>CM077876.1:104568617-105108617 GCA_039720435.1 Amazona ochrocephala
ATATTCTTCTGCAGAATGTGATGTGCAGTCAGAATTTACGCTGTGGTTACTTCTCCAGCAGCAAAAGTAAAAAAAAAAAAAAAAAAACAACAACAAAAAAAAAACCTCTAAACCTCCCAGAACAAAGTTTTCCCTACAATGAACAAGAAAGCAACTTCCAGACACTGAAAAAGCATATTTCTTGGCATGAACCAAATTCACCAAAGAGAGCTGGCCCATTTGACAGTAGTAGTAAAGGCACCTTTGATTTCCCCTTGGGCAAGTCATATTTTCATGGAAAGTTGTTTTTTAAAAGGCAAAGGGGAAACAGGAAGAAAAAAGATGGGACATCTTTGTAGTAATCATTCTCTTTCACTGATCAGGATCTTCCTCCTGTGAGCACTCAGGCAGGCAGGAGGTGGGACAACATGAACTCTGTCCTTCAAGTGACTTTGTGTCCAAAGAAGAGCAATGAATCTAGTGAAGGGTCTGGAGCACAAATCTTATGAGGAGCAGTTGAGCAAACTGGAGTTGTTTAGTCTGGAGAAAAGAGGCTCAGGGGAGATCATATTGTCTTCTACAGCTACCTGAAAGTAGGTTGTAGTGAGGTGGGGGGCTGTCTCTTCTCCCAAGTAACAAGGGATAAACAAGAGGAAATGGCCTCAAGCTGCTCCAGAGGAGGTTTAGATTAGATATAAGGAAAAATTTCTTCACCAAAAGGGTTGTCGAGCACTGGAACAGGCTGACCAGGGAAGTGGTGGAGTCACCATTCCTGGTGGCATTTAAAAGACGTGTAGATGTGGCTCTTAAAAAGATGGTTTAGTGATGGACTTGGCAGTGCCAGGTTAGCAATAGGACTTGGTAGTCTTAAGGGTTTTTCCCAACCTAAATGATTCTATAATGCTATGATTCCGTGATTCCCATATCTCATTTGTGATCACTGTAGATCCTACCTAGGGAACATTAGGATAATGAGCAACAAAGTGATGATGTCCATGCTCTTGCGGTGGCAGGTTTTATTACTGGATTGTTCAAAGTTAAGTAAACTGCAAACTGTTAGCTAAAACAAGACTACTAGAATTCTTAGTTGATCCCTTATTAGAAGGCAATAGTTGCTCACTTTCACTTTTCACAGTTTTGCAAAAGCACCAAAAATAAACAAAAGCATTAACTTTTTCAAAATAAGCACAAGAAAGAAGAAAAGCAATCCCCTTCTCAATATATAAAAAAAATCTTCAAGGAAATCTGGTTTCGTCAAACCAGGCTAGTGTCTGAAAGAAAAGCAAAGATGGTAAGTTATCTAAATATCTGTAAAGATTAAACCTTATCAGAGTACTTAGTAGTAAATCTGGAGGGCATTTACTTTTTCTCTCATATGCATACAGCTGATAAAGGCTTTTCCAAGACTTCACAGAAGATGTTATTTATTAGATGGGTTGAATCTTGAATCCTCTATTTGAAAGGGGAAAATGAGGTAGGGTGGGATGACATGTCTTGTTTAATAGTACAATTTGAGCCTCAGCAGCTTCAGAAATACGATTTAAAGCAAACTCACACTGAATCACACCAGAATTTTGGCTCTAGATTTTACAGTCTTTTTTATTATTGCTATTACTTTAATATACCTGTCCTTGACATACCAATATAACATAGCTTTCCACTGAAAATTAAATAGGAGATGCCAGTAAGATGGTGTTTCTCAAGGAAATGAAGTCAGAAAAGTGCCTTTTGCTGTGAAAGGAATGCTTTGAATACTGGACAGGAAAAAACAGAGGCAGCTTAAGACAGAAAAATAAGGTGAAAAAGGGAATACTAAATGGTTTTGGCAATTAAAGTAGTTGCATAGTCAAAGGTCAGCATTCTGCTGATCCATGATCACTGGGAAGTCAAAACTTATTTGTCTGCAGTCCATTGGTAGACAAGCATATTAGGAGGGAAATTCTGTCCATTGCTCAAGATATGCTTCCAGTCCAATCACAGAGGTAACTATCATGCATGAACACCTACAGTCAAGCAGTCCTGGAAAGATGATGAACCTTGTCATGCCTAGGGATTTAGTTGGGTACTTCACTCTTGTCCATTTGAAGTGAGTTTGCCATGTTAAATCATTCTGTTTTCTCTCTGCCATTTCAGTTCATAGATGCAATTGTCCCAGATAAAATAAGTGGCAGTGTGGGTCTTTGATCAGCCTTTCTCACTTCTTTTGAAGTCAACTTCTTATTTCCAATAGGTCTTCCACCCCTTCTTGTCTAAAACAGGTTTCCTTATTCTCCTGAAAAGCAAGGATGTGAGAAATTACCTTCATTTCCTTTCTTGGGAATATTATTTTTCAGCACTCTTTCTACAATACCCTGATATGATTATACTCCAGATGGTACTATATGACAAATGCTACCTACCATAAAAAAATATCATGGCTTTTGGTCACTGTGACAGAGAACATGTTCCTCAGAGTTTTCTCAGCTGACAACACTTTCAAATCATCTTGATTTACTGTGAGTGTGGTGATAAGAAGGAGGAAAGGAATTGCTCTTGCAGGATCCAGACATGTGTATCACATATATTTACAGAAGGGCAGAGAGAGATATCAGTTCTCATTACCCATGTGGTGGAATAAAAATTGAGAAGGGAGTCCTGACTAGAATTCTCCACTAAACTGTCGTAGAAAAAATAGGAAACAGTTTGCAGCTTCTGGGTGGTGGCAATGCAGCTACAGTGAGCCAAAGCACCAAAGATAATCTTTCAAGGCCATTTACTAATATTTTCCCTGTGTTGTACAGCGTCTGTGTATTTATTTACTCAGAATACAGCTCTGATGTGAGTATCTAAGGTGACACTGTGAGTGTGGCTCTCAATTAGAAAACTAAACAGCGGGCAAATAACCTCAGAACTCCAGCATATTTTGCTTCCATGTACAAAAAATGTCGGCCTGACCCAGGCTCAAGGGAGGTGTGTTGCCTACCAGGTGCTCAGATCAGGGATGTTGCAGAGAGACTGCCTGCTCTAGTTGGTCCTACTGACTATTACCCACTTCCAGTGAACCATGTGGGTGCTACTGATATAGATAGCAGTAGCCCGGAGACCATAAAGAAGGACTACAGAGCACTGGGAGAGGTGGTTAGGGGCTCTGGAGCGCAGATCGTCTTTTTGTCAATACTCCAGGATACAGGGGAGGACCTTAAAAAGGCTAGGAGGATTGACCAGGTTAATAAATGGTTAGAAGGATGGTGCTATAGTCAGGAGTTTGGGTACCTTGAACATGGTACTCAATTTAGTAGGCCAGGTCTACTGGGGGCTGGTGGAGCTGGTCTGACAAAGAAGGGGAAGACCGGTTTTGGTAGGAGGCTTGCCAGACTAGTCAAGGATGCTTTAAACTAGATGTGTTGGGGGATGGAGCCATCATTCCATCCCAACACACCCAGTCAGTTGCCAGCACCTATAATAAACATTCAGAGCAATGTAAAGATATTCCAGCTGCTCCAGCCAATGAGCTGGCTTCAATTGGAGCTCGCCTCAAATGCCTCTATACAAACGCCCGTAAGCATGGGGAACAAACAAGAGGAATTAGAGATGTGTGCACATCTACAGGGGTATGATATCCTAGGCATCACAGAAACATGGTGGGATGGCTCCTATGACTGGTGTGTTGGAATGGAAGGTTACAGGCTCTTTAGGAAAGATAGGCCCCCTAGGCAGGGAGGGCGAGTTGCTGTTTATGTTAGGGATAGGCTGGAGAGTATGGAACTCTGTCTGGGGGCAGGTGAGCAGTCGACAGAGAGTTTGTGGGTCAGGGTTAAAGGAAGAACAGCAATGGGAGACATTATCGTGGGGATCTGTTAGAGATCACCAGACCAAGAGGACTCGGTGGAGGAAGCGCTCTATAGACAGATAGGAACAGCCTCACGCTCGCAGGCCCTTGTTCTCATGGGGGACTTCAACCACCCTGATATCTGTTGAAGGGATGGTACTGCCCGGCACAAGCAATCCAGAAAGTTCCTCGATTGTGTGGAAAACAACTTCTTTCTGCAAGCAGTAGAGGAGCCAACAAGGAGAAGTGCCATGCTTGACCTTGTCCTCACCAACAGGGAAGGGCTGGATGGAAATATGATGCTTCAGGGCAGCCTTGATTGCAGCGATCATGAGATGGTTGAATTTGAGATCCTCAGGACAGTGAGAAGAGCATGCAGCAAGCTCACTGCCCTGGACTTCAAGAGTGACATGGACAGTGGGATTGAGTGCGCCCTCAGCAAGTTTGCCAATGACACCAAGCTGTGTGGTTCAGTTGATACACTGGAGGGAAGGAATGACACCCAGAGGGACCTTGACACGCTTGTAAGGTGGGCTGGTGCCAACCTGATGAAGTTTAACCATACCAAGTTCAGGGTCCTACACCTGGGTCTGAGCAATCTCATGCACAGCTACAGGTTGGGCAGAGAAGAGATTCAGGGCAGCCCTGTGAATAAGGACTTGGGGGTGTTGGTTGATGATAAAATGACCATGAGCCGGCTTCAGTGTGTGCTTGCAGCCCAGAAAGCCAACCATATCCTGGGCTGCATCAAAAAAAGCATGACCAGCAGGTCAAGGGAGGTGATCCTGCCCCTCTACTCTGCTCTTGTGAGACCTCACTTGGAGTATTGTGTGCAGTTCTGGTGTCCTCAACACAAAAAGGACATGGAACTGTTGAAACAAGTCCAGAGGAGGGCCACGAGGATGACCAGGGGACTGGAGCACCTCCCGTGTGAAGATAGGATGAGAAAGTTGGGGTTGTTCAGCCTGGAGAAGAGAAGGCTGCATGGAGACCTTATAGCAGCCTTCCAGTATCTGATGGGTGCCTACAAGAATGCTGAGGAGGGACTCTTCATTGGAGACTGTAGTGGTATGGCAAGGGGTAATGGGTTCAAACTTCAAAAAGAGAAGTTTAGATTAGGTATAAGGAAGAAGTTCTTTACTGTAAGGGTGGTGAGGCACTGGAATGGGCTGCCCAGGGAAGTTGTGAATTCTCCACCACTAGCGGCGCTCAAGGCCAAGTTGGACAGAGCCTTGGGTGACATAATTTAGTGTAAGGTGTCCCTGCCCATGGCAGGGGGGGTGGAACTAGATGATCCTAAAGTCCTTTCCAGTCCTAACTATCCTATGATTCTATGACACTAAATATCTCTCAGCCTCTCCCCTAATGTCTTCAGAACCCCTTTTCTGACCCAGATATTTTCACTTCAAAATGATAAAACTAGAGTCTCAAGAACTAACTGTATCAGCAACAGGCTGGTTAATAGAGATTCCTTAGCAGGACCTGCACTGGAAGAAACATTAATAAGCTTGTCTTTTCCTCTTACACTGAAGCAGCCCTTGCTGGCTTGTTGTATTGTAAGACAAACACCAGATAGACATATGTCGTGGTTTAAGCCTTTCAGCCACGCAGTTTGCTCACTCACTCACTCCCCCCTCTTTCTTCCCCCTGCTCATGGAGGGACGGGAAGGAGAATCGAAAGAATGCAACTTCCACAAGTTGAGATAAGAACAGTTCAGTAACTAAGGTATAACACAAACCACTGCTGCTGCCACCAATAATAATAATGACAACAGAAATACAAGGAAAGAGAATGCAACTGCTCACCACCCGATATCAAGCCCGACCACGCAGGCACCCCCTGCAGTGCACCCTCACCACCCTTCCGGGCCTCTGCCCTCCGTTTTTACATCCTGGACATGATGTGCTGTGGTATGGAATGCCTCTTTAGTCAGTTCGGGTCAGGTGTCCTGTCTCTGTTTCCTTCCGGCTTCCCCTCCTCCCTGGCAGAGAATGAGGCTCAGAAAGTCCTTGGTCAGACCAAAATATTGTAAGCAGTAACTGAAAACACTGCTGTTATCAGTGCTCTTCCCAGGCTGAAAGTCAACAACACAGCTCTGCACCAGCTACTAAGAAGGAGAAAAATGACTGCTACTGCTGAACCCAGGACAACATAGTTTGGTTTATTTCTTATGGCATACATTTTTAAAAGTATCTAGCACAAAACATCCAAAGCTTCAGGCATAAGCTATCCTATCTATGAAACTGCTGTCAGATTTTCAATAACAGTTCTCCTCGATTTGTCTGGTGTTGGTATATGTAAATAAAGAAATCATGAAAGGGCCTTAATCTTAGAAAATTAGTATCTCAGATTTGCTGACAAAGACTCATTAGGTGAAAGTATTTTGGATCACCTTAGCAAATAGGAAGCTCCCAGGACTGTGAGTCACTTGTGAATATTTGTAGCTGGGTATTTAAATACTGTGATGTTTAGGTTTACCATGCTACACCCTGTCTGAAGAACTGGAAACTGTGAATACTCCAGGAAATACCATTATTGTGCTTGGCAGGGGTCCAGATTCTATTATTGTCATCTGTTAACTGGGTTGGTTAGGGGCCCAGCAAAGAGTAATACCGTATTGTAAAAGACCTTCCATGTACGTATAAGATAGGATGCCACTGGAGGCCAGTAAAGATACAGGACTTCCATGTAACAATGTAGTAAATGAAGACTCATGGAGTAAGTAAGTAAATGAAGACTTACAATGGAGTAAATGAACACTCATTATTCTTATTTTGTAAATATCTCAAGGTCCAGGCTTATTTCCTACCTGAAGGAATGTGTGTGTGTAGCAGTAGAGTTTAATTTGCAAATATTATGAATGCTCTGAAAGCATCTTTTCAGCATGCTTGATTTTATTGCCTCAACAAGGTTGTCAGAAAACCTTGCATAACCAAGCAGCAGGATTTATCAGTTGTGGTGACTCTCCTTCTCCATTGACTTGCCTTTAGAAATGATCTGCATGACCAGTCAGCTCTTAGATGTCTAAAATTACATGTACTGGTTTTCCTTGTTAGTTGAAAACCCACAGATTCAGGTTTGTTCTATTCAGAAATGCTAGGGTTAAATTTTACAGCCAGCCCATCGAGACATTTTGGATGGCATGGCTTTAGATTTATAAATGTATACCACAGGTGAAAGATCTCACTGAGTTTCTTCTGAGAGAATGGCAACTGAGGACTTAAAAATAGGTTAAAAAGGCAGTTTCCAAAAGCATATGAAGGCGTCTGTTTTTGTTAAATTCTCCTCCAACCATTCCAGAAGAAGACACAGGTGAGTAATGATTTTCACCTGGGAAGTCATTCCATGCTTTCTTCCACACCTGGTAACTTCTACACCATGATTGCAGCATGGTACTTCCTTTATCACAACCAGCTGCCTTCACTCCTGAGGACCATAAATCCCTACTGTCTACTGCTCTGTTTGAGTCTCCATGGTAAAGGGATGAAACACTGAAGGGACACTAACCAGAAAATTCAGGGAAGACATTCTCTTTGTCGATCTTCAAGTGCTAAGCATAGATTTCTCCTTCCCTCTCCTTCCCTCTCCTTCCCTCTCCTTCCCTCTCCTTCCCTCTCCTTCCCTCTCCTTCCCTCTCCTTCCCTCTCCTTCCCTCTCCTTCCCTCTCCTTCCCTCTCCTTCCCTCTCCTTCCCTCTCCTTCCCTCTCCTTCCCTCTCCTTCCCTCTCCTTCCCTTTCTTCTCTTTTCCTCTCCCTTCCTCTCCCTTCCTCTCCCTTCCTCTCCCTTCCTCTCCTTTCCTCTCCTTTCCTCTCCTTTCCTCTCCTTTCCTCTCCTTTCCTCTCCTTTCCTCTCCTTTCCTCTCCTTTCCTCTCCTTTCCTCTCCTTTCCTCTCCTTTCCTCTCCTTTCCTCTCCTTTCCTCTCCTTTCCTCTCCTTTCCTCTCCTTTCCTTCCTTCTCTTTTCCTCTCCCTTCCTCTCCTTTCCTTTCCTTTCTTCTCCTTTCCTCTCCTTTCCTCTCCTTTCCTTTCCTTTCATCCTAATCACAAATACTAGAAAAGAATAAGTAAGCCATCTCTACTAAGCTGCAAAAAATTTTATCTCCTCTCTTCACCTTGTTTTATTTCCCATGAAAAAGCCAGCATACAGAATCCAGTACAAGAAGACATGAGGTTCATCTCACCTGAGGGCAACATCTCATGGTATTGGACCAAGCTTCTTTTATAGTCAACTCAAAAAATAAGTAACTACATGGGAGGATCTGAAGCATGCATTTGAAATTTCTCCCAAGATCCACATCAGGATTCACATGATGCTTTTTAGGGTGACGATATCAAATCTCTTACCTTTTGATACCTGAAATGGACCACAAAAATTCAATCCACTGTTTTAGAGGGAATTCAGAGAAAAATTGGGCTATATTAGACTACAGCTTTCTGATTCCCACATGCAAAACAAGAAGCATATGTCTGAACACCCTGTCTTCACCCTTCACAGAAAAAGATTTGTGTATACAGCAACTCTAAATGGTAGTACCACTGAAAAAAATAGTAATGACATCAGAACTACCAATTTGTATTGTTGTAGTGTGTCGCTATCCCAGGTGTTAAATAAAGCATCTTCTCACTGGAGACAATGCAAGCATAGGGCAGAAATAGTACCTAGCTCAATGAAATGGCAATCTATGCTGGAATAAGATATTTGTAAAGAAAAAGACTTGTGCTAGGACAAGGAATATTTGAAACTAAGTTGTTAAAATGACAAGACAGTGGTCCATGCACAGAAGCAGTTCAATAAATATCTTTTTTTTTATTAAGCTTTTTGAAGCCATACCAGAAAACCGGACTTTTAAGGATGATTTTAAATGAAGAGCTTGGAAAGAACAGCCACACTATCCTGACTAGTAGCCAGAAAAAACATTTCTGCCAAAGCTGTTTTTCAAGAGCAAACTAAGCTTTCATCTAAATTGTATCTTCCACAAGAAAAGTGTCTGCTTTCTGCGGAATATTTTGACATTTCATTGAAAAATTCAATACACAAACCATGAAATGCTTCCAGCTGAGAAGTTCTATTCTGTACCACCAGCAGAGTCCCCTGTAGGACCTACTGGGTATATACTTCCTGGTCTCATCTTCATTTGCAGGCCAGGCTCCTAAGGCAGACTACATGTCCCTGATGCAGATGTTCATTAACTCCTACGGAACTGAAGACTAACCCTGCTCATTTGTAACTCCTGAGAGCTCATCCAGTGCTGGACATCAATATAACTAATCTCTACCTGTGCTGACTCCTTTATCCTTCCCTTCCCTTCCTTTTCCCTTCCCTTCCTTTTCCCTTTCCTTTCCTTTCCTTTCCTTTCCTTTCCTTTCCTTTCCTTTCCTTTCCTTTCCTTTCCTTTCCTTTCCTTTCCTTTCCTTTCCTTTCCTTTCCTTTCCTTTCCTTTCCTTTCCTTTCCTTTCCTTTCCTTTCCTTTCCTTTCCTTTCCTTTCCTTTCCTTTCCTTTCCTTTCCTTTCCTCTCCTTTCCTCTCCCTCTCCCTTTTTCTTTCCCTTTCCTTTTCTTTCTATGATAAAGACTGTGATGAAATGGAGCTGCAGACACATGTCTGCATGTGCACGTGCACATTCAAACAGTGGGAGAGCTGGCAGCATGCATGCCTGTGCTCATGTGGAGGGCATGGAGGGACAGGTTTTTGTTGCCATTGCTAAAAGAAGCCTAAAATAAATGCAGTGAACTCTGCACTCCAGCATACAGCTGTGTAAACTCAAACTGCAGGCCTGCTCTCGTGTGGCCAGTTATGGAAAATGAGAGAGGCATAGCTCAACACTGAGGGACTTGCCCATCAAGCTGTTTCACAATGTTGATCGAACAGGACTCTTTGAATGAAGGAGTAAAGAAAAAATACCCTGAATCCAAGGTCTAATGAATTGAAGCCCTGCAACACTCTTGGGCTTGGAACTATTACATTATTTTTTTTTATTTTTTTTATTTTGCTACATAATCATCAATAAATCAAGCATAGCCCGTTAAACAATAGGTGCCTCCAAGGCCTCTCTTCAAATGTGCTTTTGATAAGAGTCAGAGGATTTTTTTCTGGGCTTGTAACATTTTTCTTTCCTCTGTTTGTTTTTTCTATGGATCAAATAATGCTGTTAAAAGAGCAGTTAATATATAGATCTATTTTTCCATATTCCCGTCATGGAGTTTGACTTTGGGAGATTTATAGAATATCTTTTCCCAGTTCAACAATAGTATGTTTTGTTGTACTACAGAGGTATTTTAACATGAGTGGAGACTCTTAATAACTTCGCTGCTGTCTCCTTTCCAAAACAGGCCCCAGCCAAGACAGAGAACAGTACGAATATATGTATCTATATATATGTAAAGAAAGAGAGTTATTGATGCATATAACACACTCAACTGGGTATCACTTGTTTATTTTTATATGATGAGCTCCAAAAGGTTGGTATGTTCTGGCCAGAAGCCACTGTTCACCTTTTTCCTGCGGCATAGCACATAGTTACATTGAAAGTAGGAAGAGCTAAGTGGCCTGAGCCAGATCTTTGGATGGGGTAAATGGAGGGGAGCTGCGTTAACTTCGGTGAAGCATTGCCAAACTATGAGAGACCTGACCTGTTACAATCAAATGTGCTTCAAATGTTATGTCTCTCTATTGAAGGTGCAGCTTCAGCCAAAAAAAGACCCACACAGACTTGTCTATCCCCTAAAACCAGACCTAGCTTATCATCAGATTAAAACTGCAACCTTAATTTGTGGGTTACATGAGCTGCTCAGTATCATCATCTTCATTGTGATTCAGCCCTCATTACCCATTTATAGAGTGTTCACAAGCCTGTCTCGAAATGGTTTAATGGAGTTCACGTATCTGACTTCTTGCAGCTTCAACTGCAGCACTGTGCTCAGTGTCTGTGCTGTTCTGCAGCAATGAGTTATTTACTCCTGCTCAGTTACAAGGAACATCTCCTAGTTTCCACTTAGGATTTCAGGCAAAGCTGCAGAATCTTGTCATTTCACAAAGTCTGGGCCTCATGTCCTAGGGGACTTCCAAAAAAACTGAACCTTCCTGAGGAAGTTTTCTCCTGCATAAGAGGTAGCTGATTACAGCAAAGCAATATAAACTATCCCTTTCCACATGCCACTTCTTAGAGCGTGGGGATGGTTCTGCTTTCCCTAGCCAGAGGCAGGATGAGATAAAGTCTGCGCCGTACAAAGAGCAAAGCAGTAGTACATGCCCTAGATAATGAGAAATCTCATTATCCTATGCAGCAGAGAAGGGTACCATGGTAAGACATTAGTTTAGATCACAGTAACTGTAGATCTGTCTTACATAGAATAATTAGGGTCGTTGGTTTTTTCTTTTCCCCAAGAGACTAATTAACTTGGATAAAGTGTTATGTTAAGAAAGCATCTTTCCCTCTAGGTCCAGATTTAGCTTATTCAGTGTTGGCTTAAAGAACTGTACACCATGTTCAACACAGCATGCCAATAAGCCGTTAGTCTAGGAATCAGTCCTCGGTCCTCTTTACATGTGGTTATCCCATCACAGAGCTGTCACACAAGACAAAAAAAGGTCAGCTTTCCTATTTTAAAATGCTTTGTTTTGGATGATAGTCATGAATGTTACTTGTCAAGGGCAGGCCCTAGCTTTTTCAGCCAAAAGAAGCAGCTGTGGTGCTATTTGACTGGAACACAATCTGCTTCTGGAGAGATCTCCCAGGTGGTTCAAGAGAAAATGAGCGTCATGAGATCACATCTTGTCCTTTTCTCGGGTTTTATTTGTTTTCCTCTCCAATTCTGCCTCCCACAGGGCTTCGTTTGCTCTTTGAACATCAGTGGATGATGCTGCTCCCTCTGGTATTGTGAACAGGCCATCTTTCACCACGAAGTCAAAGCTGTACTTTGCCGCAGATACTGAAACTGCAGATATGTTTTTGGCTTTATCTGAAATAAATGTTCCTGTTTTCTAGCACTTCCTGTTAGGAATGAGTAGTATATATCTGAAATACCCCTCTTTTAAAAGATCAAAGGAAATTCAAGGTATCTCATGAAGTGGAGTGAAAAAGTAAGAAAAATATCCCTGGTGAAAAATCTGCCGCTATCTGCAACTAAGAGAAGCATATTCCTCCTGCTGTTACTTCTTAAGGTACCACCTTGGGCTTCTAATGGATATGTTATTGAAAGGAAAGGTTTATTGAATTTGATGATGACTGGAAAAAGGGAAATATAACCCTCATTTTTAAGAAGGGGAAAATGGATGAGCCAGGGAATTACAGACCAGTCAGTCCCACCTCTGTGCCTGGCAAAATCTTGGAGCGGATTCTCCTGGAAGGCATGCTAAGGCACATGAAAACCAACGAGGTGGTTGGTGACAGCCAGCATGGCTTCACTAAGGGGAAATCCTGCCTGACCAATCTGGTGGCCTTCTATGAAGGGGTCAGGAAACTGATGGACAGGGGCAGAGCAGTTGATGTCATCTACCTGGACTTGTGTAAAGCCTTTGACACTGTCTCCCATGACATCCTTTTCTCTAAGTTGGAGAGACATCAATTTGATAGGTGGACCACTCGGTGGATAAAGAACTGGCTGGATGGCCGCACACACAGAGTAGTGCTCAATGGCTCAATGTCCAGCTGGAGACCAGTAACGAGTGGTGTCCCCCAGGGATCGGTGTTGGGACCGGTCTTGTTCAACATCTTCGTGGGTGACATGGACAGTGGGATTGAGTGCGCCCTCAGCAAGTTTGCCAATGACACCAAGCTGTGTGGTTTGGTTGATACATTGGAGGGAAGGAATGCCATCCAGAGGGACCTAGACACGCTTGTGAGGTGGGCTGATGCCAACCTAATGAAGTTTAACCATGCTAAATGCAAAGTCCTCCACCTGGGTCGGAGCAATGCCAGGCACAGCTACAGATTGGGCGGGGAGGAGATTCAGAGCAGCCCTGCGGAGAAGGACTTGGGGGTGTGGGTTGATGAAAAAATGAACATGAGCCGGCAGTGTGCACTTGCAGCCCAGAAGGCCAACCATATTCTGGGCTGCATCAAAAGGAGTGTGACCAGCAGGTCGATGGAGGTGATCCTGCCCCTCTACTCTGCTCTCGTGAGACCTCACTTGGAGTATTGTGTGCAGTTCTGGTGTTCTCAACATAAAAAGCACATGGAAGTGTTAGAACAAGTGCAGAGGAGGGCCACGAGGATGATCAGGGGACCGGAGTACCTCCCATATGAAGATAGGCTCAGAAAATTGGGGCTGTTCAGCCTGGAGAAGAGAAGGCTACGTGGAGACCTCATAGCAGCCTTCCAGTACCTGAAGGGGGCCTATAGGGATGCTGGGGAGGGACTCTTCATTAGGGACTGTGGTGAGAGGACAAGGGGTAATGGGTTCAAACTTAAACAGGGGAGGTTTAGATTGGATATGAGGAAGAAATTCTTTACTGTGAGGGTGGTGGGGCCCTGGAATGGGTTGCCCAGGGAGGTTGTGAATGCTTCATCCCTGGCGGCGTTCAAGGTGGGGTTGGACATAGCCTTGGATGGCATGGTTTAGTGGGAGGTGTCCCTGCCCATGGCAGAGGGGTTGGAACTCGATGATCTTGAGGTCCTTTCCAACTCTTACTATTCTATGATTCTATGATTCTATGACTATTATGTGATTAATAGAGAAAATTCTACTTCTGCAGATGATAACACTGGCAATGCCATTGACATCAGTGGGGTCAAGATTTCACCTTAGAATTTTTTCTCATGCCAAAGGGATAAGTCACACTGTGCAGCATAGAAAGTATGGACTGAGATCACCCTTAAGGTATTTTCATGTCTCTAAACCATAATGTTCTTTCACAAACACTTTTACTTTAATTTGTTCTTGGTGGAAAAACAAATGGAGGGAGCAGTAAGTGAGGTGAGACTGGAGAAAGACCATCACCCTTCAGTAGAAACCTAACTGCTTATGGTGAACCTGGAGGACGGATCAGCCAGGCAAGGCAGAGCACAAGTTGCCCATGCATAAACTGTGATAGCTGTGGTGTAGCAGTGACTCTTGGTATAATTGAAAAGAGCATTTATTCACTAACTTCACATGCTTACTGCAATCCCTCCTACTAATAGACCAAAAAGCCATGCTGGCTTTGAGGCACAGGTATTATACTTGCAGAAAATAAGATGGCAAGCAGTTTTCAAACCAGAAGTAAGACACCACTGTTAGT
The DNA here is from genome assembly GCA_039720435.1 of Amazona ochrocephala. Taxonomy (NCBI): domain Eukaryota; kingdom Metazoa; phylum Chordata; class Aves; order Psittaciformes; family Psittacidae; genus Amazona; species Amazona ochrocephala. The sequence goes on from CM077876.1 coordinate 104,582,623, forward strand.
TCACATACAACTGAATGAGTTTTAGGAATATGAAAGATTAGTTTGAGCTGATACTCAAACCCCTGATGTATTAATCATTCTTGTGACTGAGACTGCAGGATTTTTTTCCCAGAGTGTGAAAATTTATAACTGAGAGGTATTGCTTCATTTTTCCAGGAAAAGAGGAGGGGAAAGAAAGAGATAGGAAGTAAAGGCAAGACAAGGCAAGGCAAGGGGAAAAATAGAAAAGAAGAAAAAGAAATAAAGCTTTCACTGGAATCAAATCCAAGTGCAGATTGGGTTCAGGTTTAGTTCAAAAGTGGATTGCTGGGTCTTGTTTTTCCTGAGTCACTTTTCTTGTCCACATCCAAACTCCTCTGCACTTGTCAGTGGGGATCCTAAGGAAGAAATGGTTCTGTTTATGTTGAATCAGAGTACCAGCTTCACTGTCTGCCAGAAATACTGACCTTTCTCAGTCTGATGCAAAATGTCCCAAATCTGTCCATTTTCCACAAAAGCTCTGCTGGCATTTCTGCTTTTAACCTTCTCCATGTAAAGTCAGCTTAGGCAAGTTCACAAGTGTTTCTTGCTTAACACGTGCTGTCCCGTGCTCTTACCTGACCTCACAACTGAATCCTCACAGACTGAAATAATTACCTCAGCTGATGTTTTGATGTTTGCTTGAACTTAGCAGTAGGTGTTATCCTGTAGCAAGTAAAAAAAAAAAAAAAAAAAAAAAATCATGTAAAAGTTCAACATCTGCATATATTGCATGGAAACTTGTCCCCTCACAAGAGAGATATGGATCTTCCATACAGTGCTGTGCTGAAACTGATGCAAGCCTGAGTGACCCGCCGGTTTCCTCTGGGAGTCTCCTGTCTATTTATGTATCATGTAGTCCACCAGCTGGAAATAACTTTATGGAACATCTCACTTCGTTATTTTGAGTTGAACTGCAGCTTTGTGTCCTGATGATGTAGTGTCAGGTGAAAGCAGAAAAAAGAGAAAACATCTTGCTTAATATGGCTTCCGTAGTTATTTCAGAATAAATGAGCTCTCTGTGGAGCGCATCACTTGTAATTACACCCCAAAATACACTTTTGGGTGCCATTTAGAGTCTGTATTAAATACACTTGCAGGAGAACAGTTTATGAAGTCTTGGTTTTCCATTAATCTTCAGTCATCTTTCTCAAGGGGCTGGAAGGGGAAGGTGATTGGATAGCAAAGGAGAAAGAGAGTGGTTCAAAGAAGAATAAAAGAATTGGTGAATGGATGACTTAGGAGAAGGATAAATAGTCAAAAAAAATTAATTTATAAATGCCAAACCAGAAGGGAAATTAATCTAGGCTTATGGGTACAGCAGTAAGTTGGAATTTCAGTCATGTGAGTCCTATTTTTTTGCTTTCCTGCTGCTTCTTTTTGTGACTTTGGGTAACTCTTTTGATTCCCACCTTTTGCTTTTCCACTGTATTTACACTGTCTTTGAAGAGCTGAGATTGTGCCTTGCAAACACCAAGGAGATTTTCACCATTTCCATCACTTCCACCAGCTGCATCCCCACAGGGTTTATATTTTCCTCCAGAGCTGAAGATGCTCATCACATCACAGATTTTTTGGAGATGCTGCTTTGATGTATTTTCTACTGCCAGTGACCCAGACTCATCCCACCTAATTGCATTTTGAGGTCCATAGGAAAGAAATTCATGATTGACATTGGGTAACCACACTTATTCAAACACTGAAGCTGAATTCCTGGGTTTAAGAGATAACCACTTTTGCCTTTGCTTGAAAGTTTCAAGTAGAGAAAACATTTACACCAGGCTCTTTAGAAATCCACTACCTGGCCTCTTGTTGCATTGAAACACTACTACAGGTTCTAGAATATCATCCCAGCTTCTTGTGCCTTTCTACCTTGTTGATTGCCTCTATTTAGACATCTTGACAAAAAGATCTCCCTGATAAATCATGCTAGGTCAATTCCCTAGTTTGGAGGAAATCATCTAAACATCATGAAGTCAATAGCATGGATGAGAACTGGACACTTTAGAATCTGGTTTTATTTTGAACGGAGACACAAGTATGTATGAGACGAAGTATGAGCATAGCTTTTTTGAATGTTTCCTAGCCACACCTGAAATTAAGAGCTAAATAACAACAATATTGTTAGTTAGACTGCCCCCTTCTTTCCAACACTTACTGATTTTTTTCAGTAGTTACATTCCAAAAGATGATGCTGCCCAGGACATGGTTGGTTTCTGGGCTGATAGCGCAAACTGCTGGGTCATAGTGAGATTGTTGTCAATAATACTCTGAAGTCTTACTCCTCAATGTTGCTCTCAATCCATCCTCTCACCAGGCTGTATGTGTGCTTGGTATTACATAGTTGCAGGACCTTGCACTTGGCCTTGTTACACTTCAGGAGATTCATACAGGGCCTGCTTCTCAAGTCTGTCCAGGTCCCTCTGGATGACATTCCTCCAGCATGTCAGTGCATCACACAGTATCAACAAACTTGCTGAGGGTGCTTGATCCCACTGTCCATGTCACTGAAACAGTTGTTAAACAGTGCCAGGACCAACAACAAACCTTGAGGAACACTACTTGTCACTGATCTCCACTTGGACATTGAGCTGTTGACCATAAGTCTTTGAGCGTGACCACCTTGTTAAATCTTCATCCCTCAATTGGTCCATCCATCAAATCCATGGATCTCCAAGTCAGGGAAAAGGATGTCCATACCAGACATTGTCAAACGCAGTAAGGCTAAAATTTATTAACCGTAGAATCATAGAATCATAGAATGGCTAGAGTTAGAGAAGAACTTAAGATCATCTAGTTCCAACCCCCCTGCCATGGGAAGGGACACCTCACACTACACCATGTCTTCCAAGGCTCTATCCAGCTTGTTCTTGAACACCGCCAGGGATGAAGCATTCACAACTTCCCTGGGCAATCTATTTCAGGGCCTCACCACCATCACAGTAAAGACCTTCCTCCTTATATCTAAACTGAACTTTCCCCTTTAAGTTAAAACCCATTCCCCCTTGTCCTGTCGTTACAGTCCCTGAAGAGTCCCTCTCTGGCATTCATGAGATACTGGAAGGCTGCTATGAGATCTCCACGCAGCCTTCTCTTCTCCAGGCTGAGCAGCCCCAGCTTTCTCAGCCTATCTTCATATGGGAGGTGCTCCAGTCCCCTGGTCATCCTTGTGGCCCTCCTCTGGACTTGTTCCAACAGTTCCATGTCCTTCTTATGTTGAGGACACCAGAACTGCACACAATACTCCAAGTGAGGTCTCACGAGAGCAGAGTAGAGGGGCAGGATCACCTCCTTCGACCTGCTGGTCACGCTTCTTTTGATGCAGCCCAGGATATGGTTGGCTTTCTGGGCTGCAAGCGCACACTGCCGGCTCATGTTCATTTTTTCAACAACCAACACCCCCAAGTCCTTCTCTGCAGGGCTACTCTGAATCTCTTCACTGCTTCAAACAAAAAGAGATTGCAGAGTCCTTGTGCCATGACGTATTCATGCTTCGCCATGCCTCTACACCACCTAGTACAACAGATTCTGAGCATCACTGAAGCGCCTCAGAAAGACCTGCACCACAAGTGTCAGTAAAAGACATCGAAAACACATAAAAAATAACATTAAGTAGGTAAATCTAGCAATTTATCTTTTTTAAGCACATAAATCTAGTTATGTATTTTAGATATCTGATCAGCATGACGCTGAAAGACTCCTCTGATGACAGTGGCTCGGTCATCTCAGAGAAGGGAAAGCAGTATGATTATCCTTGATGCCAATGTCTGTGTTTAGATCAAGACCCTCTCTTTCAATCCCTTTCTGCTTCATTCTTGCTTTATGATTCAGTAGCCATATTGCAGCTTTACAAACTGCAAACCATCTTTATAAACCAACATTCACTTTGTAACTAAAGATTTTCAGAGCCTCCTGAGATAAATATATATCTAAAATTAGCAATTTACAGCTTTAGAAATCATTTCTTCCTCACTTCAAAGTTACCCAAGTTTTTAACTCAGACCATTTCATCCACTTATTTATCATGGCTGCAGTTGACACATTTAAAAGTGTCATCAACTGTGATGAGAGAAAAGATGCTACATCATGATATTGACACAGAAGTAGGATTTGGTATGATACACAAGGAAGAATAACTTGTCTGCATTTACCCCAAAGAGTTTATACATACCTAGATCCAACAGCACAAATATACTTCATGAACAGAACTGCATGAGTCAAGTTACACCCCCAGTCAATTGAGTGAATTAATTATAATTTCCACAATATTAGGGAGTAGATGACTGGTCAAAATCACATTTGGGTTTGATTTGCATTATGATGTACTATTTCCTCAAAGCTGATCTCAGTCCAATATTTGCAACATAAATAACTTGTTTTTAGCATAATTTCTGTACTGTTTTAATGACATCTGAGCTGTTGTATCTCATTTTACAACTTATGTGGCATAGTTTAGTGGGAGGTGTCCCTGCCCATGGCAGAGGGGTTGGAACTCGATGATCTTGAGGTCCTTTCCAACCCTTACTATTCTATGATTCTATTCTATGATTCTATGTGCTGGAAAAATTACATATGTAGAAGAAATATATACTGTAGATGATATTATGGGGGGTGTAACCATATGGACCACGACCATAATGGAGTCAAGTAAAAAATGATGAATGAACAAATGTTTCCACGTACTGAGAAGCAGGATGAAACAGGGAATCATATCCATGTCAATGCAATCCTGAAAGAAGAAGAGAGAGCAGCCTCCCATTTCAGACTGGAAGTTTGTAGAGCACCTGAAAGTAGGAACCAACATTCTGCCATTTTTGCCAAACTGAGTAGTACAGATCTATTAAAATTACTCCAGACGCTTTTTTTTTTTACACGTAGAGGCTGTTGTTGTCTGAAAAATGGATGAAAATCAGGGTTTTTTGTCTCTTACAGGCATGCTCATCACACAAACAAAAAACTAACAACATTTCTTTTTTGTGACTCCTTATGGTTATAAACATATATACATACATATGAATGGAAAATACTACGTTTAGACACAGACACTTAGCCTTCTTGAGGCAGATGTACAGGACTCCTTGAAGACAGAACCTCCTTGTTCAGTCTCTTGTCTTAAGAGCCAACATGACAAATGTGATGAAAAAAAATTTATCCTTATTGCTTTTCACATCTCTGGGTGTGTAGAAGTCATAGTCCACTTTCTGGAAGAAAATAGAAAGGGAACTTCTTGTTTCTCACCAGGGTAGTAAATATTGAGTAATTCATTATTTGTTTTGGTAGGTTGGTTTTTGATTTTTTGCTTATTTGCTTCAAGCAGCTATAATTAATACTACCTCTAGGATTCAGGCGCTTAATTTGACTGAATAATACAGATATATTTTTCCCGTAATGCTATTCAGATTCTAATCCAGAAGGACATGTGGAAAACCTACAGTCAAAAAGAACAAGAAGAAAGATGATGGTAGGTTTTACTGCAGCTAGATTTAGACAACTCCAGGATGGACATCTCCAGCTCCCCTAGTCACCAAAGGTGCTTTTGCAGTCACTATTAATAGTGGGCCGTCCTACAGCCAGGCTCATATTTCCAGGACTTCCATTGTTTATTAGCAGCCAAACCATCATTAATTATGGAAGAAAGAAAGCAGATGCCTTTGAATGATGGTCCCTAAGAAGCTTCCCACAGTGACAAAGCTGATGTCAGGAAGCATCAGCCTTGTGCTTTAGTGTAAGCAAGATGGAGCTCAGATAGCATCCTTATGTATGCATGTAGATAAGCAAATCATCTACTGACGAGACAACATCTGTACAGCACTCCTGTCACTTTCTTTTGTTTTTATTCCAACTATTAGAGCTGCAGTGTGAGAGTTAATTGAAGAATGGTGATGATGGATTTAACTATCCCAAACACTACAAGGGCATTTCCCAAAGATGATGTCAACTGTGTTGTAATTATTTAAAGAGCAACTGTTCCATACACCCGGTCTAATGTGAGAGTTAAGGGTCACAGATTATGACAGTCTATAGCATTTAAAGCACAGGGGAAAATACACTTATAAAAATGCATTTTGAATGAACTAATTTTAAGCCCAAGGGGGCTACAGCAATCCAACTGATAATTCCCGTAGTAGTTTTATTACAGTATAGTTCCCACCTGAAGCTGCAAACTGCTATGAGGTCTGCTGAGTCTAAATTCTACTTTTCAGAGTCAGAATAAGGATTTGTATAAAATGGACTCTTCACCTAGATTTTATTCTGGAGAAAGTTTTTTGAACTCTCAATGATGTTTCAAGCATATATACAAAATAGCTGTAGACCGTTAGACGCTAACAGATCTCTGAAGCTGAAAAAACTTCTACTTCAACCACACTTTGGCATCAGATGTCCAACCTAATGACAACTAACAAAAAATTAGGAGTTTAACCTACTTTTCAAGCACCTCCTAATAGCAAAGAAAGAGAGAAACACTTCCTGGGAGCATTTGTCCACATCTTGAGAAGGTCCATTCAGAGAGATGGAATGAGTCACCAACCATCAGTACCTGAATCTCGATAGTTAATAGAGGAATGTTCTGAAATAATTTTTCTAGAATTCATACCCAACTTTAAAAAGATGAAAGTTAACTGAAGATAATGTGGAACAGTTCTTCCAAACTGAATTTGATTTGGTTTTGATCTAAACTCTTCCTTTTTTGGGATAAGTGTTCCACTTCTTAAGTCTTGTTACTTCTAAATTTCAGCAAGTCAGTAAAAACCCCCAGTGACAATCTCTCAGAACACTTTACTGCTAAACCATATTATCTGCTGGTGAGCCTAGTTCATAAATTCCTGATGCGTTTTAACACTGCAGAAAATGGGATAGGTTAGTTACAAGCTGATTATTAGCTAAGAGCATCCAGTGACACATGCAGCTGAAAGAAGCACCTTGAATGGATCATTGCCTGTGTTAGACAAACCAAAGTAATTAACCAGCTTGAAAAGTCTGTATGATAAAAAAAAAAATAAAATATATTGTTAATGAATTCCCAGTATAAAAATCTGTTATAATTGCTACAGATTTTTTTTTATCTTCGAAAATTTTAGTGTCATAAACAGTAGAATTTTACATTTAGTTATTTTGTTAGAATGCTTTAAAAAAATAGAATTTTAATTTTTTTTCTCTGTAGTTTTAGATTTGGCATAATTTTGGTCATTTTTCAGCCGCCTTGAAACCTATATGAAAAGCCTACTTTATGGATAAGAGAACTAAGTTGAGAAAAAAAGAATTATATGCAGAACTCCAAGGAACATATAGGAAACAATCTGAGAATTACCATGGTGATAAATGAACAGTTTTTATCTTTATCATTAGCTGAAGAAATAGGAAAGGGTCATATATATTAAAAAGGAGGCAAACAGAGGAAAAAGCAGGTTGAGATGTCAGAGAAAGGAGGAGCAATTTTGTGGTTGTGACACATATCAGGTTGTGGAATGGTCTCTGAAGGGAAAAGAGACAGAAAGAAAGGACAGAAAGACATGGGGTGGGTGGAGTTGTCATGAGTTTGGTCCAATACTCCTTGATTTCAGTTTAGAAAACACCTATCAATCAGAGACAAATGTCTTCTTCACAAGGAAAAAAAAAAAAAAGAAATGGGGCAGGGCTAAAGATTACAGGGAAAATAAAATAAAATCCCAACTCTATTACTTTGTTAGATATGTAGTCTGTATGTAAGAAGGTTGCAAAGCTGCTTTCACTGGTAGTAATCACTGGTAGTAATCACATATTTTGTAATAGTATCTGCTATTAAAGATTTCAAGCTATTTCTAAACACATATTAATACCCTAAATAGAAGTCTTGAAGTGATCTCAAGGGGTTCTTCCTCCTACCTAATCTCACCTATATTTGTGTCTTCCCTGACAGATGTTTGATTGCATCTGCCAGAAATCCCCAGCTCTGGGAACCCCACACCATCCCCAGGCAGTAAACTCCACCACCTTTATACTTAGAAAATATACTTTAGTAAACACAAGAAAGTTCAAGTAGCCTCTGTAGGCTTTGCTTAAAAAAGAAACAGTTAATAATGAAAATGCATCGTTTGCTCAGATATTTCTGAATCTCCAGTATCAGCTAATTCCACTCTTCCAACCATGGAACCCAGCGGAGATTCTACCTGTAAAGCAAAGGTCTGTAATGATCCTTTTGGACTTGATTTGTACCAAAAAGATGGACTTTGTTAATTGTTGATCTCTTCCTGAATTTTCCACTTGAGGAAAAATAAAACTAATTGCCCTACAAAACTTACCATGGCTCTTTCATCAAGGTTTGTAGGAAGCTGCAAAAGTAAAAACAGATTGAATACTCAGTGCAGTATGTAAACCAGTGCAACATCCCTCTACAAGCCCCCCTGGAGCAATGGAAATGGGAATAAAAGGCCTGTCATGTCCAAGTTGGTTGTTTTCTTTTTTCTCTGTGGTGAAACCTGCCCTTCACTTTTATAAGCCAAAATAGCGGAAACTGTCAGGCCAGCCTGACCTGACAGCAATTTGTTTTCTGAAGTTTAGAATGTAGGAGGGCTTTGGTCTGTGAGGATTGATGTGAAAGGCATACTGACAGCACATTACGCTGACTCTGTCTGCATCCCTTGTAGGCAGGAGCACATGTGTAATTGTATCAGATGCCAGAGCAGATACTGAGATAGACAGGAATGCTTGAAACAGATTGGGAAAAAAAAAATAAAAAAAGATAAAAGAATTCTTTTCTTTTCCTTTGCTGCCTTGTTTTATTTCTTGGGGGTTTTTCTGTTTTTTTTTTTTTTTTTTTGTTTTTGTTTTGTTTTGTTTTTTTGTTTTTTTTTTTTTGTTTGTTTGTTTTTTTTTTGTTTGTTTTTTTTTGTTTGTTTTTTTTTTTTTCTAAGTACTTAAGTGTTGCATTAATTTTTTACTAACTGTTCAACTGACAACTGATGGACTGTGTTCAGTACCCAAAAACATCAATAATATGTTTCAGATAACAGATACAACATTGAAAACCCAAAAAGCTTCCAAGCAGAAAATGAAAAAAAAAAAAAAAAAAGTTAAGCAATTATCAACAGATAAAACACAGCAGACCCCTCTGTAGTTGGGTCATAGAATCATAGAATCATAGAATAGTTTGGGTTGGAAAGAACCTTAACATCATCTAGCTCCAACCCCCCTGCAATAGGCAGGAACACCTCCCATTAAACCATGACACCCAAGGCTACGTCCAATCCCGCCTTGAACACTGCCAGTAATGGAGCATTCACAACTTCCCTGGGCAGGTAGCCCATTCCAGTGCCTAACCACCATCACAGTACAGAATTTCTTCCTCATATCCAATCTAAACTTCCCCTGTTTAAGTTTGAACCCATTACCCCTTGTCCTCTCACCACAGTCCCTAATGAAGAGTCCCTCCCCAGCATCCCTATAGGCCCCCTTCAGGTATTGGAAGGCTGCTATGAGGTCTCCACACAGCCTTCTCTTCTCCAGGATGAACAGCACCGACTTTCTCTGCCTATCTTCATACGGGAGGTGCTCCAGTCCCCTGATCATCCTCATGGCCCTCCTCTGGACTTGTTCCAACAGTTCCATGTCCTTTTTATGTTGAGGACACCAGAACTACACACAATACTCCAAGTGAGGTCTCACAAGAGCAGAGTAGAGGGGCAGGATCACCTTCCTTGACCTGCTGGTCACGCTTCTTTTGATGCAGCCCAGGATACGGTTGGCTTTGTGGGCTGCGAGCGCCCATTGAAGCCGGCTCATGTTCATTTTCTCATCGATCAACAGCCCCAAGTCCTTCTCTGCAGGGCTGCTCTGAATCTCTTCTCTGCCCAACCCGTAGCTGTGCCTAGGATTGCTCTGACCCAGGTGCAGGACCTTGCACTTGGCATGATTAAACTTCATCAGGTTGTCATCAGCCCACCTCACAAGCATGTCAAGGTCCTCTGGATGGCATTCCTTCCCTCCAACATGTCAACTGAACCACACAGCTTGGTGTCATCGGCAGACTTCCTGAGGGTGCACTCAACCCCACTGGTCATAGGCACCTTCCTTCATTTCAACCCTTCATTGCTATCTCAGTAATCGCGGTCATGCTGGGTCACCAGGTCCAGCTCAACGTTTCAGGTACACTACTCAAACTCCCATCATGGTAGGACAGACTTCTCTTACAGTGTCACCTGACAGGACCACCAAATTGGTCGTAGAAATGTAGAATGATTAGAGTTGGAAGGGACCTTAAAGTTCATCTAGTTCCAAACTCAGATTGTGCCAAGAACTGTCTTTGACTTAATATTTTTTTCACCCAAAGCTAGAAGGAAAATGTTCTGTTTCTTTTATGCCATTCTTAGTGTATTTGTCTTGAAATTTACATTTTTGCTTCTGCTGTTCAGTCTGTTTCAACAATTCTGAGGCAATTGCAGTTTTTCTGATGCTCAAACTCTCTGGCTGTCCATGCTGCCTGTATGTGAGATTTTAGTTAACCTCAGCCTGCCATGCACCTAGGAAAATAGGAAAAAAGATAGGGAAAAATTGTAAGTCTTTTATATATTCTATGAGTCTCTGGGACATAGGTGTTCGACTTTGTTCTGGAAAATCATAGGAAATTTAACCAAAGACCTCTATAAAAATGGTCCATGAAGATTCTCTGCATTCTCTTATTTGTTGGAAAAGATGGTGTTTAAAGACTGAATGTGTATATATGGCCTCTGCAAAAACTGGTATACAACTCAAGTAAATAACAAACATATCACTGGGGAAAGAATCAGATGTTATGGATTGGTACAATAAGCAGTGGTCTCACTACTTCAACACACAGTCAAGATCCTCCTCTAATTCAAACCCTGGACCCGGGACAAGGAGCCAAGAACACAATGCTTCTGAGGAGCCGCTGTTTTGTGATCATGGTGTAAACAAGCAGATCTGTTTTCTGTAAATATTTTTGACCTGAGATGCTGCCCTTTGAAGAGGTCAGCAGGAAGTTAAACTTGAAAGAACGACAGGCGTGTTGCTTTGATTGTCTTGTAGAATGGACTGTTTTGAGCTGCAGACATTTAGAGAGAGATAGATTCTGTGTATGGGCTGGAAAGTGACATAATTTGCATGTCATTTCTGAACAAGACTCTCCACTATGATCCAATTGATAGGTACATCATCAGCGTGAACAGTTGAAATTACCTTCTACTAGTGGTAGTGATTGCAAAATCTATGCAAAGGATATTAATCGTATCTGCTGTAGGACAAAATTAACTAGCAGGTGAGGTAAAAGCATTTATTTCTCCTGAGACAGAAGAAAAATCTTCATAGCAAGCAGCTTTTATTCCTTCTCTAGCATATACCTGTTTGCATCAGAAGACTCTAGTCCATCAGAGACAATAATACCAAAATACTAGAATTTGAAGTCAGGAAATTCAGAGTAGTAAGAAATCAATAAGGATAATTTATTGTGTGAGAAGTTTTCATGGAGCTATGACTTTTGCTTTGTTTTCAACTCAGACCATACACTATAAATTATTTTTCAACAGCAGATCTACAGAATTTGTTCAGAATCTATCAGGTAAAATTCTATATATCAGGTAATAACAGAGGTCAGGTCAGTTTGTCATAATAGTCTTTCCTGACTTCGAAATAATCTATGGAAGTGCTGAAAAAAAATATTCTATAGAACAGACTTACATACACGGGATGATCCTTAACATTTGCTGTTTCACGGAAACAGGTAAATGACCAGATACTTAATTTGCCTTCCCAATACTGTATTGTCAGTGACTTCCCAATGCTGTATTGTCAGTGATTTCTTGTAGTCTTGAACAATTTTGGAAAGTTTTGCTGCTTGTGTATAGGAGTTACAGGGAAGTATAACGTCCAGCCATGTTCAAGTCTTCTTCTAATCTTCAGGTTTAAAAGACTTTTGCTACTCTGGAGAGGGTTAATCTGTGCTAGGAAAAGCTGCTCCATAGCTAAATGGAACAAAATGTACCTGAGGTTTGCCAACATGTTCTATAGGTGGTTAAAGAAAAAGGAAAATAAAAGGAAGAGAGAAAGAATTGGAACAATGTGGTTTAGATAGTCTTTTCTCACAATCTGGGCTCAGTTGATTTGTTTCTTCTCTGAAAGAGGATGAGGACCACAGAAGTTGCATTTGCATCACTGGGATTTAAATAAATCAGTCTTAACTACTCAGTTCTGCACATCCACCTTTCTCCACGCAACCTCACAAATCTTTATCTCTTTTTTTTTTTTTAATCCAAGATTCTTTCAGTTCTTCCCCAGCCTACACAACCATCACTAGAATTACAAGACAGCTTGCTAATGCTGAAATACAGTAGTATAAAGGCTGCTACTGTTCTCTGGATGGGCTGGAGTTGCAGATTTTCCTTGGCAAGTTCTGAAACAATATTTGGAGGTTGTTGATTCCAAACTGTTAACTGTATTAATCATGTAACAAACATGTGCACAGACTGCCAGGCCTAATAAATCCTACTAGCATGCAACCTCCCATCATAAACACATTTAGAAACGCTTAAGCAATCCCTGAGCCTGGAGGATGATCACTAGCTTCCTATCGTATGCTTTAGGTTTGCAGAATCAAACAATAGTAAATCAAGATGAGCATGAGTTGAACTCTCCAACCCTTTTTCCATCCCAAGAGACAAGTGTAAGATAAATGCCTGCAGCTAACTGTCTAGCATTGCAGCCTCCCAAGAAGCTGTTTGCAGATTATAATTATAATTATTGTTCAAGCTCTTCTACACACAAGATTAACATTTTATTGGGCTAAATTCTGTACAGGCTTTGTAATTCACAGCAGGTCATTGTTGTCCTGAGAAAATCCTAGTGTCTGCATCGAAGAAAGAATTACATTATTCAGTAATTGGAGTAGGAGCTAAAACACAGCCAAATTAAATAATTTGCATAAGAATAGTAAAGAAGGAAATGGAATCAAGAATTAACTTTTTTTTGTTGTTGTTTTTGTTTGTTTTTTTTTCTGTCAAGTTCTTTGATCAAACCATTTAGGACAACAGTATACAGCACACCTGTGAAAACATGAGCTCAATGGAAAGATAAAAAGACATAAGAAAGTTGTCAAGTTTCTCCGAGTTTGAGGCCTAAGTGGAATTAGATCATTTAACGAGACCTCCTCGTCCTCTCACAATGTTATATTTCATCCAAACATCCTTTTCATGGACAATACTTTTCTGAATACACATTGCTTCAGTTCTCCCTACAATCCTAAAATGAAAATGATGGTGGACACCAAGACATCCCTCACATCTGAAGCTGTGAGTTGCCAGGGAGTCAGATGGGTTATGAAAGGCCAGGTAGACCTACCTTAATTGGAAACTGACCTGCACCAAGTGCTTTCCAGTTCTGACTAGAGGAGCAACTGCCTTCTGGGGAATTTTTTTCCTGCTCCCAAAAACATTCTTCCCACTTTCCCAAATAATAATGAACAAATGCCTTTGAATATAGAGGCAAGTCATGCTGAGAATGTGTCTTGATTTAGTAGTAGCTCAATTAAGAAGTGCCCATCTGCTCTTCAGCAAGTACCAGCACGACTGACGTGCATCTCAGACAAAATCACAGACATCTGAATTAAGACCATGAGAGTTCTGCTCTTCGAAGCAGACAGACTACTTTTCCAATGTTTAAAGGGTGGCTACAAAGAAGATGGAGGCTCCCTTTTCATAAGATATCACATGAAAAAGATAAGGAATAAGGCGTACAAGCTACTCGTGGGGAGATTCCAGCTGGACACAGGGAAAATCTTTCACAGTGAGAACAACCAGCCATTAGAACAATCTCCCCAGGGATGTGGAAACTCCCCCACACTGGACACTTAAAATTCAGATGGATAGAGTGCTGGACCATCTAGTTGAGGTCACGCTTTGCCAAGAAAGGTTGGACCAGTTGATCCTTGAGCTCATTTCCAGCCTGGTATTCTTCTATAATATGATTCTATGAACTGTACCCATGAGATACCTGCCATTGTTCCTTTCTGGCTAACAGTGAAAGACATCAATGGCAAGAAATATTTTAGTTAAATGCATGGACCTAGAAAAGGTGAACCTGGGGAAAAATCTTTTCCAGGATTCAAAATAAAACTAACTCCTTTATGATCATCCTGCCATGTAAAAGCTGAAGAATAGATGTTATACAGAGGAAGGCTGTGTCAGCAGTTGCATTTCAAAACTGCAAATATAAATGCATAAGGACAAAAATATTCTCTAGACCTCTAGACCTGATCATATTTACCTATTCCATCTTCTGTTACCCAGATTTCTCTATCCTGAGCACAGGATTTATTTACATGCTTATACCAAACTGCAAATTTAGGAAAAACTTCAACATAACAGGAACATGATCAGAGCCTTCATGAGCTGAACTTTAGAAATAGCTTGATCTAAAAGTTCAGACTTGATTCCTCAGCTTATATGATCCCTGCTAGTTAAGATAAAGACATGGTGCTCATAAAGGACGAAGTCTGCTTTTCATTACTGTGTAGATAAAAAGGATAAGTCCAGAACATGAATTTGCATTGATAACATTATATAGGGTCAACAGCTGTTATAATATTAGTATACCACCCACTGGTAGCATGTTGTTGGAAGAAAGAGTTCATCAGTATTTTTTATTCCTTGATTTTTATTTTTCCCCATGTACACTGGATTTTTTATGGCATGTAAACATTACAACTCTGAAAACTTGGAAGAACAAACAGGGAAAGCTCAAAGACATCTAGCAAATATGTGTCAGATTCAGAGAAACAACCCAAACCCTTGTGTCCACCTCAGTCCTCAGAATTTGGCCTTCATCTAATTTAAAGCATCCTATACAGACTTTTCATTGGCAAGATAGAATAAGTGGTACACAAGGGTTTCAGTTTCTGTGATCCCTGTATTTGTGCTCAGCATCTTGCTTTGTCTGTGAATCTGAAGAGATCTTTGTATTCAGATAAAATAAACTGGCATCTTTGTACCAACAAGTTAAAATAGAATGAATGTAACAAGAGAATAAAACATGTCCTGTGTCCTTGGCTGAGCCTGTTCTTCTGCTGATTAGACTGGTGTTGACTTTGGACAGTTTAAAGCTTTTTCTACAAGTCTATCTTCCTTTCCTTTTCCTCCTTTCTTCTCTTTTTTTCTACAATGCACCTAACAGCTAAAAATAGTGAAAATATCAATTTAGCAGTTATTGCAAGTGTTCTTCTAAACATCAAATCATTGTTCTTACTGGCTTACAAAGGTAAGTCAGCTCACCTTCAAGAAATGTCTAATACCAGACATTTGCCTGCTGGTAATCAGACAGAACTGACTTTTGCTTGCAACTCACACTTAGTGTTGTGGTAATACTAAACCTAATTTCAGCAGCAGTCATAGATAAAAGGTTAAATGCAGTCACATTTCTCCTTCTGGTCAGAGATAAGCCCAGCTATGCAGAAAAGCCTGCATAAGTGACATGGTCTTTCGCTAAACATAAGTGACATCAGCTGTAATATTAAGTACTGGAGGGCTGATGGGGTTTTGTTTTGTTTTATTTTTCATACCTAAAGGCCTATAATATCTTGAGACATTTATCACTGTATTTTTTCCAAGGGTCTCTGTTATAGAGCTGTCAATTTAAATGGCAAAGTGTCCCTGACCATCTTCCTTGGAAAGCTCTGCTAAGGTCTGTTTCCCATAAAGCAAAGAACACACCTTCTCCCACTTTTTTTTTTTTTTTTTTTAAATATATAAACCAGTCCATTCATCCTTTCATCTTGCCAAAAACAGAGTTGCTTTTTGGCTAAAGGCTGAAACTGCTTTCTGTTGTCACATGAAGCAGTGCAAGCCAGAGAGGTGACAGGTGCATTTAGGGTGGGGTTGAAAAGAAAAAAAGCAAGAGTGAAGTGCACCTCCATAGTAGTCAAGAGGAAGGTGGATTAATTCACTGTAGCACACTGCGGTACAAACTCAACAGAACTTCTAAGGAAATGAACGATAATTCAGGAGAAGTAAAAACAAGCAGGCACTCTTCTCAAATCTTTTTTTTTGTTTGTTTGTTTTGTTTTTGTTTTTCCTAAATTTCCATTGTAGTCAGAGAAACCACGGAGGCCAAATACAGGCGGGTTTAATCTATTAGTTTGATTTAATCATGCCTTCTGGGAGGAAAAGCTGTGCTTTTTTAAGATGAACATACAGAAGGCTTGAAAGATGAACTCAGCAGGAGGCTTTCATGAGGGCTTCCCACAGTGAGACCAGTGTCACAGCCCTTTTCCTCTTCTTTAGCCCACATGACTGGTACAATTGGGGGTCTTTGAGGTTGATACCATAAAGCAGCAGAGAGCCTCTAATTCAGGTCATGCACTTCCTGACAAGGGTTAGCCTTATCTAGTTTAGGAGTTTTAAAGTGAGTTAAATAAGTCTGAGCCACCTACTGCAAACTTTCTTTAAAGTCAATGAAGGGAAACAAATGAGGGCAATTTCAACAAGTTGCTCTCTGGAAGTGCCTTTTTCTCTCCAATAATTTTAACCAGGATTCTAGGAATCTGGCTGTGGTTTAGACATCTAAATGTCAAAAGTCCAAAATTAAGGTAAGTGAATCTGACCCAGAAGAAACTACTCAGGTGTTGAAGAGTTAATCACAAGGACTCCCTCTCAAAGATCTTTCTGTCTTCTGTTCCTCTACATTTAGCATTAAAAATGCCAGGAGATCAGAAAACAGAACTAGGCAGCAAATGACACATTAATATCTGTAAACATATTTACAAAAACACAGAATCAATTAGGTCGGAAAAATCCTTAAAGATTATAAAGTCCAACTGTTACGTTAACCTAGCACTGCCAAATCCACCACTAAATCCTGTCCCTAAGCAGCACATCTCCATATCCTTTAAATACCACCAGGGGTGGTGACTCTACCATTTCCCTGGGCAGCCTGTTCCGGTGCTTGACAATCTTTTCAGTGAACTCTTAGTGTCCTTGTTGATCTATTGGGTTCTGCTGGCTTGGGAAATAAACTCAGGCTGGCGTTATAGAGGGCTTCCATCATATCCTGAGGGAATAGCTGCCCATATAGTACAGAGCATGCTTCTCTCTGAAGGGACATCAGAATATGTCCTCAAAGGAGAAGAGAGGAAGACAAAGTGATCTTATGCCTTTTTTACACTCAATTTCCCCTGCGGGAAGTGATTATTGCCAGATGGATGTTGAGCTATGTTATCCAGCAGGTTGACTATACCTATGTTATTCCCAAAGGAAAATAGCCCAAACCTGTTTGTTTTAGAAATTCTGAAAGCTCTAACATCAGATATCTATTAAACCACTCAAGGAAAAACATTTTTTGATTTTGAAAAGATGATGAATTATTATGTTTGCTCATATTTTGTTTGCACCACTAACAGAAATACACAAATATTATAGTCACAAAATTCACTGAGTTTCTTGATGACATGTATATATCCACTTACATTATTAAGGCTAAATGTGGAAATAACAGGCACTTTAGCCAAGTGTTTTCTTTGGTAGTTTATTATGAACAGCTACTCTGGTTTTTCTTTCCCAGTAACTAACCTAACCACAATACCTGTAAATAGAAGCATCCTTGCTTCTCCCAGGTCTTGATCCTCCTCTTAGTTCTCGATCCTCCTCATAGTTCTCATCAGTTTGAATCGTCTCATTATCATGCTCTGCTCAGAAAAACAGAGTTGATTTTTTTTCCATGTGCTTAATTGCTTTCCTTCAGCAAGCCATAAAGAATTAGTCTGAAGGAGCACTGTAGAATCAAAGGATATCTGTGGCTGTGGGCCACTTCAGAATCATCACATGCACCATGAGGACTGAAAATGGGATCATATTTAGGGGTGAAATATGAACACATGAAAATGGGTGAGCATAGAAAACATCCAGATGGCATTATTTTTAAATACAAAGCAACCAAATTGTAACCTTCTTGTGACATATGTTAAAAAAGCTTTGGTTTAGGGCTGGCTTGGAAGCACAAAGGAAAGCTGGTGACTTCATATTTCTATTATCAGACCAGATTACTCTGCAGCAGAGCTGTAGTTCAATCATCAAAAACACCTGAGAAGCATAAGAATATGAATATACTTGTTAATTGCAGAATGAATGTGATGTAATAAGCAGCCACAAGATAAATGAAAATTCATTTTTAAGGCTGGATCATTCAATGTCATGTTGGATGGGTCTTTGAGCAACTTAGTCTAGTAGAAGGTGTCCCTGCCCATGGCAGGGGTGTTGGAATTAAATGATTTTAAGGCCCTTTCCCACCCAAACCATTGTAGGAATCTACAAACAGACAGGACAAATTTAAGAGTGACAGACAGATAAAATTGTACAAAGTCCTTATTCTTTCAAGCAACAAAAATAATTCTGATTGTGTCTGTTAAAAAAGATTCCATTCAAACTGCAATAAATACATAAAAGACCGATGAGGGAATCATAGAATCATAGAATAGTTAGAGTTGGAAAGGACCTAAAGATCATCTAGTTCCAACCCCCCTGCCATGGGCAGGGACATCTCCCACTAAACCATGCCATCCAAGGCTATGTCCGTTTATGGGCTATTACAGATGAGGAAACTACAATACCTATTCTTGATTAGTCTACAAGTAACTGAGAGATGCAATTAATAAGGCAAAAGTATATGTATACTAAAAGATACAGATGATAAAAACATACAAAAAATTAATAAAGCATAACAAAATTGAGGTCAGAAATCAAAAGTTTTACAAATATGAGAAGAGCAATGTTTTGTAAAGATTCTCTGATGGTAATAGAGGGGGCAAGGGTCCTTAATGATCTTAAATGAAACTTTATAAATGCAGAAAGGAATTGAAAGATTAAGTTGCTTGATACAGCTCATAATTTCTTATAATGCCCTCAGACACTCTTTTTCAGTCTCTTGTGGTCATTGAGTCTGATGTCCTGATTAGCATAAATTATGGAGCCTCATAGTCAGTAAGCTTCTTGGGGTGCTCAGTGAGTTACATGTAAAAAACCTCCAATCTCCTCTATAAAATTATAAGACCAAACTAATTTCACCGCTTGGTCTAAAAGGGCCTCTGACTGACTAGAGTTGAGTTTGAAGGAGTGTGAAGTTGAACCATTGGATCCCTGGCCACCATATATCTGTAATGTGAGCTCAGACCTGTTCTGCTACAAGGCAACTGTTAGTACCACCACCTCAAGCAAAATTCTGTTTTGAGGTTGGCTTAGATTTTTCCCATACTGTCAATCAAAAAAGGAATTTCCTATTCTCTATGTGCATGCTTCACCCCTTTCCTAAAGCTAAACAGGTCCCAGACTACTCCCTGAATCAGAATTACCAAACCTTGATACCATTGAAGATACAATGGGCTGGTGGCCAATCAGAAAAGACTTACATATGGAAAACAAATCAGCAGTTTTTTGATATCTTATACTGCCAGAATAACATGGAACAGAGACCAATGTCCAAATCAAACTTCAGCATGGAGAAAGAGAGGATTCCTAAAGAGTTAGTCACAGGTGTTCAGTCTGGATCAGCTTGAACATCTAAGTAAGGATTTCAGGAGTTGGGTCTAGACTGAGGTTTTCCTGGTGTTGGGGGGGAACTTCAGGTGGAATAAATTGATAATACTCTGCCTTAATTGTACCTTTCAAATAGATGTTAGCTTTTCCAGACAGGCTTCTGTTATCGGAACAAGACAACTCCAACAGATTCAGGTACCCGGCTGTCAGGGTGCAAAAAGGGCCAGCTACTCCCTAAGGGAAATGGAAACCAAGCATGATAGTAGGGCAGCAGAGGCAGTGACCTCACCAACTGAATCTCCAGGCAAGTCCACATGACAAGACAGGTCTAGATCAGACTTAGTGGAATTATTCTTTTTTGTTAATGTGTTGCATTTTGATTGCTGTTATATTTCATTATTTTTATCTAATAATGACCTAGCTTGCACACAGAAGTGATCATATGAAGGTGAACTGAAAGTTCTCCTGATAGAACCATAGAAATAAAACAGAAATCCTAGGACAGCAGTTAAGGCAATCCAACATCATCCAACTTTTCCCCATTTATCTTGTTTTCCCTTATTACTGTAAGAGGAGGTTCTTCCAGAAACTCATTCTTGTTATTAGGAAGTTTTTCTTAACTTAGTGCATACATTAACTTATGACCAGTTTAGGCTGATTTATTACTATGCTTTTCTCTTCAATGTTCTAATTTGCTCATGAACAAACCCCAGACTGCCTCTCAGTAGCACCAGTAGATTACACAACACAAAAATTCTTCTATCATTCCAGGCATTTGTCTTTCCATTTCCAGGGAGTCCTATTAGTCCTTTCTGTACTCCATTGCTAGTATGAATTCACCTTTCCATGCAGAAATCCCTTAGGCTCACAACGTGTCCCAGCAAGAAGGTTTTTCCCATACCTAATGTGCAAGAAATTGAGGGCTTGAACTTCTGGCCTCAAATTGGGAACTTCTGTGCTGTATGTCCAGTTTCTCCTAAACAACCAGCATGCGTAGTGTGCCTATATGGAAAGGGAGAACCAAAAGTTGTGCTGTCTCACAGAGAAGAAGTTTTCCAGCAATAAGTGGAATAGTGATCCCACTGTTCAGACACACCTTAGAAATATATTGAATAGAGTTGACAGGCACAACTTGGAAGTCCATAAATATATTTGTCATCAAGGGATTAAAAATGGAAAAGGTTTGGGTTACAAACACCAGCAGAAAATTAATTTCCTTCCATGTGATGTTGGCAGGCACTGCCAAGGCCAGGATGTGTTTTACCTTTGTAAACAATACACCAGTCCCATCTGGGTCTGTCCTGGAGCTATCACTGTGTCCCAAACACTCCCTGACATGCTCTTTGAACCCACGGTGCAAGGTTTACACTGCAGATTAGGTTTGCTTAACATTAACTCCCTTCCCCACCCAAAAATCTGACGTCTTATTTGATCCAGGAAATGAGAGGTTGGAGGACAATAACGCAGTTGGGCATGGGAAAAAAGATCCCTATCCTGACAATGAGGGGCACTGGTGGGGTGCTGCTGTCAGAGCCCCGACAGTGTGGCTTCCTTTGAAACCTACAGGAATAAGGTGCTGGGCATCTCTGAGAAGTCAGCTTACTTGTCATTAGTTTTGATATTGCTGTAAGAAAGGGCTTTACAGGATGTTTATGACCTCATCACTTACCCTGAAGCTTGTCTGCTCTTTGTAATCTCTGCGAACGTTGAAAGGAAACTGGGAAAGACCTAGCTCTTCTTCCTCAGATCACAGTGAAAGTGCTGACTCATCAGTTTATTCTGTCTTGGGTTATTTTCTGGAAGAAGTAATCTTATGTTTTATAACTTCATGGCTACAGTACATTTCTATTCAGCAAGCTTTCGAGTAGTTCTGGAATGATACATCCAATCCATATCAGCTGCACTCTGTGCTGTGATTCACCAAGAATCATATTGCTGCCAGAAGCAACTAGAGAGAGCCTGGCTTAAGTATGGTCACCCTTAATCAAGTAATTGACTGTTATGAGAAGTGGAAAATAATTAGTGCTTATTGTTTTTCTGGGTGTTTTTTTTGGTAAGTGAAAGATAGGCTGCATATCCAGGAATCCTATACGGACTGTAAACAAGGGAATACTTAAAAGCTGTAATAAAAATCCTACGCTCTTTACCTCCTAGACAGAGAAAGCATCCAAGAAACACACCTACCTTCACAGAATTCTTCCAGACACAGACCCTTTGAGAATGCTGTGCTCTCATGAGATACCAAGGGGATCTTTCTACTGCCGAAGAGTGGGAAACATTAGAATGAATTTCCTGGAAAGGATGTGGGGTTTCCATCAGTAGATGCCTTTATGAGAAAGTGAGATAAACATCTGTCATTACTCATATAAGCATATTTGAACCGGGCTTACAGTGGTCCCTTCTAAACACAGTGATTCAATCAACCTCACTCGAATTCAAGTGAATCCTAGTGCACCAGTTCATGAGGATATTTCTTTATCATTTAATGGTCAAAACATCATGTCCTTTCCCAACACTGTAATCTCATTCTGACTGGAAAACACCTGGAGAACAGGAAAAGGCCAAGCAGTGAAAGGATCCACGTCACAGACAGGCCTCTCTTCACCTGAACCATGTAGCAATTGTCAAGAACGGTACCATTAGGATGGAAACACCATTTTCTGGGTGATGTTGGAAATGCTGACCATGGTCCTTGCAGACATAAAATTCCCAAAGACATCCTACTTTGTGAACAGCGCAGTATTCATTGCATAGCAGTGCAGGCAAGCATGTTTTAGCCATTATTTCACAAAAGGCTTGCCAACGTCATGATTCATGTTCAGACATTAATTTCAGCAACTGCCAGCATGCCTTTTTTGCTGTCAGAGTGAAATCATGATGCTGCACCTCATTTTTACTTTGAAAGAACACTGAGAGAAACATAGGAAATGTGATCTTTTCAGTGCTGTTGCTTCACAATGATGTTTTGCTAATCATTATTTATTTATGCTAAGGAAACGACAATAATCTCCATAAAAGAAATAGGATCTTCTGTATTTGGTTTTTGCTAAAGTAGTGCACTTGCTTCAAATATGATGATTGTGATGTTTAGTATAATTTAATCTGAGAAATATTTGAAGTCAATCATATGTTTGAGCAGAGTGAAAGAGGGCATAGGAGGTCCTGTGCATTTTCAGCAGTGCCGTCAAGTGATTTGTGTTGTCTTCGTTCAAGCATCAAGCCCGGAGGGAAGGACAGTTTGACCATGTTTGTTCTTCATTAATATATTCAAAGTCCTAACTTGTATGTAGCAGTATAACTAGGGGAGGTTGTAGTCCCATTGCAGACATGACACTAGAAAGACTGACAATTAAACAAACCTATTTTCAGTTTTTAACTTGTGACCATCAAAAAATGATGCTAGCCTAAGATATCTTCTAACAGAACACCTCTTCTCACAGTTATTTGTCTTGAATGCAACTCAATACTCACCATCAGCTAAGCAGTGTTTTCTAAAGTATCTTCTTCAAAAAGCATCTGCGGAGCTTGGTTGAAATGTTTCCACTCAAACAGCTTTCTGATAGAATATTAAGATTCTTGCCGCAGGAACTTTTGCATTCTTCCAAAACGTGTTTGCTTTCCATGGCATATTTCAATATGCGTAGTAAAAAGAAGCACCTAAAACCCACAAATATTTCCAAGGATAAAGCACAGTAGGACCTTCTGGGAATTGTGGTTTTGGTGCCTCAGGTCTCCCTTTCCTGATATGGGCGAAACTTTTCAGTTAGACTACAGCTCCCATGATGCCACAGTGCCAAATGGTCTCATGATGTTCTCAGGGGGGTGGAACAATGAGATATTTGCTGTCCAGAAAAGTGAGTAGGTATGAAAACTATCGGTATAACAATCCAATGAGAAACTGCTACATGTTTTCTAAACATGCATTTTAAGTCTTTAGCCAAAAGCTTTCATTTTTCAGCTGAATAAGTCTACCAAAAATCAGTGGTTTCTGTGGAAAAATCATCATTGTATTCTAGCCTCCTTGGTTTTGAAGTACAAAAGCAAAATGAATCTCAGAGGAGCTATACCCAAAGGACCTGGACTTTCAGCTGGTGTCAATTAACATTACGAGCACTTTTTGTAAGGAGAGCAATGCTAACTTAGAGAAGCTAAAAATTAAGCCAAAGTTTTGTAAAGTACTGTGTGTTCTCCAGACAAAAAAGTAATACAGATTTTCTCATTAAATCCTGGCTCAGGCAGAAAATGTGGGAGAATACACTGTTCCTCTTAAACATTTTTTTTTTAAATATTCAGGTTTTTTCACCATTCCCATTCTCCTGTGCTAGCTGTAATAGATCTAATTTTTTAGAGTCGTTTGATTACAATCAATGTAATCTATAATTAGGAAAGAAATCAAGAATTTTGGTTTTACATCCATGTTTGCACAGTCCTGGTATGGTGTTTAATTTAGTATCGTAAGGCTCCTTCTTGCTTTCTGTACTCATTTTCATCTACTGCTTTCTGCATTCTTACAGTGCATATACAGTTTATGCCATTCTGGTCATAATACTAGACTGAAAACATCTTTAAAGGTAGTGTATTGATCTTCAAAGGCCTCTCTTACAGCACTCCTTGTCTTGAAGTTACACAGACAACTCGATGACATATGTTTTCTGATGTAATAGTCATTGTGCTACTCAATACAGCATGGCTTAGTAGACCAAAGACATACATATGTCTGTGTTGTGTTTATCTGCATCTAAACCCATCAAACCAGCCTTCCTTTCTAGTTAAGGAGAGAAATGGGCGTTTCTGGGTGTGATTCAGCTGACTTCTGAATGTCTCATTTAAAATGAGAAATTCTGCAACTTAAATTCCTTTCACAGTATTAATTATACCTCCATGAAATATAAAGGGAGACAAGGGTGACCAGATCAGATGGAAGTGTTGATGGGGGAAGATGAATCCGAACTGTAATCTGCCCCAGCAGAGCAGAAAAACCTGGTGTAGTGGAAGGTGTCCTGCCCATGGCAGGGGGGTTAGAACTTAGTGATCTTTAAGGTCCCTTCCAACACAGAACATTCTATGATTCATCCTGAGATTCTGGCTTTTTACAGAGCTCAGGGGTGCTTCAAGCCCAGTGGTAGATGCATTTGTGGGCATGTGCTGGAGAAGTGAGATAAAGAAGTGCCAGAGATCCAGTCAGAACTGCAGGAATTGTTCTAGCAGACCAAATTCATCCCACAGGACACAATGCCTGCATGAACATTATCTCTGGTTCTCTTTCAGTGTATACCTCCTGCTTAGGCAAGCCATATCCACACCCTCTTCCAGGCTTCCTAATCAGGGTTAGAGAAACAGTCCACATTATTCTTGGTCACCTCAGGGCCATTTTTGATCAGATATCATGATGAGAACAGGGATGATGTAATTACCCCCACAAAACCAAAGCAATAATAGTGATGACAATAATTTATTATTATTTCTCTTTGTTAGTTCACCCATTTTGGAGAGTTGATTTAGCTGAAAAGGGACATGTTTCCAATTAAACAAAATGGGATTTAAAATGAAAAGGCATTGACCTTAAAATTAGACCAGGAGTTTTCATCTCAGAGGTCCATTGTTCCTGGCACTAGTGGCAATGTATCATGAGTAAATTGGTTTTAAAATTTTGAGTATTTAGAACAGCCATGCCAAAAATATTTTTGCACACTTACATTTGCCTATAGAAACTGCAGTGCACTTGCTTTTACCTGTAGCAGTAATGGTTTTCCACATCTGGAGATAAGTAACTTTATAATGAAGGAAGGAAAAAACCACATGTGAGCACATATGGTACT
Organism: Amazona ochrocephala; assembly: GCA_039720435.1. NCBI lineage: Eukaryota > Metazoa > Chordata > Aves > Psittaciformes > Psittacidae > Amazona > Amazona ochrocephala. The sequence goes on from CM077876.1 coordinate 104,607,965, forward strand.
TCATGCTCAAACTTCTCACCAAATCACTGGATTTAAGATGCAGTTTCTGTTAGCTGATACACTGATGCTAGTTACACCTTCATGGACATACATACATAGCTACAACCCATGAATTATGCTCCCAGTGTTATTTCCTTCTCCTTTTGAATTAAACATTTTAAGTTAAACCATTAAATTAATTAACCAGTTAAAATATTGACTTAAAATTAAGTCCATTTCTGGACTTATTTTTCTTTGCCTGTGATCAGGTTCCCTCGGCAGCAGGCTATACTGCCTTCCAATAGTTTGAACTAGCTGTGGACTGCTTTCCAACATGAAAGGCATCTTCCTAACAGTTATTAGAAATTCACTTTTTTTTGCAAGGTGAATGGCAGCTGCAATTGTCCAGCATGTAAGATCAGGTGTTAGAGGTTGCAGCCACTGTTCAGGGAAAACACTTAAGCATGTGCTTGACTTGAACCATGTGTGTGGAAATGCAGCAGTAAAGGGCAGTTAACGCATCCCAGCTGGTTCCAGCTTTGCTTGAACTGGTGGATGACAGGCACAGGAAGATGGATGAACAAGTGGGTGAGTAGGTGGGAGAGAATAAGTTGTCTCTCCCGTGGCTATTGAGTGGAAAGGGAGAAGTTATTCTAGATTTTGCCTTTTATTTCGTTTTGGTTAGTGTTTTTTTTAGTTTTTAGCAAATAAAAAGCATGCCCTAACAAAAAGACTTTACAAGGATTTAGTCTTAGAGCCTAAATGAAACCATGCAGCAGTTCATAACATGTTTAAATCCCACTAACATCAGGGTGGCATTGATTTGTACTGCAGCGTGTCACTGACCCGGGATATAAATGATAGCATAACAGTGCCATGTCCATTGGTTGAGAAGCTTGGAGCTGCCAAGTCTACTACACTGAGTATGAGACTCACTCAATTTACTTCTGACTTCACACAATTTGCTTCCTCCATTCCTGGAAGATGAGCGGGGAGATCCCAGGTCTATGCAAGGCCACCAGGCCCTGATAAAGGAGCTTTACCTAGTATAAAAACCTTGCTAGGAGATGTTTGGCAGCTGTAACCTTTTACCATGAATGCTTCCATGTATGCCCTGCCATCTCAAACATGACCTCTTATCCGTGACCTAGTGTGGCGCTATTTCACACGTCATATGCAGCAGCATCGATTTTTCCTGCAGAAAAGAATTGCAGCTATGTATTTAACAGGCATTTCTTAGACTCTGATGTCTAAAATAAAATTACACTGGTCACAAAGTCATATTTTCAGCATTTACTGTACATTAATTTTGCTTTAAGTTTCAGTAATTGCTGTGTATACAGAGCTTCATATCATTGCCTTTTCCTATTCCAGCTGGCTGAAGATGTTGGCAAGGAGGTTATCAACCCACATGCAATTTATTATTATTGCTTTCTCCCTTTGTCCAAACATTTTTCTAACCTGTTAAGCTTTCTGTGATCGATAGTTTCTGACGATTTTTCTTTTGCCAAGTGCTGAGCTACAAATGTCTTTGCTTAATGAAGAAAATATCCGCAGGGGCTAGGCTTTAATATGGAGCAGTATCTTCAGGTGTTTTGATTAAAAACGTAAAAAAAAAAAATTGGTAAGAAGCCACCAACTGATAGAAAATTCAGTCTGCAGTTGCAGTAGTTTTACTACATAAAATATTATGTATGATGATACAGTGCGTTACTCCAGGTTAATTTGAATCAGATTGTTGTTTTTTTTTTTTCTCCCTGAAGCTTGTAGTCAGAAAAATGCCAGACATCCATTTTGCATACTGGACCAGCTGCACGGCTCTTTGAAAAACTAATCAAGCAACAGGCATTAGGAAGTTGACTCGAAATCCCATGCCACAGTACTCAGTTTTGCTAACTACGTGTCAGACTTCTTCTAGTGTGACCCCACAAGCCTTTTGCACCAAAACGTGCTATGGATTGTCAATGAAAGATAAAAACTGCTTAACAGAAAGCTTGCTGGGAAAAAAAAGAGGGTAGCACACAAAATTACTCTTCTTCCCATTGCAAAATAAAGCCAAGGAATAAAGGAAGATCACTGAACAAGCCTTCTGGAGAACGGCCTCGGGAAGATCTTCATGCAGGAGCAAGTGGGGAAAAGGACTATAAAGAGTGAACTGAATTAGTTGTGCAGCTTTTGTGACAGAGCAGCAATCATATGGCTCCAGGTTGGGTGGCTTTGTGTTCTTTCATACTTCTACCATCTCTTTGCTGGACAGAACCTGGAAAAAATGGTGGAAAAGATATCACATTTTTTTTGCTGATAATCCATGCACAAATCACCCAGAATTACTCTGTGAAAATGCTGGTGGTAAAAGATGGATGAAAAGACAGGGACAGAGGACAGAAGAAACTGCTACATTCAAGCTAGTAAACTGGAGTAGTAATCCAGGCAAAAATTCTACTTTTGTTTTCAGGGTTGCTACTTGCAGCAGGGCTAGGACGGCTGAGTTTCCTGATATATACTTGAGAAAAACAGCATCTCTAACTGAGCAGTCCACAAAAAGAGTAAATACACATTCTTGTAAAGAGATGGATCACACCCCAGGTTGGCTTGACTGGATTGCTTCAGTGTCCAGATAAAAAGATAAAGCAGAGGTTCAGGTGTAACTACATCTTCACTGCAGATCATGTTTCATCAGATGAATCCCATGTGATTCTCCTAAAAGAAATCTCCCATTTGAGAGGGAGCTGGATGTTTCCATGAGGTCATCCTTCCTGAGAAGGTGATAGCTCCAGTAAAGCATTGTTCTCAGTGTGAAACACAAGCATGGTTTCAGGTGGTATGTAGTTTGAACTGACATGCTGGTTAAGCATCCCCGTGAGTTCAGTTGGAAGGGTGCCTGGGAAGCACTCAATAGTCAAATCAGAGTCTTGTCCTGTAAAATTAATACCTCTTAATTTCCTCGGATGAGTTGAGAAAAGTTTTCTGAGCTCATGTAATAACGATTATTTTGGTCACACTTCTTCACTACAGATGTGTCATTTATTAAGCGGCTGAAACTGTCTTTTTTTTTTTATAAAAACATCTATTAAAATCAGAGATATCTAGTTCATAGTTTTCAACTTTCTTGAAAATCCTAGTGTAAATGCAGATGAAATACACTTTGGTTCCAGGCCAGGGAAACAGAGGTGGATCAGGATTAAAGACAGGGCTATAAATCAAGTGGATTCTGAAATCCTTGTTTGGCACATCAGCACTATCAGGCTACCGGTGGCCAGTGTGACCAGGAGGTAAAGCAAGCCCTTTTTCACAGTCCTCTGAAAAAAGCGAACAACTGGTTGCTTCCAGATGTTCTGAAAGTAAAAACAGGAATGCAGTGAAACAGAGCTAGGCCACATCACAGAGGAAAAATACAGCAGAGACTTAAACATGATTTTCTGAGGAAGTTTACAAAGTCAATTGCTGAAAGCGGGAGGGTGTGGTGGGGAGAAGTAACTCTATACTGTCTGAGTTTCTTCTGCTTTTTCCTTCTGTACCTACTGTAGCATCCTGTGCTGGAGAAAGGGACCTGGCTCGGGATGCTCTGATAGATACAACCAGTTTTTTTTTCTGCTTGCACTCTGCTGTTACATCTGCTGTTACAGGGGAAGGCACTATCTTACAAAACGTGCAGTTGTCAAAGCAGTCTGACATAGCTTATAGGAGCCCACAGAAGATGCAAGCAAAATCAATAGTAATTATTATAATAAGATCAAGATCCTAAGACTTGTTTATATGAAAACACAGTATCTACTTTATTTGCTCTGCTTTGAAAACCTCAAGCATACTTTATGTGCTCACAACAGATGAAATAAAGCAAATGATGGAATATAAAATGATACAGAAAGTGTTAAAACTTACCTTAAGTCTTATTCAGTTGTAAATGGAAAACACTGAGTCAGTATTGATGAAATTAGTTCATGCTTTTTTAATTTTTTCTTTTTCTTTTTTCTTTTTTTTTCTTTTTTCCCTGAATTATTCTGCTTTAAAACAGTTTGAGAAACCTTTCTCTAGGCTCTCTGTGTAGTTAGTTACAGGGAAAATTAACGGGAAACATCAAAATGGAAAATAATGCTGACTTTCTTCCAATAGTGTAAATAAGTTCTATGATTGCATATTTCAGGTGAGGATCTTGCCCAATTTATTTGAAGTCTGGAAGGACAGTCTTTAATGTTTCTTTCCTGCTAGCTTTTTCTTGGGAAATTTTATTTTATGGAAGTGGTAGGGGATTGGAAAACTCTTTCTAATAAAAGGCTATAGCCCAAAATAAAAAAAAAAAAACAGACCCTTATGATGATTTCAATGAAATATTTTTTTTATTTCTTTTATAAACAAACCAAACAAACCTCTAAGATTAGATTTTAATATGGTTAAAATATTGCTAGGTAGCATTCTGAATCTCTTAGGACCTTTATGAAATAAAAAGGCATAGAACTATTTTAAAACTTCTCTTAAAATGAGCTAAGAAAGATAACATCCAGAAAATGAGGGCATTGAAATTCAAATTGCATTTATGACCAGTAAAAAGTCTTAAACTATAATTAAACCATCAGAACATCTGGGACATCAGTTAATTTGCCAGGACTCTGTCACATTATTCCTGCATGAACTGGCCCAGTACAAATGAGCATCTAAAATTAAACTCAGAACTTCTGAGTTCATAAGAGTGGCAAGGTACATTACACCCATTAAGATATTAAGATTTATGCTGCTGGGTGTCAGTTTTCCAAGTCTTTCCTTCCCTGTTTTCCAGAAAAAAATTGTCATGTTTCTTCTAGTTACAGGAAAAATTTCCAATTACATGACAGGTGTTTAAACAAATGAGGATAAGAGCAAAACCAACAAAGCACACGGCAAACCTTCCCCCCCACCTTCCCCTCCTAGGGCTTCTCAAAAATGTAATGAAAACATGTAAGTATGTTATCCAAAATCCTCTTAGTGGTTTAGTAAGGTCTGAGGTCATTCAATGCTTCGGCTAGTAACCCAAGGTGACCTCATAACCAAGTGCATGACTGTATTGTTGTTAAATTGGTTAATAGTGGTGTAATCAAAATATTCCAGTTCTACTAACAGTAAGAAAGGCTTAGGAACCATGGGTTAATTCTCCAAATAATTTTCTTTACATAAGTTTGTTAACTCCCTGGGCTCCTGGAGACAGATTTCTTTGTAAGACAGGGCATGAGGAAGAGGAGCCTGATGGATCTATCCACTTTCAACTGTCTGGAAGTGATTCTTTTTGTTAGAGATGTGGAATAAGTTTTACAAGTCATCCTGAACTGTATAACTAAGTCTCTCAAACTGATTTCCTGATTCTTACAAATAGCTGGAAAAAATGAGGGGCAATTTGCAATCATTATGTTTTTGTTTGTTTGCTTGTTTTCTTTGTTCTCCTCCATTTTCCAATTGCAAAACCCCCCCCCCCCAAAAAAAAAACACCAACAAAAAAACCCACAAACAAAAACCAAAAACCCAAAAAAACAAACAAATAAACAAAATAAAAAAAAAAAAAAAAAAAGAAACCACAACCAAACTAAAGCTATGAAACTTAAAGAATTTGTACAAATATCAGATGAATATTAAGGGCTAACTAGATACTCTTTCTAAGCAAATTGCTAAGACATTGACCAGTACAAAATTGCCCTCACTTCAAAATCACAGTTACTGTACTTTCCAGTTTTCTGTAAAAGACAATACTATAAGTACTGCAAATCTTCTCAACAGTCTTCTCGTATTTAATGTTTATGGAGGATATAGCATGAAGTGCTGAAGGCATGAAAAGATGGGATTCATCTTGTCTAAATTTACAATGAAAACCTCTAGGGACAAACATAATCTTGACTCTCCCTTAAACATAGTGGAGAAAGATTACAGTTTCTATGGCCTGATTCATCAGTCCCATTTTAAAACCCTCATTGGAAAAATTATATATGAAATCCACCACATTTCCCTTCAACTACAAATGATGATTAACTTGATGATTAACCCAGTTTATTAGCTTAGGTGTAGCTGTCTACAAATCATCGAATCATAGAATCATAGAATCATAGAATCATAGAATAGTTAGGGTTGGAAAGGACCTCAAGATCATCGAGTTCTAACCCCCCTGCCATGGGCAGGGACACCTCCCACTAAACCATGCCGTCCAAGGCTATGTCCAACCCCACCTTGAACACCGCCAGGGATGAAGCATTCACAACTTCCCTGGGTAACCCATTCCAGGGCCTCACCACCCTTACAGTAAAGAATTTCTTCCTCATATCCAATCTAAACTTCCCCTGTAGTTAGGGTTGGAAAGGACCTTAAGATCATCGAGTTCCAACACCCCTGCATGGGCAGGGACACCTCACACTAAACCATGCCACCCAAGGCTATGTCCAGCTTGGCCTTGAACACTGCCAGAAATGGAGCATCCACAACTTCCCTGGGCAACCCATCCCAGTGCCTCACCACCATCACTGTAAAGAACTTCCTCCTTATACCTAATCTAGTCTTCTCTTGTTGAAATTTGAACCCATTACCCTTTGTCCACTCACTACAGTCCCTAATGAAGAGTCGCTCCCCAGCATTCTTGTAGGTCCCCATCAGATACTGAAAGGCTGCTATGAGGTCTCCACGCAGCCTTCTCTTCTCCAGGCTGAACAGCACCAACTTTCTCAGCCTATCTTCATACAGGAGGTGCTCCAGTCCCCTGGTCATCCTCGTGTCCTTCCTTTGGACTTGTTCCAACAGTTCCATGTCCTTTTTATGTTGAGGACACCAGAACTGCACACAATTCTCCAAGTGAGGTCTCACGAGAGCAAAGTAGAGGGGCAGGATCACCTCCTTTGACCTACTGGTCACGCTCCTTTTGATGCAGCCTGGGATACGGTTGACCTTCTGGGCTGCAAGCACACATTGAAGCTGGCTCGTGTTCATTTTCTCATCAACCAACACCCCCAAGTCCTTCTCTGCAGGGCTGCTCTGAATCTCTTCTCTGCCCAATCTGTAGCTGTGCCTGGGATTGCCCCAACCCATGTGTAGGACCTTGCACTCGGCATGATTAAACTTCATCAGGTTGTCATCAGCCCGCTTTAAGTGTGTCAAGGTCCCTCTGGATGGTATTCTTTCCCTCCAGAGTATCCCACCTCTAACTATTGCTTAAAGCTTTGAAAATTTCCTCATTATCACTACAGCAAGCACTAAAAATAATTTAATCAGGTCAATTTTATTCATTTTCTATTATGATTAACACATTGATTGCTTAGTTTTTTTCAAGATGGCTTTAAGGAGTGTTACCTTGCTTATCTGTTTTAATAAAATATAAAGGTTTTGTGTTTTGGTTTGTGGGTTTTTAAAATATCTAAAATAAAAATATTTTTATTCAAAATACTAATTAAATTTCTCATTTTTGTTCCAATTTTCTCCTTTTATTCTCTTTTCTCTTATGTTGTTTTTCTTTCCCCTTGTACCATCAAAGAGCTTTCGCTCTGCATTTAAATTTGGGGGGAAGGGAGGTGATTTATAGTTTTTGTTTGATTGACTGGCTTTTTGTTTGTTTATTAGGAAAGGAGATCTGGAAGGACTGAAAAAAGAATTGCACTAATCCTCAAAGTTCCAAAGCATTTCTTTAAATTTCTGCCATTTGCATAGTTCAGAAACGCTTTCAAATTCATGGATTACATAATGTCTTCTGGATTTGGGGTTTTCAAAATCTACAGGTAATTTAAGTTTTCATCACCACGTGTAACAAGAAAACAATACCTGGGAATCCAATCCAAAACATGGAACAGGAAAAGATCATCTAGATTCTCTTGGGAAAGTATACTTTCTATTAAGCTTTCTGCTGCTCTTCCAAGTCCATTTTTACATGAAGGTAAAGTTTTTTTCATATTAGATTGTTTAAATAAAAACAGAATTTCTAAATTAGTACCTTCTTCATAAAAACTTTATTTGCTATCCTCTTGTGACTTTTATGTTTATTTTCTCTTCGTAACATTACAGATGAAATAACCACAATGATTGGCATTCTCCATAGACTCAAAATTCAGTCTTTTTAAAGGAACATAGAAAATTAAATCTATTAAAATATTGATTAAACACAACGAAAATATTTTCATGTTTCCATTTTGAAGCTAGAAACCTACTTCTGAATGTCTGAACTTTTGGTGGTATATGGAAGTATCTTGATCAGCTCATTCCCATATTTTATGTGCTGAGTGGCAATGTCTGCAGATAGATTACACATAATAAAAAGATTTCAGTGTTGGGATATTTTGCTCACTCTCATCTTTTAACCTCCTCCTTATTGCATTTAATGCTATGTGCTATCATTTCTTGCCTTTGTCTGTAAATATTTGTATACAACTTTTTTACCTCTGTGCTAGCTTAATTTCTTCAGTTTGACTATTAAACTGTTCCCAGCAGTCCTGAGAGAAAACTTTGGGAACTGTCCTCTTCATTTAATTTTACAACTGTAATAATTCCACCCAGATAGGTTTCTGGATTGTATTATAAAATACCTCCAGATAGTTCCACAGTTTACCAAGTAAGTGCACAGTGTGCTTTGAAGTTAACTGAAATATATCAGCCTGATTCATTGGGATTGCATATTTCTGATTTTGGTGTTTGTCTTATTGTTTCACGTGATTTTACCTGTGAAACTAACACTATGACAAACCCCTACTGCATCTGAACATCCATCTGCCATGAGTCTGGCTGCCACTTTCGTGGTAGATATGATGCTGTTATAACCAAGTGATGAGGGTTGATGCCTTTTTTTAGAAGTACATGAAGTTGAAAATCAGCAGGAGTTTCAATGCCTGTTTGTCTAAGCATGCAATCTTACAAAAAGAATGTATTGTATACTGTATAAAATGCTAGATGTATAGGACTGATTGTTGCTGTGACCTTCAATGAGGGATGTGTTCATCAGCCTGTAGCTATCTGAAGGTTGCAAGCTAAATGGCTAGATTATGCCAGTTGTAAGGATGGCCTTCATGCAACTTAAAAAAAACCCTGAATTTTAAAAGGTTCAGTCCTTTTGAAGTGGTATCTAGACATTATCTGGGTTGCATTTGGGCAGCTCACATGGCACTAGACTGTTACAGGTGTGCAAATAAATCAGGAACTTACAATAAAGTAGAAAACTAAAACTGGTATTCTTCCTCTCTGCTTGAGGGAAAAGCATTTGGTCTTTTAGGAATACATTTAACCAGAACATATCAGTGTCATCTTCAAGCATCTGCCCTTTCCATTGATTTTAGAGAGAGTCTAGAAGGCATGCATAAAATTGATACCCAGCTTTTAGATAACCAAACATAGGCAAGATTGACTCATGCTCTGGTTTGGCAAATTCCGAACAAATTGAAATTATTAACAGTTTGGAAGAAGAACTGTATTTTGCTGTACAGGAGTATAGCAATATTAGCTGTGGGTCAGAAGAGGCCAGGATGGCATATAAAATTGTCTTTGCAGTGTATGCAACATGTTTGCATGTACATTGGCCTATGCATCTTGACATTGCAGTAGCACTATTTTGAAACTTTTGCACAAATGAAGCATTTTATTCCAAATCCTGGAGTGTGCTGCCTAGTGAGCCTGGAAATTCAGTTTTACCAGGAAGCTGCCTGTTTCTATTATGAAAATTAGAAGTAATAATACCTGTTGTCTTAGGTAATCCAAATGAAGAAATGCTGGATTTGGCTCACAGATTCAGATATCTAAATTTGTGTATTGACCAAGTTCTTTCTGACTGTGACAGGAATTCGCAGCTTGGGTTCAATTCAGTTCAGCACATATACGTCTTACTGCAGCTGAGATGCCCAGGACACACCCCATGACCTCCAGTTCTTGCTCCAGAAATATACAGGCCTCCGCAATCTTGTGTGGCCCATCACTAAGACCAATGGAGATGCCTTAGGGTATTTCAAATGACACTAGACACCACAGTATGGACAATTCACATGAGCACATAGAGCCTGCACATAGACACTGATGCTGTTGGAAATTGTGTGATTCATTTCCCTAAACATGGGTGCTTCTGGTGATTTCATATAATCATGGAATCCGAGAATAGTTTAGGTTGGAAGGGACTTTAAAGCTCACGAAGTTCCAAGTCCTCCTGCCACAGTCAGGGACAACTTCCACTAGACCAAGTTGCTCAAAGCCCCATCCAACCTGGCCTTAAACGCTGTCAGGGGTGGCGCAACCACAGCTTCTCTGGGCAGCCTGTGCCAGTGCCTCCACACCCTCACAGGGAAAAACTTCCTAATATCTAGTCTAAATCTCCCCTCTTTCAGTTTAAAGACATTTCCTCTTTGTTCTATCCTTACAAAGCCCTTGTACAAAGCCAATCTCCAGCTTTCTTGTCTTCTTCCTTTAGATACTGAAAGCTGTTCTAAGGAGTCCCCAGAGCCTTCTCTAGGCTGAACAAGCCCAGATCAATCAGTCTTCATAGGAGTACCTCCTAGAGCATCTTCATGGCCCTCCTCTGGACTCTTTCCTACAGACAGTGTATCTGAGATATCCGCATGAGCCTGTGACAGCATGCAGGAGACTTGCCCTTGTTGAGTGACACTTGAAATACCTAAGAATATATAAAATAAAGGAAAGGATTCTATGGTTAGATTGCAAATTAAAGATAGACTAGGGACAATGTGGTCCCTCTCTGGAAGCTCTCACGAGAACTGATTACCCTGGGTTTGTAGAAGGCTGAGGTTCTTAATGACTTCTTTGCCTCAGTCTTCACTGGGAAAAGCTCTGACCACACCACCCAAGTCTTGGAAGGCAAATATAGGGACTGTGAGAATGAAGACCTTAGACCCACTGTAGGAGAGGATCTGGTTCAAGACCATCTTAAGAACCTGAACGTCCACAAGTCCAGGGGTCCTGATGAAATCCACCTGCGGGTCCTGAAGGAGCTGGCAAATGAAGCTGGACTTGTTCGACATTGTTGTCGGTGACATGGACAGTGGGATTGAGTGTGATCTCAGCAAGTTTGCCGATTATACCAAGCTGTGTGGTTCGGTTGATACATTGGAGGGAAGGAATGCCATCCAGAGGGACCTTGACACGCTTGTGAGGTGGGCTGATGCCAACCTGATGAAGTTTAACCATGCGCAGTGCAAGGTCCTACACCTGGATCAGAGCAATCCCAGGCGCAGCTACAGGCTGGGCAGAGAAGAGATTCAGAGCAGCCCTGCAGAGAAGGACTTGGGGGTGTTGGTTGATGAGAAAATGAACATGAGCCGGCTTCAATGTGTGCTTGCAGCCCAGAAGGCCAACCGTATCCTGCGCTGCATCAAAAGGAACGTGACCAGTAGGTCGAAGGAGGTGATCCTGCCCCTCTACTCTGCTCTCGTGAGACCTCACTTGGAGTATTGTGTGCAATTCTGGTGTCCTCAACGTAAAAAGGACATGGAACTGTTGGAACAAGTCCAGAGGAGGGCCACGAGGATGATCAGGGGACTGGAGCACCTCCCATATGAAGACAGGCAGAGAAAGTTGGTGCTGTTCAGCCTGGAGAAGAGAAGGCTGCGTGGAGACCTCATAGCAGCCTTCCAGTATCTGATGGGGGCCTACAAGAATGCTGGGGAGGGACTCTTCATTAGGAACTGTAGTGGTAGGACAAGTGGTAATGGTTTAAAACTTAAACAAGGGAAGTTTAGATTGGATGTAAGGAGGAAGTTCTGTACTGTGATGGTGGTGAGGCACTGGAATGGGTTGTCCAAGGAAGCTGTGAATTCTCCATCCCTGGCGGTGCTCAAGGCCAAGTTGGACATAGCCTTGGGTGGCATGGTTTAGTGTGAGGTGTCCCTGCCCATGCAGGGGTGTTGGAACTCGATGATCTTAAGGTCCTTTCCAACCCTAGCTATTCTATGATTCTGCTAAAATAAAGTTGTTCCCTTGCCTTTAACCCATCCAGAGGCTGAGTTGTCTGGGTCAGATCTGCAAAGTCTGATCAATGGTTTCCTTGCGGCAATATTTGCCACAGTAAGCACTGTCTGGTTTGCTGAACATAAAATCATAGAATCACTGAATAGTTAGGGCTGGAAAGGACCTTAAGATCATCTAGTTCCACCCCCCTGCCGTGGGCATGGACATGCCAAAGTACCCACATACCCAGTTACTAGAAGTCTTTCTGTTGACTTGTCTGGAATCTGAATAAAGTCTTATCATGAGGCAAGTTGTAAAATGACACAAACAGAGCCTGTTGTGTCTGTTTATAACAGACATTTGTGTTTGTTAATTAGTTTTGCTCAGAACTAATGCTTTTTTTAATGCTGGTTATTTTTGACATGATCCTTTTGTACAGATGTTGTCTGCAGTGGTCAGCACCATGCCAAGTCTTAGATGTTTTGCAAAGTTTCTTCCAGCACCATGGGGGTAATTGGGTCACCCTTTTTCCTATTTAACTGTTGATAGCTAGCATGATTCGCAATCTTACTGTTCAATGTGAAGGGGCTGTGAGCAGAAGAATGCTAGTTTTCATCACTTGTACTGTTTAGCAAACGTGCTGCAACAGAAAGCTGAAGTGTTCAACATCCAAACCTCAAAGCACTTCGTACTTCTAACCTCTTCCTTCTGCCTCTCATCTCCTTTAGAAACAGAAGGAGGTAATTTCCAAGGTCAATGTGTCCGCTTTTATTCAGATGCTTTTTTTTGAAAGAGAAAGAGGGAGAGACACACATTCATTTTGATCTGTGAATTCCAAGTTTAAAAGGACTCTGATGAATAACCCTCCCCTTATTTGAAAGGCTCATTTCTAACATACCTCAGGAACAGCCAGATCTGATAGGAAATATCATTCAGAATTCTTTCATGTGGCTCATTTCCTAATCTCTTTGCTCCATCACTGGAAGGTTAATAGGAAAAACAACAAATGGGCATATTGCTGCAATCAAGCAAAAATCCCAAGTCTGTTTACATGGTTACACAGCTTTCATGTGAATACAGCAAACAGATGGCTTCCTGAACAGAAAGGCACCTATATCTGTACTTATTTTTCCTTGGTGGGAAGTAATTTCATCCTTTACCTTGTACATCAATGCCTGGAGACCAACACTGAGATGAGTCACGCTAGATGCTACAGTGACTCACTGTAAGAAGCCCCAGAGAGCTTATAATTAATATGAGTAGAAATAATCCTGTTTGACTGAGACCCAGGAGCTTGTAGCTGTGCTTCTTTTGAGCAAACATATGCATCTCATGCAAATGTCCTCATCCAAACTATTACCTTAAACATTCTTTATAGTCAAAAGAAAGAAATAAGCCCTTTGAAGTGACTTGGTGGAAAACAGTGACCTCACCACAGACTGATCTTTTGTATAAGCTCCTCAAACAGATGAGGAGAAGTGGACCAGTGCTCCTTGTGCTCACAGGGACTCCAGAGATGGAGTGGACAGCCTTCTGAAGAAAAATCAAGAGATAACCTTGTGAAGAAAACCCAAGAGGTATTGGTCTTTGAGCTGAACTCTATGGAATATTAGTAGACTACTGTTCCCCAAAGACCAGCCACAGCGTGGGACTTGATCCACTCATTCATCAGGCCATAATTTTGACAGTGTCAGGGTAATTAAAATACTGCATGGTAGACAACAAAACATGAGCTAGAGGCGGCTCACAGCTGCATTAACAAGTGTGCCACCAGCATGTTGAGGGAAGTGGTACTTCTCTACTCAGAAGTGATGAAACACATCTGGTGTGCTGTGAAAAGCACTGGACTCTGAGGGACAAGAGTGGCATGGAAACAGTGGAACCATGAAAGTAATTAAGGGATTGGAGCATCTCTCATACAAGAGAGAGAGAGCTGGGATTATTTAGCCTGCAGAGGAGAAAACTCATTAAGTTATTTTAATGCTTATAAATAGCTGATGGTGGAGGACAAAATAAGATGAAGCCAGGATCTTCTTACTAATGCCCAGACACAACTCAAGACACAATGGGCACAAACTGAAATACAGGTAATTCTGTTTAAACAGAGGAAAACTTTGCGAAGGTATGGCAATATTGGAACGGGTTGCCCAGAGTAGCTGTTGAGTCTTTATTCCTGGAGATATTCAAAACCTGACTAGACACAGCCCAGCATATCATTCTTCACGTTGGTTCAACTAGACAATCTCAAGAGACCACTCCCAACCTCAGCAATACTACAATGATGTGTTAAAGAATTCAGAACAGCAAGCAGAAAGGCAGAGCCTAGCTGAGGCTCAGATAAAGTATGCAATGGAAACAAGAGAAAGAATCAGAACATCAGGAGAAAAGTATAAGTCTCTATTTGGCGAACCTACATACACTGGCCATTGCCCATGACTAAGGCTCTCACCCAAAGCAGGAATCTGTGCTATCTGCTTGGCTGATAGAGGAAAAGTTTATGCGTCATGCTGCATGGACCAGGCTCCACAGAGCAGCACCTTTCTTTGCAGATGGGAGATGTTTATTTGCACCATTAAAGGATATACACTCTTTAGACCAACAAAACCAAATGATTTAAAAAAGGGTGCAAAAGGTAAAGCAAATTAATGCACCTTGTATCTAACCCTGAAGGTAAAAAAGTATCCTGTTCAAAGGCCAAAGAGAAACAAATTCCAAAGCGGTGGTGGGGAAGCCCTTGACAGAGAAGTTGTTGAGTTACTGGTACTCGTGGAGTCTCAGGACAAAGGGGAAGATCTGTTTTCTGCTCCCTTATACAGCTGCTGCTGAGTTTCAGTGTTTCAGCATTTCAGTTTTTACTGGGGATGAAGTTGATTTTTTATGGCCTCACAGCTGTCAGAAGGTTTTAAACAGCAGTAGATATAAACAAAGTAGATATAAAATATCCCCCATGCTGCAGCATCTGGGTGTGCAGTTTGCCAAAGTATCAATAGCAGCATAAAATTATGCTTCTAAATGTGAAAGTTCTCATCCAACCCACATTGAAATCAACGAAAAATACTTTCTTGGGCTTTGGAATGGTTCAGTCTGGCCTCAGATAATGCAAATAAAACAGATAACAGACAGATTACAGGAGTCACCAAAGAGCAAGTTTGTAAATACACTGATACCACCACCCCATATGTATAACCAGGGGCCAGCATTAAAAAAAAAATAAATTGCCACTTGCTCATCTCCTTCACTTGTTCCAATGTGAAAGGGCTAAGGTATAGGTAAGCTTTTCAACCATGAGACTCTGCCCATGTAAAATGAGTCTAAATGGCTGGGCAGAACAGTAGCTGTTTTTAACAGTCATTTTTATCTGTTTTGTTTACATGCTGCAAGATGATGAAGGAGTGGCCTCTAGGGTTAAGTCTCTGGAGCCAGGAGGTGGAAGTGTGGAGGCAGTCAGTCAGTCCTGACTCCTTCAAAGTATTGCCTATGAATGGTACCTTTTCGTTGTTGTCAGAATTACCTGAAACAGCTTTAGTCCTCATTTTGCTTCTGCAGTACATGTCAGGGCACTGAAGCTAAAAAGAAAGAGTTAAATTGTGGAAACCTTTAGTCAGTGCTAAGACTTTAGCTTTGATTTCTGAATGGCAATTTGCAAAACATTACCCAATCCTACTGACACTTTAAATTTTCCTTTTTTTTTTTCCTCCTTTTTTTTTCCCTCTTTTTTCTTTTTGCAGGTGGATCTTTATTGAGTAACCCAGAACCATTCAGCTAATTGGTAAGGTTCACTTGTATATAGAGGTATATACAGATACACACCCATATGTGCCTGGGTGAAATCTCATACTAACATTTTTGCTCTTATATAAGACACGGTTACTTTTCTTGTCAATTTTCACTGTGGTTTTGTGTTTATATCAGTATTAAATATAATTTATTAAGTTTATAACGTTAACAGTGTGAATACATTGCCATTTATTAGGCATTGGCAAGGCATTAAAACATCTGGCTTAGAAGAAACACAGTACTTCTCTGGAGCTTTTGTTCCATTAGTTGGAATTTCTTCGGGAAACTCTCCAGAAAACAAGCTCTGGCTCAATATCTTCTAGCCACATTCACATGAGAGTCTTTGGTGCAAACTTGGCATCAATAGTAGGGAAAGTTATGGGACTGCTCTTTTCTTACACCCTACTGCAACATCTAGATGACCCAGGGAAAAGCAGGAAATAGAGGGATTTAATCACAGAAAAAAAATTGGGAGAGAATGGGACTCCATCACTCTTAGTATGCATAGCCTGCATTTCTTTTTTTAAACAGAAAAAAAACATTTTGTGTCAACTTAATCTGAGCTGTCGGCAACATATCTCAAACACTCACTCATATCTGTAGCCTGACTGATGCCTTCAAGTACAAGTACACTAGAAAGTGCAAGTGTAGCACACGAAGGATCTGTGCATGTGACATCTCTCAGCAAATGTCGGATGTGGGACTGAAAACTAGAAGCTAGTTTTACCAGATCAGTACAAGAAACAGCTCCAGTCCTCTTAAACTGACTTCTAATTGCAGAATCATGAGAGAGTTTTTGCTGGAAGGGACCTTCGGTAGTCTCTTGTCCAACTGTCTTTTCAAAGGGTAACTCCTTTTCAAGGCTAACTGTGAAATGAGAGAAATTCTGTTCAATTTTTAAAATGTCCAAGGACTGAGGTTGTACAATGCCTCTACAGAACTATAGGAAGGACACTAAGGAAGGACAACCCAGGTATAAAACCTGTACCAAATATGATAATGACAAAAACAGGCTTGGGACTACAGCTTTCAAGTGACAATATGCCACAGTGAAAAAAAGTAAAACAGATTACTGCTGAACTAATATCAAATAGAATACTTCTGATCAGATCAATGAATACAAATGAAACAATCCAGCTTCAAGGAATGCTGAAATATTTAATATTTTGTAAAAAAACTTTGAAGGAAAACATTTTGACAGATGCATTTCCATTTACTTAAATACGAACTAATCTTCTCATCCTAATTTACACTGAAAACAGATCTTGCAATCTTAGAATACCTCCCAGAATCCAAAATGATAACTGTTCTTCAATATAAAGGATACATAAGGCCTGTGTGAAGGAAGAGATTAGTAAAGTAGGTTATACCAGATCTCCTGGACCTTAATATCTGTGACTATATTAGATAGCCATGCACATCTAAGTATATACATTGTTGCATAAAAATCACCATTTTATTATCCAAAACTCTGTGACAGAAACAAATTTATTACATTTATTAAAAAAAAAAAAAAAAAAAAAACCACAAAACCAAAAGATAAATCAAATGTATACTCTCTTTCCAAATATAACTAATTAATTTTAAATGCAGAAGCAGAAATAAAATCTCCCTTAAAAATCATATACCTATCCTTGAATCATTCTGCAACCCTAGCTATGCTGGAGTTCACTACTGCATGCTGGGAATACACACTTTCATCTTCATCAGTCTGCTTTCTGTAATGTTTCAAAGGTCCTGGCTGTGATTTGATATTTCCTGCCACTGTTTGCTGGTTTTGTGTCTCTTTGGAGCAGAACAAGCACTGGCCTACAGTTCCCTGGGAGTCAATGGCTGTCTTGGAAATCTGTGAAAGGCTTGTAAGAAAACTGATCTGAGAGTGACTGCAGGAGGCAGAGTCTTCTTTTGATGACTATTAAAGTCCTTGGTGGATGGGCACTATGCATGATGACAGTCTTACAGAGTTCCTGAAGCCTCGCCTGAGGAAGTGGGAGATATTGTGCCACTTCTGTTGCCAGTGCATTTAAATTCACTATGCAGACCCTGAACACCTGCCAAAAATGAAAACATATAAGGCAATAGCAGTTCAGAAAAAGTCGAAAGCCAGTGTGTCAAACTAACGCTACCCTTCTCATTTGTTTCATCATCAAAGAGCTGTAGAAAAGTACTTCCAGGAAGGTTTTGGGGGACGACTGATAAACATCATGAACACAAGTCAAAGCATTCTGTGTGTGAAAATATTTTGAAGTTGGTATTACCCCTTGGTATGGCCAGTATTCCTCTGCCAAACTAAACCAGCCTGAGGGCTGCTGTAGTTCATGCAAAAAATTAATAGCTATGAGTCCATGTTGTAGCAAGGTGTTGGTTTCCTGCCCCTCAGAGTTCCACAGGGACTTAGAAAGAGGTGATGAAGGAACAAAGACAAGATTGGTTGATTTGCCACAGTCTAAGAACAGCCTAGAGAAAGAGAGAGGGGAACAGAGTGGTGGAAGAGTTCTCTTAGGAAAACAGGCTGAAAGATCGGGTGGTGTTCAACCTGCAGAAAAGAAGACTCTGGGGAGACTTTATTGTGGTCTTTCTGTACTTAAAAGGGCTTATTAGAAAGATGGGGAGGAACTTTTTAGCAAGACCTGTTTGCAATAGAACAAGGGGTAGTGTTTTTCAACTTAACGAGTGTAGATTCAGACTAGATATGAGGAAGAAATTTTTTTGCAATGAGGGTGGTGAGGCCCTGGCACAAGTTGTCCAGAGAAGCTGTGGCTGTGCTATCCATGGCAGTGTTCAAGCCAGGCTGGATGTGGTTTTAAGCAATCTGGTCTAGTAGAAAGTGTCCCTCCCCATGGCAGGGCAGTTGGACTAGATGACCTTTAGAAGTCCCTTCCAACCCAAACCATTCTATGATCCTATGATTTTATGATTCTATGATTCAAACTTATCACCAGAGAAGCTGTGCTGTTGGGACTGGAAGATCTGAGGTTAATACAAGGAGAAATAGACATTAAACATTTTATTTTACAATGAATATTCAGAGAAACTCTCCTTTTTGGTTTAGTGCATTTCAACATCAGGATGAAAATGTCTGATCAGCCTTTCAGAGGTGCACATCAGCTACTGTGAAATTTCTGAATATGAGATATTGTGTAAAATACAATGGACAGTCCTATGGTATTATTTAAACTTATTCTTTTGAAAAAAAAAAAAAAAAAACAAAAAAAACAAAAAAAAAACAAAAAAAACCAAACAAACAAAAAAAAAAACCCTTAGCCCCAACAGTATTAGTCAACTGAGGAAGGAAGGGCTGTGTTTTAAGATAGAAGAGCAATTTCTATTCTAACAGAGAAGTCAGAGAACAGATCTGAAAAATGATGCTTGGGAGCAGCTGCCAACAAAAGTAAAGAAGGATTCAAAAAAGTACCAGCTGCCTTGAGATATATTTAGGAAACCCAGCAGTTTGAAAAAAATGTCTCAAGGTAAAATATTTAAGCTATTGTATGGTCAGCTTCAGCCTTGGCATTTTGATTATCCCTGTAAGTGGTCAGGGACAAAAGTGAATTTTACAGATGTATTTGGCAAGCTTCTTATAGAAACAAGTAATCATAGCCAGGTTTGGAAGGAAAGTTCTATACTCTACAGATAGGATCCACTTACCTTCACTCACCAAAAAGGTAATCAAGTTCAAATTGATCATCTATATATAACTACTTTTTTTCAAGACTTCTTAAGATTTTAAAAAATCACTCACTGAACAGTCATGTTTCCCTCCATTTACTAGTAAGCACACAGCAGATATCATTACAAGTTATTAAATAACTAACAGAGCGTAGAAACGTGCTGGACAGTATCTCTTTTAGGGGAATTTTCCTCAAAATTTCAGGCAGTCTTTCACTACCTTACTGGTAGATCGGAAAACTTGTACTCCAGTCTCACACTATCCAGTGGCCAAAACATTTCAGTGTTCAACAGGGGTGGTCTTCTTTCTTGGGATTTTTTTTTGTTTGTTTATTTATTTTGTCTTTTTCCTAATCACGTTTTCAACATTTGGTTGTTGGGACTGATTGTTTATGCATATGGTGGGGGAATTCACCAGTACCAAACAAAAAATGAAAAAATCCAACACCAGCAATCCCAAGCTCACCCTTATTTTTACAGTTCTCACACCAAAAGTGGAGTTCAAGCATTATCTTGATCAGTTTATTTATTTTTTGCAGTTGTTCAAATATGCCTAACTTTGTGTGCTGTTCAGGACACAGAAACATCCTATCCTACCTTAGGCACTTAGGTTAGTTAGAAACTACCTCCTCCAACATCTTGTGAAGGAGATAAGCACTTGCAGAAGTTGATCTTCTATCCATTGTCTCCACAGAAAGAGAAGCAAGGTGAAACAGAAGTAAGGTAAATCAGAAAAGAAGCTCTGCAGTGCTACAGGGAGGCACACCAGAGCCCTCTTTCTACAGCTAGAAAATACTGAAGATATTATAGAAAAGGGATACTGAAAGCACCTGGGCAACAGTGCTCTAAAGGGCGCATTCAAACTGTTCCACTTTATTTTCCTCGTCTCTGTTGCCGTCTTACACCTTCTATGTCTTGACCTGACTATGTGTTTGTCTTTTACTGTTATGACTGAGTAAGGGAGAGGAAAAAGATCTAAGAGCTTTCTGCCTCTTATGAATCAGAAAAAAATGGGATATGGAAAGACCTTTGTGATATCTGCACCCCAGGAACAGTTAGGAAATTCAGGAGCCCCAAGACATGTTGTGTGTGAGTGTCTACTTGGAGAAGCAGGTACGGTTGTGCTAGTAGTTGCTGAGAAGTGGTAAGGAGTTATCTTCAGCAGACACAAGAGCTCCACTGTTGTGGGACACAGATGTTACAGGTCCCCTACCTCCACTTCTGGTAAAATATGGAGTGTCACGGAGACCTGCAGCATTTGGGGAAACAGGCCTTTTCATTTCAATCTTTCCCCTGCTCCTACCAGCACAACAGTACATCTCATGGCCTGTTTGCACTGATATTTAGAAGAGCTCATGTCGTTTGGGAGTTTAAAACTATATGGATAACTTTAAAAGCATCTCTGTAATGACTTGTCTGGGATTGTGTTTCTCCTAGAGTCATGCAACCACAGAATCACAGAATATTTTGGGTTGGAAGGATCTTAGAGATTATCTAGTTCCAATCCTCCTGCCATGGGCAGGGACACCTTCCACTAGACCAGGTTGCTTAAAGCAGCTTCTCTGGGCAACCTATGCCAGGGCCTCACCACCCACACAGTAAAGAATATCTTCCTAATATCTAATCTAAATCTACCCTTTGTTGGTTTAAAGCCATTCCTCCTTGTCCTATCCCTGCCTTCCCTTATAAAAAAAACCTCTCCAGCTTTCTTGTCAGCCTCTTTAGGCACTGGAAGTTGCCAGTACTGGAAGGTGCTCCAGCCCTCAAAGCATATTCATGGCCTCCTATGGACTCACTGCAATAGCTCTGTGTCCTTATGCTGGGTCCCCAGAGGTAGATGCAGTACTGTGGTGGGGTTAGGGGGAGGGCGGGGAGTCTCACGAGAGTGGAGTAGAGGGGGAGAATCCCCTCCCTTGATCTTCATTTGGTCATGCTGTTTGTGATGCAGCCCAGGGTATGGTTGGCTTTCTCCATTCCTCCACATCATCAGGAGGAGCAGAGCCTGCCCAGGCTGAGATACATCACAGGGTGTCTTGGAGCAGGAAAAGGATTCATAAAGCTCACCCAGCAATAATGTACCATTAACTCCAGCAACTGCCTACACATGCCTTTTACCCATGAATAATTCAAAAAAAGTTATGTTTTCTGCCTTGGAAAAGTGGCTGTCCAGGCAGTCACTGCAGATTTGGTAAGATGATGGGGGAATATATTTGCTGGGCAGGGCCAACAGGGGTTTCATAAATATAAGACCCTAAATGTGACTCTGTATTAATAGTGCACTGCACTTCTGTGTGCCATGTGGGCATCATTTCTTGGTCTTTCAAGAAAAATGGATAAGCAGAGTGCATCCCAGAGTTGGTGGGAAGTGAAAGGATTTCCCCTCTGTGCTGCCCTTTTTAAACAGTGACATTTATACCCAATGATGTTCAACAGGTATCACTAGGAAAGGACTAAGATCACAATTCTCCCCCACAAAGAAACTGACTGCTTCATTAAATAACCCATAGCTTAATATCAGGCATGCAAAAATAGTACACTTCTGAACTTGTGTGATTCTTTCTACTGAACTCATACCACATGTAATCTAGTCAAAGTAAGCTATGAAATCAGAGCTGTGCATTCGTCTGCAACAACAGCGAACAGGAGTGGGTAGCTTCAAATCCAATAAATTATTTTCTTAAACACTTCAAGCCTGAAAGGGATAGCATTCAGGCAGGGTTATAAAATGAAGATTGCAAAGATTTCATGCAGGCACACATATAGAAGATTTATTTTTTATTTTCAGGGATAAAGAGTAAGTCATTCAGCCATCTATCCGGCCACTGTGGTTCAAGAGAGAAGAGCCAAAAAGGATTGGAAAGCAGATTAATCTTGTGTTACTGATGGTGAGTTGGACTGGTTGAAGAAAACGTAGTCCCCTATTAGCATAAGGGATGACTCCTGGTATGTTACCTCCCTATGTGTTGGTCTGACTCTTTTCCAAAACTAATGCCAATGGGAAGACTTAGGGAAAGGTATTTTAGTCCCGCGAAGCTCATTGCTTCAGTTTATATTAACTACATCAGGTAGAGATCTAGATGTGGAAACTCTGGAAAAGAATCCTACCTCCCATCTAGTTTCTCTGCTTCTGAATACAGTTATTTACAGACCATTTTCTAACACTCTTCAGTGCACTTGCAGTGGTCTGGAGTGGCAAGACATTCTAAGGTCCTGCTAAACCTCATCGCTTACATGGTTTAATGGGTATCCACTTTTGGCCATGGAACGTGAAGCTAGACCTCTGGGGTGTTCCCATTTGGCCACGGTTATCTTTATTTGGAAATTGCTTTTATTTTATTAAAGAAAAAAGAAAAGTGTCTCCATTTTGAAAAGTTTTGTCTTTTGAAAACCGCAGTCTTTTGTTAAGAGCAGAAAAACCTGTTTCTAGCTCAAAGTGAAATGTTTTCCTTAAAGTGTCTTCTCAAAAACCATTTGTTTGATTTGAATTTTTAACAGAAATAAAACTAACTTAAGAGGCTGTCATGGGCCTGGTCATATGAGGATCAGTGATGGTGTTGTGCTTGAATTTAGCATAGTGGTTAAGTGGTAGGGTTAAATGAATTGGCTTTAACCAAATGTACATCAAACAGAAACCTGTTTTGGATCATGGCTAGTGTGACCCTTCAAAAAACTGTTTAAGAAAACTTGAACCATGGAGTGATCACAGTCCCTGGGCTTCTGACAAGAAATAGCTTTCTAGAAGTACAGAGCGGTTGGAGGGTGAATCCTAAAAGGTATTTTATTTAATATAAATCTGGCTTCAACCCATATGGAGCAGAAAAATCCAAAGTACCTGGACAATTGCTTCATGAAGCAATGTTCAAAGACCTGGTATTCAAGGATTCTCTGCAAAAGTAGAAGGGGATAGTGATCAAACACAAACATACAGAGCCAAATGATACTTGTCAAGAGAAATGAGGGAAGGAAAAAGCAGAAGTAATATTGTTAGCCAGAGAGTTAGTAAGTCCTGAGTGATGAAACAGATTATGGTTTTTTTCTATAGCACAAGGTCTCATGGCTGGAGTCTTGTGTGACTAAAAGGCAAGAGTTAGAATTAAAAGAAATCTCATGAAATCAGGGTTTTGTATTATCTCTTGCCACTGTAGACCACCTAGCGTTTAATACGGGGCAAGTTCATTTTGGTAAGTCACAGATTCTCTTTCCCTTTCCTAACCACAGTTTTCATTATGACTGTAGGAACCTTAAAGTTCCCTGCCTTCTATCAGACTTTTGATCAACTTTTGAGTTGATAAAAAAAAGTATTACGAAAAGAAGAGTGCATAAGCATTGCAGACTGCATGGATATGATACAACCAGTATTAGTGCCTGGTATAACAACATGTTTTTTATATTGAACTCCTGTAGTAGCAACTTTATACCATCCAGCAGCACTCTTAATTATACGGGAGATTTTTATTCCCAAATTATCTTTTTTTTTTTCTTTTTTTTTTTTTCTTTTTTTTTTTTTGGCAATCTAGCAACAGCTATAAATAGCCAACAAAGCAAAGATCCATGGGATTTGAGCAGTTTGCAACTTCCCCATTTATTTTAGCAGATAAATCCAGGTATGTTTCTGCCAGATCATGTCAGGACTATGCAGGCTGAGTGAGCTGAGAATTGGCATCACCGTAATTGCTTGAGGGTTTCTTCAGTCCTTCCTTGTGTTAGGCAAAGACATATATATCTGGCTATAAAACATTTCTACACACCCAGACAGACACGTATCATCAAAACTCTTCTACAGACTGTGCAAAGAACTTTGAAGCAAGTGGACTATCTTCATCTGGAACAGCTATGCCAGGATGAGGCTTTAGCATAGGATCTATTTCCATGTCCGGATTCCCCTTTCCTATTGCAGCTTGGTTAGTGTGGGAATTGACAGCTGATCTTTACCACAACACTTCCTTAGTGAAGGCAACTCCGTGTTGTGAGAATTTTCCTGGCAGAACTATTAATATAGATGTGACCTTACTGCAAGGATTTTAAGTTATGATCTTTATCTTGGAGCTATTGTAAAATGAAATGCAAGAGTTTCTTATGCTTACTGCAGGAGAACAGACTGAAATTCAGGGCATTCCTGAGAACTGACACCTTACAGACCAGACAAACTGACTCTGTGCCACCTCTAGAAGGCGTGGTACTTCTATGAAGGACCAGAGCTTCCAGCCTCCCTTACACCTCTCATAAGGCAATATCACAAGAGCAGAAGAGATAAATAGAGGCTGCCACCGAGGACCAGGTTGAAGGCACACCCAGAACATTCCCCAGAGCATGCACAAAAGCTTAGACAGTGCTTTTAGAGGATCCCAAAAGCAGTCCCTGTTTGATCACCTTGGGGCTTGACTCGAAAGTATTTATGTGGACAGACAGTCCAGAGCATTTGCTTTTGAGCCTAGCTTTGAATCCACCCCTAAATAACTGTGTGGTTGCAAATAAGGGTTTCTAGATCATGGACTGATATTCTATGTGTCTTTATGTATATTTACATATAAAATATACATACATATATATATATGTATATGCTCACCACAGCATGCAAAACTCCATAGAAACTTTAGTGAGGAGTCCAACAATGCAATGAAGCTGATCATATTCTGAGATCCCCCCATGGGTTTGCACATTTGCTTAATTGTTCAAATTTTCCACCAATATTTCCTTGCATAGGTAAAATCCACAGTTTTGTAAGTGTAGTTTCTGGATGAAGTAAGACTTGAGAAAATTAATTGTATGCAAACATCTGGGTGTGATTTTTTTATGTTTTTCTACTCACACGTCATTGCTAGTTTCTTCTGCTGGCTTCTGAGGTAGCAGATTTTAAGGAAGCTTCCAGAGATAATGGAGTACAGCACCAATTCAGGAAAAAGACAGTAAAATGCTGTAGTGGTGGTCTACATTCTCTGTTTTATGGATCTTTCAAGGTTTTCATGCACAGTTAGCCTCCCCCATCTTTTACTGGACTTAACCCTTTTTTGAGGTTTTTGCTATGATTTGTTAGTTGACTTTTCCAGATCATAACCCATCAAGGGTTTGCAAGCCACAGGTTGAAAATCTTAGCTTTGGAAAGCTTAAAAGAGTCTTCTTGAATTTGATCCAAAGCTCTTTGACATGAGCTGTGAGAGTCCCTGACAGTGTGGGCTTTGAATCAGACCTTGAAACGTCTGTAGCTTTTTACCAACTGTCCATCGTCTGTGTCCCCCAGTTCTCCCTCCTGTCTCCTGTGTTGTTCCTTCTTTCCATCCCAGCAGATGTTTTCCAGGCGACAGAGCAGGATCTTGCTTCACTTGGAGCCAGAGCCAAGCTCTGATGGTCTTGCACTGATTAATACCAATGGGAGTGGCACCTCTGAACAATCCTAAATGGAGGACTGGGGAAGTGCCTTTCCTGCCCCTGTGCTCACTTTCCCCTAGGTTACCAAAACTGTAAATAAGAAAAGAGAAAATAAAGCCCAGACAAACTAGTAAAGCAGGAAGAGAGTGAGTGAGCCTCAGTTTTGTTCACATTGGCTTTCAAACTATCTGGATGAGACTTCATGGGAATGAACTTTACTATGTGCACTTTTTCTGAATCTTTAAGGGTGGGCATCTCCTTTGGGTGCCCCATTGGTCACTGTTTCTGCTTATAATATCCTAATCAGAGAACATTTTTTCAGTGGTGTTTTTCCTTCAGCTATTAACGCTTTGCTTCTGGGTGGGATTTCTTTGCCTGATAACAGGGATCTGGGCTCCAGAGAGCAAGGCCTCCTCCATCTCTTTTGGACCATTAAATGCACTGTAAAAGAACAATGCTGTATATGCCAATAGCATCTGCATTTATTGCTCAAGCTATTTCAATATGTTTCTATCAATATTTTATTTCTTTCTACTTTTAAACCATTTTCCACCCCTCTAAGACAAGGGTTTCTTGCAACAAAAGTAAACAATTTTCTTGAAAGGAAATTTCTTTGGCTCAAATAGAATAAGCTGAATAACTTCATTTTGTGTATTCTTATTTGCTTTTCTCTCACATTTTTCTCACAGAGAAATGTCAAGTAGTTTTCTAAATACCACTTCTCTCTAGCTGGTTGAAACAGAACCTGCAAAAAAATGAAAAATGAAAAGTTGTTTTTTGAAAAAAATAATGATTTGTGTCTTTAAACATTCAATGTTTTTTCTCTCAAAAAAAAAAAAAAAAGAAAAAAAGAGTTTATTTTGGACTTTGTGTTGTAATTGAGAAATCTTCTTATATCTGACGTAGTAGAGACGATTCATTCTTCCTGCAGCAGAACTATGAGATTCTTTTCCTTTAGTTAAAGAGCCAGCATATTCCCTCAGTCTGGAAAAGTGATTAATGCAATAGTCTCTCCTGATTCCTATCTATCTTTTACCAATCTACTGGTGCTTTCCAGTAGTCCAGGGGAATGAAACACAGCAACATGGTGATCTTCAAGACAGGCCCTCTCTCACCTTCTTTGAGTCTCTGCTAGAACTGTACAAAGCCAAAGACATCTGTTAAAATGTGCACAGTCATGTGGGAAGTGGAGGTGGGGGGGGTGTGTGTGTGGTGGGGGGGGGAATAAAAAATTAAAGTTAACAGCACAAAACAGAGCAGTTGTGCGGCTCACCGCACGAGACCTGATGGTCTAAAGGACCAGGCACCCATTTCTGCTAAGACAGGTGCATCCATCCTGCAGCATAGTAAGGTTTAAACACACTTCTATAAACCAGGGTTAAATTTCATATCCAGTTGCTGTTTATACCTTGGTGATGAGAAGCAGAAACTGCAATTTAAATTCTATGGTAAAAAAATCTAGCTTTATTCACATACAATGGAAGTTAGAAATAGCTCTTTAAATTATTTTGGGGGATGGAAAGGTTTATGTCAAAGTCTGAAAGAGCTTTGAAATAACATTTTGATGAACTTGAACAATATTTACAGCCGCCAGTTTATTGTTTATTGGATTAAACATAAAAAACTTTCATGACCAAAGATGAAAATATTTATTTTGGTTATTTTTTACCCTTTTAAAGGAGAAAAAAAAAATTAATCAGTTTGTTATATTCCCCCAAGAACTTTCCTAAGCAGAATTTTCAATTTTTGTTTGAAATCTTTCAATAATTACAGTTACAATCCTTAATGTGTGCTTCCCTACTATCTTTCATTAATATCACATCGAAGTAAATGATCAGGTAAAGAGTATAACGTAAGAAAAGCAAGACAGGTTTAAAATAGCATCATTGGAGCTTTGCCAGTTCTATTTATCATTTGAAAGAGAATTCTGATGTCTAAAGTAAGAATCATCATATTCTTTACAATTTACAATCTTGATATGCTTCCTTCTCCACTCTTGGTAAAAATTAGTCTTGAATAAAATAAGAAACTGTGGATTGCATTATTTTGGTTCAGGGATTATTTTTTTTTTTATTTTGACAATAAACTAAAAACACATCATAACATTTCCCAATTTAATTTTATTTCTTCTCTCATTTAGTATCAGAGGGTGAAAAGGGGTAATAAATCTTTAAAACCCCACAACTTCACAGCAAAACAATATCTTTCCTTTTTTCCCTGTATAGTTAAAAATCTGAAATTTTTTAAACATGATTTCCCATTAAGTCAAAATTTTTATTTTTGGGTGAAGCCTCTGTCAGAAAAGGTCAACTGCTTTGTAAGTGGGGCAGAATTCAGGAGTCTTACCCACCTTCTCTTAAGGTCAAGAAGATCTTTGTGTGATTTCACTGGGCTTTAGCTCAAACCCCACAAACTTCATCCAAAGCCTATATTAGAATCAGTGGAAAGAATCTTATTGACTTTGATGGGCATTGGATCATATCTTATATAAATGACTGAAAAACTCTTCCAGATGAGAATTTCAGCTAGCACTGCCTAAGTATCCAAACTGGGAAAACTGTGTTTGCTGGAATGTTGCTTTAGGGAAATCAAATAAGAAAAGAAATTACCAGGCTTCAATCAAAATTAAAATTGCCCTTTAGAAAACAAAAAAATAAACCTTGCCATCTGTGACTCTCTCGTTTTACACAACATTTTTATTAAAAGCAGCCAGGTACTTCCTCTCCCTTTGACTAGTTTAAGCAAGAAGAAGATGTTTATTTAACATTCATAATTTGTTTAGAGCTAGCAAACGAAATACCTTGTTGTGCATGAGTTATTAGCTCATTGCAGAACTGCTGTGTTTAAGTGAGCCTTTGACGTTGATTCATCTAAATATGTGTCTCTAAAATGAGAATCATATGCACGGTGAAACCAGACCTTGGCATTTCATCAGGGTGTGATTTGGGAACACAGGCTCGAAACTCTCCATATTATTAAAAGCAAAGCAGAGAAGAAGGGGATTTTGCATTATTTTTAACAAAGTGTTCTCTTGATAGTGTATTAGTGCTGTAGTATATTAGTACCATAAGGTAGTCACTGATTCACTGACATTTGCATTAGTCATTTGGTGCTAATCATTTTTAGCCACTTGACTTGAAGAACCAGTACAGGAAACTAACTGTTAATATTGTGTATGAGTGGCCAAGGAAAGCACATAAAAAAAGAGTGTATGAATTGGCCAAAGTTAGCTAATGTCACTTGTACTTCTATATAAAAGCAGGACAAATTATTTGGCTTTCCGTCCAAATAGCTGCAGGCATCAGGCTTCAGCTGTGAGTGAGTTTCTGAAAATTCCCAACATCATACCTGCTTGCTTATATACTCAGTGAAGATGACTGACATTTCCATGGCTCGTTTTGTTCCATGGGATTTCAAAAGCATTGAAAGATCCATGAGCCAGGTGCACTGGCGGGCTATATCACTCGTGGCATTAATCTGGAAAGCAAAGCAACCATGATCCTTAACCCAGGTGAAGTGCTCCATTATAGTGACTACAGTTAACAAGCATGTAGCAAGAAATATGATCCATGATACGCAGAGTTGCAATCAGCAGCTAAATGTGCAGAACTCTCTAGGGTGGAGTAACACTTGCACAGGTTTTGTCTTCCACCTCCAAGATGATTTCTTCATCAACTTCTCGCTCAGTGTTTCCTTCCTCATCTGAGCAGACTCATAACTCTAGCTGCTCTTAAAAGTTTTCTTCCTTGAGGTCTTGGCATCTCCCTAAATTAGGATTTCCACAGGGGCTTCCAGTCATCCCTACTTACCAAGAAAACAGCAGGTCTCTTACAGAGGATGACTAGCTCTGGTAGAAACATACTGTGCTGCATATGGCTTTTTTTGGCTAAGCACCTCCCTTCGTTGTCCAGAGCTTCACTTATTGTTTTTATTTTATCCATTGTGACCTGAAACTAATTTGAATCAGCCCTGGATTTTCCAAGACTTTTCTAGACAAGATTCCTGATAGAAAACATAATCAATTCTGGTCTAAGTTAAACAAGGGTAAAATTCAAATGTTACGCCAGGAATGTAAGTGGAGTTATACTCAGTTTTGCTCTGAATATACAGAGTGTTGTTTGGTGACACAAGGGTTAATTCTTAACTTTGAAGCTGATGAATTCTCTTAAATCCTCACTTACTCTCTTGTTTCAGACTGTTTCCTTCCTATTACGCCATTAAACAACACCATTTCAAACTAGTCTAGAAAAAAAACAAGACCACTGTCTCCATTCTAGTGCTGAACTAAAATGACCCTGTTTTATTTTTCCAAATGTTGAGAAAATATTTTAATTAACTTTATTCCTTCACATTTTGTTGTATTTTAGCCCACAGATGCCCTGAAATAATACAAGATTATTACACACTTCTCCATCTAAGATAAATGCAAGATTGATATGATGTGATTTTCTGAGTAGCAGCATCACAAACTTCAAACTGTCTCCAGGCACTACCCCAGAACTTCAGTGTCTTCAGCGCTGTTACAGAGGAGATATTTCCACCACCAGCTTCCCAATATCCCTTTAACTCTTTATTTTATTATTTCTTAACCCAAAACTAAATAAAAAATCACTAATTTCATATTTTAAACTTAACTTGCATAATAATTGGAAGGAGCAGCAGCCATCTCCCTGTTCCCAAATCTCACTTTTTTCTTTTTCTTTTTTTTTTTTTTAATATTTTAAACCTTAATGTTCCAGGTTGTTGGAACACAGTTACTTTAAATTACACAGGGAAGCTGGTTTGGCTTAAAGCCTAGGCTCTTAAGATGTTATTCATCTCTAGATGAATGCACTGCATGGGTGTATTTAATTTGCTTAATCATAATTTTTTACTGTCATTTACTCACTATAGAGTCTTCTGTGGCAAAGCAATATGAATCTTCTGTAGACTCCATGTCATATCTACATGTGTGGACATCCAAAAAAAGCAAAAGACATATAAAATGGCATCAGATGCCTATGGGCAGTCTTCTGCATCTTGCCATGCCATGCAGATATCTTCAGTCTGCAGTAGTTTCATCTTTGTAAGACATAGGCATCTCAGTCACGTTATAACTAATGGATCTATACCTCTAACAACTGGCACTTAATATCATTTGAAACCCTTCATAAAGCTGAAATCCTTTGTAGAGTTGAAACCCAAATGACCTTTAGGTGGTTCTCCAAAATGGTACAGTTGCTTTTCAGTTCCTGTGTCACATCAGTCAGCCTTGTGAGCAAGTCTCAGATGCCACAGGGCATCTAAAATCTCATGAAACATTTATGTATGTTAAACATAAAATTTAAACATCTGACCAGTACAGATGGTGATGAGATCAATTGCACCATGAGATGTATTAGCTTTACTGACAAGGAGTGTGACTCAGTTGCCCAAATATAGAGATCTTCTGATATCTGAGACAGCTGCTGGCATCTAGGGTCTAGCCCTTGATCTCTACTGAAAGCCTTGGACATGTGGCCAATTCACTAATTGGAATACACTGCAGTTGGACTGAGCTTCACCAAATGTGCTGCTGTTCAGCTGCCCCCAGTGGATGCAGAATTATAAAGTATTCTGCACATTTGGAAAATCAAGGGATATATATAGGAACTTTGATACAGAGCTATCTTATCCTAAGTAAATAAATATTTGAGTTTCACTCTGAAGACAGTTTACTCCTCCAAAGTGGTAATCTCACTGGGTTCAAGGGGACTGTTCACAACAAGAGATCAGTGAGAGTCTTCACACTTGGAGATGCACCATTTGACTGAGGAGAGCAAAGCCCAGCTCTGCTTTTGTTAGGTACCTTTCAAAAGCACCATGGAAGTGTTGCCCATCACACAATTAGGGTGAGATTCTCCTTGCCTACCTTTGATCACCTATTTTTTATGTACCTACTGTAAACCAGGAGTATAGACTTGCATTTTGCCAAGAGAGAAACAAAAGCACCTCCTAAAGGCAAGGTGATCGGGGATTACCTATTGGTGATGTTTCGCTTAAAAGTGGCTAAAGTTAGGTACGAAGTATTTTACTCTCCAGCTACTTTGGAAAACCCCACCCTAAGGTTACCGGTTATAACTTTCCCAGCGCCTTGCCTGGGGTAGTGGGAGTCCATTGGCTTCTTGTTGAGTCCCACACTTTCATGTTTGGGGATGGTTTCACTCTTCACTAAGTTTAAGGAAAGAGAAAGAAAGGTTGTTCTGTTATTATTAGTTTTTAATTTCTGTTGCTCATCTCCCTAAGTTTCCTCACTCTGTCAACAAAATTTCTGATATAACAAGAAAACAGCAGGCAGAAATTTATGGCAGTAGTATAATTGCCAAAAACCCATTTTGCTGCATGGTTCCTACACTCCTTCAACCTCAATGTACATAACAAATTTCTTTTTTTTTTGTTTTTTTGTCCCTTTCAGACTGAAAGACCATAACTAACAACAGATGGTGGTTTGTTTTCTGCCACAGTTTTACATTTACGTCCTGTCTGGGTCTATAACTTTCACCCCCTCCTTTTTTTCTTCAAGAAAGGCCTCTGATGGCCATTAATTTGATGATGTATCTGGAAGAAACTTGCCAGCACTTGTCTCCCAATAGATTATAATAGACTGGAATGGGCTTGGGCCCTTTCCAGATAATTGGGGTTTGGGGGTTTTATACTCAGTCTTCTTTTGACATAAGATCTGCATTTTGTATCTGTGTAAAAACAGATGAATTAAAGAAGGAAGAAAAATATAGTGAAAATAAACAGTCACCTTTTCACAAAAAATAATAATAAAAAAATACATCCCTCAATGGCTAATGAGCTGAGTCCAAGCTTCATATTTTGCTATTTGAGAGGTCCCATTGGTATAGATGTGTGCCACTGAAGGCAGAGATTAAGAGCATGCAAAATATAACTAAGTGAAGAAAAACAAGTATACAAAGAAGCAGAATGGATCATTAGACACTCTCACACACGTGAACACCTGAACCTCTCTTGCTTTGTATACTGCATACATACATTTAATTAAAGCCACACCCTATAACCTGCAGCGCCAGCTATGGTACATTTCTTCAATCAATGGGATCTTTTAGGCTTATTTTAGGAAAACAAGCGAGCAAAATATTGTACCATACGTGTGGGATGCAGCATTTGGATTAAGAAGTATACATATGGTAGCTTAATTCTTCCTGTCCCAGCTTCCATTTCTAATTGGTATTGGTCTCCCACAGGTCCAGTGCTATAGCTATGATATGAATATTTCAGATCTCAGATATCATTACTTCAGCATCTCAGATACCGTTAGAGTGTCTTCAAATAGAGGTCTCAATGTGACATGAATGACGAAGCTCCTGTGGTAAGATAGGAGCGATCTCAACAGAGGAGCTCAGAGAGACACTTATCTAACCACATCTGGACATTCTTTGAAGAGGGAGATGGACGTCTCTTCAGACTTCATTAACTAGATCTCTATTCACCCCCTTTATGATCATAAGAGATATACAGATATTATCCTGAAGGTGAATTCATCTCACCTGTCTTCAATGTGTAGGAATGAATTTTACTCCACATATGATTCCTTCTTTTCATTTGATATGGAGAAATTTTAGACACTGAGGGGCTAAGCATGGAATGGTGTAATATATTTTATTAAATTAATTGTTTCAGGTTGAAAAAAAAATAGAATCACATTTCAGGCACAAAAGCTCTTCTTCTGTGAAAGAAGAGATTTGTCTCCTCCCTTTCAACTAGGAGCACAGTGTGACCCAGTGGAAATAAGAAAAGCCAAAACATGTCCTGGTGAGTTAAGTGGCTACAACAAAGAAGCTGGGCTGAGTGGGTTTGTATAACTCAATAGACTGAAGGCTCAGAGGAGCCATAACTGATGTGCAGAAATGCAACAGGAGAAAAACACAAGCCAAGAGAGCAGCCCAGTTAGTAACATGTCTGCAATAGTCTCCAGGCCTGAAGAGATCTCTTCCAGTCCTTTGTACCTTTACAAGACACAAAATAGGGAGCTATTATTGCGGTGTTTATGGTAAGAAGGAGTGGATGGAATTCTTTCTATAGCTTATGGTTATGAGTATCATTAACAGTATTTACCAGATAACTGATGGAATATTGTGATTTCATTGCCTAGAATGAGCAATATACTTGTCTCCAAGTATAAACAGATTGAAATTAAGAATTTTCTCACATCTCTTTGAAATATTTCCGTAAAATTCAACAGGGTTTGGTTCAGCTCCTTCTTTCTCAGTCTTCTCCTTCATGCAGAGAAATTTGAAGTAAGAATTTGATATCCACCCTGATATCTTGCTGCTGTCTTACCAGCAAGCACAAACTCAAATGCAGGAACCATCTGCCAAGGAGAAAAAAAATAACCCACACATGACTTACTTGCTGTGTACACAAGAGAATGGAACCAGTTTAAATGTTTAAATACACAAAATTCTGTTGGAACACTATATTTTTTAATTTTTCACTGTCATAGTTGTTGGATACAGTTTGCCCAGAGAGGTTGTGGAGTCCCCATCCTTGCAGATATTCAAAACACACCTGGACTCTGCTCCAATCAGCTGTAGCTGCCGCTACTTTGAACAGTGAGATTGAACTAGGTGATCTCCACCAGTCCCAGCCAAACTTGAAGTCTCTATGATATTGTGGTCCTATTAAAAGACTTAAAAGTGTTTGAGCTACACAGAATTTTTTTGCTGTAACAACAGGTGCAGAAGCAGTGGAACAGCTAGCAACTTCTTGCTAATAAATTACCAGTGATTTTTGGGACAATGAGGTTCACTAGGCAGTACTTGACTAAAAGTACTAATGGCAGTCATATTTACAGCTTAGATATTGCCATGTAAGAGCCAACTCTTTAACGACCTGTATCTGATTGTTACTATTCTTGATTTCCTCTCAAGTTACTGTGGGGTTACACTAATAAATATTTCATATTTTTTAAATGTGATATTTTTCAGCTGGATTTTCTATATGAGTTCAATAGAAAATATCTAACCATTATTTTTTATTTTAATAACACTTTTAATAGCAATTTTGTATTGTTTTGGATCGAGGGTAGTGCTCCTGCCTCTTTACTCTGCTCTCGTGAGACCTCAGTTGGAGTATTGTGTGCAGTTCTGGTGTCCTCAACATAAAAAGGACATGGAACTGTTGGAATAAGTCCAAAGGAGGGCCACGAGTATGATCAGGGAACTGGAGCACCTCCCATATGAAGATAGGCTGAGAAAATTGGGGCTGTTCAGCCTGGAGAAGAGAAGGCTGCGTGGAGACCTCATAGCAGCCTTCCAATATCTGAAAGGGGACTATAAGGATGCAGGGGAGGGTCTCTTCATTAGGGACTGTAGTGAGAGGACAAGGGGTAATGGGTTTAAACTTAAACAGGGGAAGTTTAGATTGGATATGAGAAAGAAATTCTTTACTGTGAGGGTGGTGAGGCCCTGGAATGGGTTGCCCAGGGAAGTTGTGAATGCTTCATCCCTGGTGGCGTTCAAGGTGGGGTTGGACATAGCCTTGGATGGCATGGTTTAGTGGGAGGTGTCCCTGCCCATGGCAGGGGGGGTGGAACTTGATGATCTTGAGGTCCTTTCCAACCCTAACTATTCTATGATTCTGTGATTCTATGATTTGTTCTGCATGTGATGACATTCATTTTTTTTTTTGCGAAAGCAGTATGGTGTATACATACAATCGGGTACAATTTCAAAGCAATGTCTGTTGTATTTCAGCCATCATATAGCTAAAATTGCCTTTGGAAATGTATCCGTCTAAGATTCAAGCCCACCCAGGAAGAATGAGGCTTTGGTACATAGACCAAAGACAAATGTTACTCAAATGAGGGATAACTGTCAAATGAATGACAAGAGAACTCTTCCCACCCAAATCTCCTGCCTTTTAATTAAAACCTGCTCAGAAGATGAGATGTGTGAAGTAGTAGCAATGCTTGTAGAGGTCTCATTGAGCATCAGGTCAAGGCTTGGCAGACAGTGGTCTGATCCCCAAAAGCTCTTTCAAGGAGATTTTCAAGTGTTACTGAGGGCACAAGGTCTGGAAGTGCTAGTTACTCCTCCTCAAATGGCTCTTCAGCTGGGTTCGATTCCTCATCGTCACTCTGCTAGTTTTCCTGAGATGCTGGGGTTTAAATAAGAGTGCAGAGAAGACCATCTCCTGCTACATGTATATTCTCCTTGTGTCATGAGCAAAGCCTGATTTCACCTAGACCAAATGCCTTCTTATAATAGAAGTAATAATAATAGGGTTATATTGTGCATTAGGTGGTTAACCTTGGGAACAGGCTGCATGTCTGCACGAGGGCTGAGATATTACACAGGTTATTTTGCCAGTGCTTTAACCCTCTGTACAGACACTGATGTGATGGCATTTTATTTCTCTCTTGCTCCCCACAGCAGCAGGCTGTATTTCATTTTTGTTTGTACCACCAAGGCACTGTGACCGGAGAGAAGTTTGATAAATGCAATGCTTTGGAGCTCCATGGACAGCATCCAAGTTAACCCCTGTACTCCATTTTGGGGAAGACGAGACCGAGAATAGAAGCACAAAATAACAGAAGGGCTGCTGGCAGCTGAGACGCTGTGTTTGCCTTATGGTCTCAGACGGCTGTTTGAGGGAGGCTCTTGACCCCTAGGAAGGAACGTGATAAGAGTCATCAAGGGCAAAGAGATGCTATTTGGGTCAGCGTGGCCTACATCCCCACAGGGAGCATCAGGGTGATCTGGCCCATGTCGTGCAGTTCAGGATGGGCTGGGACAGTGTGCTCCGAGGAGTCTGGCTACAGGCAGCCCTTGGGCAGAAAGACTCAGTGTAGATCACTGAAACCATAATGAGAGGCTTGAATTAAAACCACAGCAGTTCTCCTACAAGCTCATGTTGACACCCCCACTGTGTAACTCTGGTCCAGATCCTACTGAACTCAAAACTCCTTTTGGAATATTTTTTTCTCCTTTTTTGTTCTCTCTTTAACCTTTTTTCACCTTTTTTTTTTTTTTTTTAATCAACTTCCATATATTTCAAGGCAAGATGCTCCTTTGTAGAAAAAAGCTGGAGGATCATCTTCAAGACCTGTTTTTGTTACATGGTTTTACCATGCTCTTAGGCAAACACTTAAGGACCAGATTTTCAAAAAGCAGGAATGTAAATGACCTCTCTTGACAAGAAAGACATTAAAATGGCTAAGATCAGTTAGTTTCTCTACAAAAGCATAGAAACACAAAGTGCTTTCTGCTTCAAATTTAATCGCACTGAGATCTTCATCCTTAACTGGACTCACACACTAGTTTCATGAGACTCAAGAATCTGAATACAGCAGAAAATCCAGGCTCCATGTCAGCAACTGTTGAAAAAGGGAATTTTTGTCACTTTTTACAATGTCTGTTAAAACGTCGTTGATATATTAAATAGCTGAAGCAAGGGATGTCCTATAAAAATACCTGTATAGCCATTCACATCTCAAGAAGGTATTGGAAAGATAATACTTAGAAGTTTTTTTCTTCACCAACACCAACACAGTGGTCTAACTGCACTCAGAGTTTGCAAAATAATTCACTAAGCAAGAGCCGAGAGGGAGCCTGAGGGTTGTGGCAGGTTTAAGATTTGCCTGTTAACAAGTAGGAACTTTTCCCATGGGATGTGCAATACCTTAGGCCAGTGCGAGAAGTTCACACACTTGTTATTACAGATGCTTAGCTCAACAGCCAGTGCTGATAGAAATTACATCAGCCTTTCAACCACACCCACTGGCAGGGGAACAGAAAGTAAGATAAACCTTGCTGGACGCGGCTCCTTAGGAAACAGACCCATCTGCCAGCCCCCTTTCTTGGGCTTTCTGATGCTGTTATCTTGGATGCTCTCTTTCCTGGCTGGATAGTGACAGGAAGCATTCAGTAAGTGAGTAATAATAGTTTCATGTTAATAGGAAATAGCAGGCTTGGAAGTAGCCACATGTCTGAGAACTAAAAAGGACCCCACAGCTTTCTGAGCATATGTGGGAATCCCACAAGCCTTTGAAGTTTGTCCAAAACACACAGCCCATTTAATTCTCGCATAATTGCCAGTGTCAATAGTCAGTGGGTATCATTTTGTCATATATTGTTTTAATCTGGGAGCAATACTGTCTGACAGAGAATCACTGTGCTAAGCGGCAGAAGGAGAAGAGAGAGAACAGACCACAGCTCTCATCATAGGAGGATATCGTCTTTGTGTGCTGTGGGCCAGAGAAGACAGCAATCTGAATAAAAGGGGGGGAGGAGAAGGGTGAACAAGACATAGTCAAACAGTAACAAAGCAAATCCTAGGCTCTTTCTGAGTTAGTTGTGCTTCTGCAGAGCTTGTCCTGCTCCTTTGCTGGTGAACTGCCAAAGTGGTGGTGGTGGTGGAGTCAGAGGGGAAGGATCTCTTGGCATACAAAGGAGACAGTGTCTCTTTTTGTATGACTCTTCTCTGCTTCAGTGAAAGTCCCGCTGAGTTTCCACCATGGCTGGTTCCAAGACTGCTATTTCCTGTTATCATGGCACTATTATTACTCTTCTAACTTCCCTTGGCCAGGAAAGGTCAGTACAGCTCCAAGTAGCCTTGGAGTAAGTTTATCAGAAGAGTTATAAAATCAGCAGAATAGACAATACAGAGGAGAGAGACTTACATGCTGTCCTTCAAGGAGTTAAATTCCTATTTACACACATTAAGTAAATATTTCAGCAATTAACTGTGTGTCTCCTACCTCATGGCATGTATGTTGGGCCCTTTCTGCCTTTCAAAGAATGAGTCTGCTTTCCCTACGTCAAATATGATAAAAGCTGAAGCATTCTTCAAGAAAGTGGAAAGTCTATGGGCTTGGAGCACTGCCTCACAGGATTTCTGCAACTGAAGATCACTGAGGTTGGGAAGATGGTCAATCTTTCTTGTTGAAAATACAGAACTTTACCTTAATCATTTTTAACTTATCTATTACTCTATATTAATAGATAATTACTTATATACATATTGATAGTATCTAATTAATGAATTTCAAGGAGTAGAAGTGACATCTTCTGTGTAGGAAAAAATGATGCTAAGATTATAGATGTAGGTTTCATATCCCCATAGGTAGAGGAGAGAGGAATGGCTGTGCTCACATGGCCCATTGCCCTGGGCACAGTGCTAGTGAAGGGCAGGAGTATAAGGTGTGCAAGGGAGCACACCAGCAGACTTTCCCTGACAGCTGTTTTCGCACCAATCAGTCTGTTCTAAAGACATGCAATGGATCAGGATCAGTGGCTGACACAAGGGACACCACTGCTGCTGATTTCACAGGAGCTTTTGGATGAGAAGGTCACTGGGTGCTGCTAGGCCATAATTCGCGGTGCATACAGCCTATACCAGAAATAGAAATGTCTTGTGGATCTCTATCCCATACTAAAAATGGAAATGCCTTATGGATCTTTCCATGCAGAGACTTTTCCAGTAAGGGATTTTGAAAACCTCTAAGTACATGTGAAACCTGAAATATGTTTTGGTGAATTAAGCATTTATGAGTTAAATCTCTCTTGCTTTAAACCATTTGCCTTCATTTTCCCAGCAACTCTTGAAGTGAGTTGGGATATTTAAACCATACTCTGAGTCCTCTGTCATTTTTTTAACTACACAATATACAAACCCCTTCATATTTAATAAGCGCAAGTCGGCATATCTGGCTCAGGGCGCTCATCAGCTCATATTTCCACCCTTTTGCTGAGGATTTAAGCCTGGCTCTGATAGAGGTGCCATATAAACAGAAGACCTCCTTCCACTTAAATAAAGTTCGTAGTGGAAGTCTTTTACATTTTTTTGGCATTGTTTTATGTCATTCAGCCTAAAGTATTGCTGATGGAATTTTCATTCTGTTTAGGGAGCCGTTTTATTTTGATCTGCTGTCATATTCCGATCAAACTGTGTTGGATATCTCTCAAATTTCTGTTGTTGTGCACTTCACGTCTCTCATACTCTTTATTATCTTGATCTGCAAGGCAGGACAGCACTCTCATTGCTCTTCAGCAGAATGAAGGCATAGACAGTTTGTGTGAATTTGCCACAGTGACCCAGAAACAAACGCATAGATCAAGGTATTGATCTTATGTCTTTGAAGTCCCAGATTAGTAACTAGATTATCAAAGTACCCTTCTCCTGTACTTCTATATCTAATGCATGAATATGAAAATAGAAAAAAGCA
Source organism: Amazona ochrocephala (assembly GCA_039720435.1). NCBI lineage: Eukaryota > Metazoa > Chordata > Aves > Psittaciformes > Psittacidae > Amazona > Amazona ochrocephala. Next base: position 104,647,842 of record CM077876.1, read on the forward strand.
GTTTTCAGAGACTTGCCTGGGACTTTATGATACCCGAAAAATCCTATTTGGTTCTCTTAAATATTCCTTAATTAAAAAAATCTTTTGCAGACAGTACAAAATTTCTGACATAACTCTTTTGTCTTGTGCTCAAGTTTGCTTCTACATTAAAGTGCATACATGATCCAGGGAGATCTGGGGGATGATACTTCTTGCTTGCTTCTCTGAATCCTGAAGCAAATTTGTCAGTTGTGTTGATATTCCAGACACTGTAATTAAATAACTGTTACTATCTTCTTTGGTTTTTACCAGATCTCTAGAAAGTGCATTTATATACTCAAAAGAGCTCAAATTTACTGGGTTCTCCGGATGATGTGGTTATATAATTATTGATATCCTAATAGGTAGCTCCTCCAGACATTATGATTAAATAATTGCTAGTGTTGTATTTGCTAACTTCACCAGATTTTGTGGTTAAGAAATTGTCAGCATTTTGCTTATAGAATTTGTACTGGTTCTATTGAAGTAATTATGTTTCCCCTTCCCCTTTGGAGCACATTACATGTCTCTCAAGTGAATCTCGTGGGCCTGATTGTCTCACTAAGTCTGCGTGAGTTTGATGTGGTTTAGGCAAAGGATAAGGTACTTTCCAACCCTAACTATTGTATGATTCTATGATATACAAGGAAGTTACTGAGCAAGCTAAATGTGGGATTAATTTGTCTTCTCTGTCGTGTATTTGTTCAGGCTTAACCCCTAAACCAGAACTTGGTGTCAGCCTGCATCATGCTGGTCGTGTTTATCTCATGGCAAAGTTGTACAAATTATTTTGAAGCAGAGGATGCCATGTAAGATCACACCTTGCTCACTCTAGGTGAATAGAATAGGTATATTTTGTTAACAGCACTTTTCAAATCTACTGATGGATATAAATAACACTGCAATATGAAAAACAACAGAAAAAAACATCTTCCTCAGTTGAGATGGTTCCAATTTATAAGAATGTAAGTAACTAGCCTCTCAACACTTGATAACTCTTCAACTTAGAAGAAAGAAGGCAGGTTGAAGTACATGGGGAAATTAAGTTCTTATCTCTTCTATCTCCCGCAACCTTCTGTTTGCTGCTGCTAGACATCTTCCAAACTGGAGGCTGCATGGAACTGCTGCTGATATTCGCACTCCATAGAAATTCACAGTTATAGTTCCTTTTACTGAGGATTGGTGGTAGCAGCTGTAGGGTTTCTTTTGTCCTTTCTATCACTGAGAAACCTCATACTCAGATAGAGGAATATGAGGTGTAGGAAAACCTCAATGCTTCTTTCTTCTGAGGCATGGACAAAGTAATTTCTCATTGTGAATAAATTGAGAGGTTCATGACTATTTATTGTAAACAGCAACGGTCACATTTTAAAAGTATGTAGACCTTATTGTTTTAATACAGTTAAAACTGAGTATATCAGATGTCCTTATGTATGATTTTTTCAAGTATTATTCCGTTACAGGATTGATTCACACAAGTACTGGAATCAGATGGAATCAAGGGCCTGGACGCCTTTAAATTTAAAGGACAATTCTGGTAACTTCTCCTACTAGGAGTTATTCACAGGATCTGACTTGCCTATTTTGAGGTTGTGTCCCTTAGTCTGAACACTACAATTTCTGGTCTTAGGACTTCCACGTACTTAGTCATGGCAGATGTGATTACATGTCTCTATCCAAACCATAGCTCAATGCATACATTTTGCTGATGGGGTCTCATAGATCCTCTTTTACTAAAGAGAAAAAAAAGTATTTGACCATGGTACTTAACCATCCTTTTCTGCCAATACCTGCAAACAGGATCTCATTTAATGCATGCCCTCAAGGAATCCTAAAGCAGGAAGAGAGATAGAATAGACAGGTTCTTGGAGTAAAAGAACAAAGAGAATACTCAAGGACAATCTTGCTTTCATGTTGTACACAGATATGCATAGGTCCTCCAATGAAGACAAGATTTTTTCTAAGAAATAAAATAAAATAGCTTTGATTTTAAAAAGGCATTTTTAATTAGGAAAAAGAAAAAAGAAAGAAAAAAAGGCAAAATCATTTCAGCACAAGATTTCCAACTGTTAAGACATTTTCAAATCCTGTAGCCCAGCAGAGTTGAGTTCCATAGCCCCCGTTCTGTCCAGTGATGAACCTGAGCATGTACTTACACTAGCTACACGCACAAACGTATATCTACATGCAGACGTACATGGCTGTCCACATGGATAAGCACAGGCAGAAATACCCTCACAGACACAACAGACTTGTGTTTTTCTAGCTGAGGGAAGGCACTTCATTGCCTCATAGGGTGCATTAATCAGTTCCCATTGCTATTCCAGGTCATTAAGAGCCAGGACAACCAGCACAAACTGTACCTGGAGCAAGGACAGGAAGAGACCTCTGTTCCTGACATGGTGAGCAACCATGTGTTAAGCATGTGTGTTTACATGATTTCCCACGGCATAACATTTCCATCCCAACCAATCCACTGCCACTGTGTAACCATTCTACAGTACAGATATGGGCCCTGGTAGTTGCAGGACTGTCCTTCTCCTGGTTTTCTGACTCAAACTATACTTGGATCTCTGCAAAGGTGGATTTGCATTTCAAATTGTCACTCCAGACCTCCACATGTGCTTTATCCCAGCCCCTGACCTGCAACACAAGAATACAGATCACATTATTATGTTATAAATACAGGTATAGGAGTAGGCACATATACTTCTCATATAATTTCAATCAAACAGTACAGATGGAAGTCTAAATTTTGATTTTTACAGTTTCTATGCCACTGACATTAATGGATTTAATACCATGTTGGAGGCCAATCCTTTCACCATAAGACATCCTATGGCTACTTGGGGATTGAAAGTACAGGCATAAATACCTGCTATTTATTTAGTTCACCCCCTCCCTCACGACAGCCTTATTGCTCGTATCCCACTGGAAGCCAACAAGAAGGCATCTGACACATTTTTGACTCTGTTTGTTAGGGGAATCTGATACCACCATAAAGGGTTCTGTCCAGGACCACCCCAGGGTAGCTTCAGCACAAAGTAGAAGGGTCACATGGACTGCAGCCCTGTTCCAAATGAATGCAGCTAATGGAAGGGATGCGGGGTAAGGTATTTCAAATGAAAGCAGTGACTCCCACCTCTTCATTTGCTCCATGGCCATTTCATTACTTTTAGAGGAAGAAGGCAGTTTGCCAGACCTGAATAGAATGTTTTTTGAATTGTGCATTGTTGTGTTTGTTTGTTTTTGTTTTTGTTTTTTGTTTTTTTTTTTTTTTTTACTCTAAACAACACTATCATCACTATACAAGAGCAGAGTAGAGGGGCAAGATCACCTCCCTTGACCTGCTGGTCAAGGTCCTTTTGATGCAGCCCAGGATACAGTTGGCTTTCTGGGCTGCAAGTGCACACTGCCGGCTCATCTTCATTTTTTCATCAACCAACAGCTCCAAGTCCTTCTCTGCAGGGCTGCTCTGAATCTCTTCTCTGCCCAACCTGTAGCTGTGCCTGAGATTGCTCTGACCCAGGTGGAGGACCTTGCACTTGGCATGGTTAAACTTCATCAGGTTGGCATCAGCCAACCTCACAAGCTCTTGTGAGACCTCACTTGGAGTATTGTGTGCTGTTCTGGTGTCCTCAACATAAAAAGGACATGGAACTGTTGGAACAAGTCCAGAGGAGGGCCACGAGGATGATCACGGGGCTGGAGCACCTCCTGTATGAAGATAAGATGAGAAATTTGGGGCTGTTCAGCCTGGAGAAGAGAAGGCTGCGTGGAAACCTCATAGCAGCCTTCCAATATCTGAAAGGGGCCTATAGGGATGCTGGAGAGGGACTCTTCATTAGGGACTGTGGTGAGAGGACAAGGGGTAATGGGTTTAAACTTAAACAGGGGAAGTTTAGATTGGATTTGAGGAAGAAATTCTTTACTGTGAGGGTGGTGAGGCCCTGGAATGGGCTGTCCAGGGAAGTTGTGAATGCTCCATCGCTGGAGGTGTTCAAGGTGGGGTTGGACGTAGCCTTGGATGGCATGGTTTAGTGGGAGGTGTCCCTGCCTATGTCAGTGGGGGTTGGAACCAGATGATCTTAAGGTCCTTTCCAACGCTAACTATTCTATGATACTATGATTCTATAACTGAACCATATGCCCGTAGTTAGACTATAGACACTACAATCCCACCGAACCAATTTTTTTCCTTCATAATCAATGACTGATGGCAGTTTCCTTGACCTGAACTGTGCACTAAGGTAAATTTATGAAAAATTTTATTGTGAGATTCTGTGGTAATATGTGACCCTTTCAGGTACATAGTGGAAGTCTTCCCAGGCAGCTTTTTACCTCCTTCATTGTGTCAGCTTTTCCTGCTCACTAACTCTGCATTTTTATTTACCTGTTTATTTTGGCCTGGGTATTTCTTCCTCTGGTTCTTGTGTGTGTAATAATGGCTTAAACCTCCATAGGACTAAGTTATGATTATTCTAATTATTGTTCATCTGTGTATAGTGACACAGATGTTTTTACAATGAGTGCTTTGTACAGATTTTAGAAAAATAGTGGTATACATAAGGACCATAAGTGTTCCTGTGTTTCTGACATGTTGGGAAAATTAATATCATATTTTGTGGGGGGACAGGGAAACAAATACATATATTGAGAGACTTAATTGCTTTAGGGTCCAAGCCTTCATTTTTATGGGGGAGGGGGGGGGGATGGTGAGGGAAAGAGAAAGGAGAGAGAAAGATACTAAAGACCTAATAAATAAGCAATGATTTGATATAAGCAGTGAAAGTGCTCAATCCCAACAATGGAATCTGTTGACACTAAAGAGCCCAAGACCCTTCAGGCAACAGGAAGGTCAGCTGGTGGCTGAAGTTCACAGAACTGCAGATCAACTGCAGGTCCAGTGCCCCTTATTAGTCATGGCATCATGGCTAACAAACTTGACTTTGCTAGGACTTGGACTTTATGGAATTCCAACACTGGAATGACTCACAGGCAATGGTGAGCTTTTTAAAATGTCATTATTACTAGATTTAGTTGTCTAACAAGAAAGATAAAATGGAAAATGTGCTACAAAAGGTAGAAAAAAACCCCATAGCTTACCTAAGAAATTCGAGGCAAGCTGGCAAGTGGACACTGGCTGCAAAAGTCTGAAGGCTCTTCACCTATGTGGAGCACAACTACACAGATGAAGAAAGTTCTGAGATCAGTCCTAAAGCATGCAAAATCCAAGTACTGATCTCAGATACTTTACATTCAATTCTCAGGGTAGGTTTCATCTCACAGACCTAGAGACCTGTATTTACTGCCTCTACCTACTTTTTATCTGAGAGATTTAAGAGGTGTATTTGGTGGCCTTTAGCATAGGCATCTAAAGCCATTTCATCTGAAATATGAAATAGGCAGTAGAGGAGGCCCATTCCCTTCAGGATATACGTATCATGGTGAAGCCATACCTATAATAGCATGAAATGATTTTTTTAAAGCAGCTGAATCAGGCCATAGGCACATTTTGTGAAAATTCGGCTGACCAAACGCAGGTATCCTATTTTATTTACTAGGGCTATACTGACCTTAGATCCCTCAGCTCTCATTTACACACAGAAAACTAAATACTGAATAATAGGTGTGTTTGTTAATCAGTAAGCTAAATTCTATCCTCAGTTTCGTTCATAAGTAGAAAAGCAGTGTCCTTTACTTCTAGCATATACAAAACTACTGTAGTTTCATAATTACATTAGGAGGAGCAGCTTACAATTATCAATAACTGAAAATGTGTTGCCTGAAAATTATTTCTTCTTGCGTGAACAGGTTCACAAATGTCTTCAATATAAATATTTATTAAAAAGGAACACTTCTGAGCAAGCTAACAGAGAAAACAGAGTGTGGTCCCATTGGAGGGGTGGGAAGGACACAGTACCTTTGAAATATGAGTTCATATTAATATTTTTTCAACATCAGGGAGCACAGACTGGTTCATTGAAGAACACACTGATGAAATAAAATTAAGACTGTAAAATCAGGAACTAGAAAGAGAAGTAAATCTGAAATTAGGTTAGGCCTAGCAATTTGTTATCTGGCACTTTTCATATGAGCATCACGATAGTCCAACAATAATTAAATAGGAGCTCTGTACTGATGCCAAAAACTGAAGCTGTTTCTTCCCATTTCATTCCTGTGAAAAATTAACAACTTCTTTGACCATTCTTCCTCATTCAGTCAGGCTTATACTAATTTGAATAATTGAAGACATCTGTATCTGAGAAGAATACTTGGGTCAAAAAGCAGTTGCTTACACACAAGAATCCTCATGCCTATTATTTGAGATGCTGTAAAGTGTCCAAGACACACAAAAGGAGTTGATGGATAGGACAGAGGAGACCTTCAGGATACTAAACTGACAAATAGGAGAAACAATGCTCAAGGGCAGGGCAAAGGGCCTTGTGTAGACAATTGTATTGAGCCTCTAATGAAGTGAAATCAAGCTCACATTACCTCCTTCTAAAGTAGATATCTCCCATTAAATGGACCCAATCAGAACCATTTCTCTCCTTACCTCTCAGGAGTGATTGCTATAAGGCTACTGGGAGACCCTAGTCAACTGGTGAGGTCTAAACTGTAAGTGTGTAAGATGAGGTGAGATGGATCTCAGACTTTGACTCATACTGCAAGAGAACAAACTCTTAAAAACCCCAAACTAACACTGAGTGCCTTTAATAGCAGAAACTGTCCATAAAACACATATCCAGGGGATGAGTGACCTGAGACTTCTGCTGAGTGAAGAGAGGTTGATACATTATGGCACGCCACTGGGACCTCATGAAACAGAAACATAGCTGGGGACAAAATACCAGTTCCTACAAGGCGCTGAATCTTGCCCACCAATAGAATAGACCAACATAAACAGAGGGAGCAGGACATTTCTGAGGCTGTACTGAAATCACTTAATTCTGGTCTAAAGTACCTTTAGAGGTGTCACAGTAACAGCTCAACAGCTAAACAGGATGTTTTGGTCCCATGGGATGGAGCAAAATGTGCCATAATGGTAGTGATTGCCAGGAATTTCACATGACTGTATTACCAGGAAAAGTCCAGGCATACACAAAATCTCCAAAGAAGTTAATGAACAAGGCCCTCTAAGGAGAATAAATCACTATTCCTGGTCCTAAACTAAAAATTAAATCCCAGAAATGACTCAATTCAATTTCTTAATTTGGCAAAACATGTCCAAGACATTACTGTATTCACCAGGCTTATGGCCTGTCTGAAAACTCAGAGAAGTCACTGGGGATGGATTTTATCTCACCTAAACTCAGGTGTCTATGTTGCAGACTTTTTTAATTGAAAAGAATTCCTCAGACTTCCTTTTAGTATTAATACAGAGAAAGTGGAATGTTTAGGAAATAATTCAAATATACTTCAGACATCCAGGTTACAATGTAATTAATTCACCCACAGTCCACTAACTAGATCTCCACTGACCATAAGGCAATCTCCTTTCAGGAACAAGAACCTCAGCCTATTAATTTGGTTTTTTTTTATTTTTTTTTTTAAACCACTACAGCTAGTGCTGAACTCTAAATACTCAAAAAATATAGAACTCATAGTACTTAAGTCCATTGGTCACGGCAGGAAGGTAAGACTCTGTATTCCTTTAACCAGACTGAAATTTTGGTGTACAATGTATTTTTTCTGTATGATTCTTTAAGCAAAAGTGTTTCGATGATGTTTGCAGTATCAGCAAATTGGCTTAAGGTGCAATAAAGACTTACCACAAAAAGTAGTTACTGCATAATAGAGGGAAGTGTGCAAATGAAAACTTTCTTTTGAATTGGCTAATTTCTGTTAATATATGTGTAGTTACGAAGAACTCCTGACTGTAATCTAATATTCTTCTTTCTCCTCAATAAGATGTTTGGCTGGACAAAAATGTAAATAAACAAAAAAGCAAATTATGAAAGTGGAGGGTTGATAGCATATGCAAAGAGGAATATCATAAGCAAGAGTTCACCTGGGGCTTCCCAGAAAACCCATCAGGAGGGCTATAAGTTGGTCTGACACCATTGCTTTTCCCCTCAGTAGCTATGAAGGGAAAAGCAAGGACCCAGGTTGTTGTCACCCTCAACATGTTACTTGTTAAGAGAGAGCCATTGCATTACTATGTACAAAGTCTGTTTGCTCATGTGCAATTAATCCCATGCACCCAAGAGAAGTAAGAATTTCTGTAACTAGGATTTCCAGTGAAACAAGACTCAGAAGATTGGTGAGAAAGATGGAAATCTGTAGTGAGAAATGCAGACCTAAATTTTTTCCTTCTGGGGAGACAAGAAATGGGGGAATGATGTTAAAAAAAAAAAAAAAGATAAAAAACCTTGCACTCGATGGGGCTTTGAGCAACCTGGTCTAGTGGAAGTTGTCCCTGCCCATGGCAGATGGATTGTAACTGGATGGTCTTTAATGTCACTTCCAACCTATCCCATTCTATGATTCTATCATAGAATGTTGATGAAATTATGCGAAATTCTTCATGTATCCATTTTGTCTCATATAGCAGAATTCATTCGCTTAGCTTGTGAGTGTGCTGCAATGACAGCTCTTCAGAGTATGAGGGTTATTGTCAAGGGCCAACAAATGTCCAAAGGAAAAAAGTCCTATGTAGTTAAAGTCTCTTTACTCTTTTTTGGCTGGTATCTCAGCCTTCGTGTCCCTGTTCCCTACATTAATCCACTGGGAGTAGAGACAGCATCATCATCCATAGGCCCTGGGGTGAATTGAATTGCTGATATCCTCCAGCAAACAGCTGTTCAATGGCTTCTTGACTTCAGCTTTGCAATTTTATCCCAAAACTAAAAGGTGAGCAAGAATGAATTAAACTGCTTTTTCCAGCCAGCCCTCAGGCACTTGTTCACCAGAGTTCAACCCTCCCCTGAGCAGCTCACTGCAGCTCCAGCATAAACTCTTCTGATATTTAGCTAGACTTCTTTTTTTCTTTTCCTATTTTTTTTAGACCGAAAGAATCATGTTCGAAATTAAACACTTGGAAACTTGCCAGTAGTATTACAAGCCTGCCTAAAGTGCTGAAGAAAGGGGAACAAAATCGGGTTTTAGGGAAAAAAACATATAAGAAAGAAAAGAAAAGAAAAAGAAGGTCTGTTAAGAAAGTCTTTCCAGCATAAGGACTGTACACAAAACAATTTATGAGAACTCTAAACTATTGAGAAAAATGCCTGAAAGGTTAATTTCCTTAATGCAGCCCAAGTTAATGACTTACAGGGAACCTAAAAAGTTCACTAATGTGTCTACTCTTTATGGAAAAACGTCAACTAATTTCTGCACACTGCAGAATCTGCTGAAGGTGTGATTTACATGTGTTGCATCAATTTTTCAGTTTGTGGAAACATCATTTGTCAGCACAGCCTCGATGCCAATTCAGTGATGTCCAACTGGATCCTTTCTCCTACATCTGTAGCCCCATGCCTGGGTCACTCTGGCACTTTATATAAATTATTTGAAGATGTGCTGAAATAAATAACTACCAATCAGTCCGCTTTGCAGTCAGTCAGTACTCTTTGCAGGAACGATAAGTAATGTATGGTAAAAAAATCAGTCATTCCCATTCTTTATGTCTCTGTTCTTCTTATTTCTTCATATTTTAGGGTAGAAACTCAGTGGAAGACAGCCTGAGATACAACTCTTGAAAAATCCCTCTAGCACAAAATAATTAGGACACTAAGAGGTAAAACCTCTTCAGTCTGCCCCGTGCTTTGACTCGATTTGGGTAATACTCAGGGAACTCTAACCTGTGGGAGAACCATCCCTTTCTGCCCGCTTCAAACAATATTTAAGCATATTATGCAAACTTAAATGTTCTAAAAAGATTAAGTGCACAGTATCCCTGTATAGGCTTGGGCCATGGATTCCAAAGCCGGGTCATGACTCTACTCAGCCTGTGAGAATGAAAGTGGGGTCCCAATTCAGAAGCAAACTTGCAGTGGGAAAGTGTTGGAGCTTAGTGGATATTGTGGTGTTCTTCTGCATGGGAGTGATGACAGTCTGTTATAAGGCAGGAAGAGTCTAAACTAGTTTTGCAGAAATGACGACTAATTCTGGGTCTCTTATGGCTGGAGTGAGCATTGTAACTCTTAGTAAAGTAGCAAAGTGAGGGTCTGACATTCTCTACCGTTTCTGCTAAAGATACATGATTACTTATTTGCTTCCATTGCAGTGCCCTCACGAAATGTGAAGCTCTAAAAAAAAAAAAAAATAAAATAAAAAAAAAAATTAGTGCTGGTATAAAAATACTTTGATTTTTCATTTCTGGGACCAAAAAAGATAGAACAACTTAAACAATTATAGTCTGCAATTTTCCAATAGGATTTAAGATTGCACCCTTTAGATCATCTGGAAAAGGCCCCCAGAAACCTCACCAATGGCACCAGCTTTCAATCACTCCCAACTTAGGCTGCAAGTTAAATACCTTGCACTGGGAATCTGCTCGCCTCCAGAGTAAGTGCTTTGCAATTCACTCTTCCTCTTTCCTCTGGCTGAAGGAGAAAGCATTTCATTTGGATCCCTACCAAGCCAGGCATTGGTGGTTTCTCCTATCCTGACTGTCACTAGGAGGGAACAGTTGATCGTTTCATAAGGTGCATCACAGAAACCACTTCTGGCTGGTGAGCAACATGCCTCTGGCCACCACTGAGTGAGGCGAAGATGTGGTTCCAGTGACGGTACTTGGTGTTTGCTACAGGAATGTTGTGTGGGTCACAAAATCCCTACTCAAGTGGAAAGGTTGGATACCTGCTCACAAACGTGTACACTCACAAAATTGGGTCAGTCCCTGGCTTCTACCAGTCATTCAAATGTTCCAACCTCCCATGTGTGAACATTCATTTTCATCAGTAGTAGTCCTAGTTATGCTGCAGTTTCAAAGTCCGCTATTCCTGTTGGTTTGTGATATGGTATCCAGGTACTTGGGGGTATACAAACTAATTCATTTACATACAAACTGAAGTCACAACGAACTAGGGTATTCTAGACTGTGATTCTTTTGTGTGCTTTGTTTTGGTGTTGTTTTGGTTTGGTTTTAGTGGGATTCTGCTGCTGTATATTTTGCATGGGTTGGGCGTGTGTGCATAGATCAGTGCATTTTTCTTAGCTGACAGCCTCCTCCCCCATATATTTATGTTTTGTATTATGTTATATACAATGAGGTACAGGAAATCAGGTTTGACATAGCGAGAGAAGAACGGGGCACATTAGTCAAGAACTTAGTTTCATGATAAAATTATACTCCAGTTCTTAAGTAAAACCAATATTTATGATTATTTAACAGTAAGACGGTGCTTGGGAACCCTGTTCCTATAGTAGTGCTGATATGGAGAGGAATTCAAACACATCAGTGCAGTACCTAGTGACATTCAAGATATTCAGGGTTGTTCTGGAAAAATATTTGGAAAGGGCAGATGTGATAGATAGATAACTGATGGGACCCTCATGCCCTCCTGGAGCAGTAACTAGAGGTCAGCCTAGGTACCCCAGTGTATAACTTAAACTGGAGATCATAGTTGAAGAAAGTTACTCTCCTTTTCCAGAGCTCTTAATGCTTCCTTTGAGTGTGAGCATAGCAAGTACTAGATGCGATTTCTCCTGCTATCTTACAGGAACATTTCTTTTAAAATGTTATGTCATGTGTATGGAAATCGAGATTGTAGCGTAAGTCACAAAGTAGTCCATCAAATCATATATATTTGCAGCTGAGAGAAGAAATAAAGTTCTACTAAATTAAATACATTTCACAAAAAATGTCATTTTCTGAAGAAAAGAAACTTTAGGGAAAAAAATTATTTTTATTTTGCATTATTTTTAAAAATTGTTCATTTTGAGCCCTCATTAAAATATTGAGTAAAACTGCATTTTATAGAGAGGTGCAGAGTTGAAGAAAAACATATCCTTCATTGGATTTTAAAGTTTTCTTCATGTAAACTTTAGAAACACCAAATACAGTGTCACTTAAACTTTCATGAAATGCAAATCTTACATTCTAAACACACGTTTTGATGGGGATTCTCTTATTTGGGTTTTTTTAAGCAGAGGTTGTCTTTCAGTCCATATGAACTCTATAAACACTGTTTTACTGCATTTAAATGAGTTACTTACTTCAGTTATACTTAGTTGGTTTGGTAAGTTCAGCCTTTCCCCAAATATTACATTTGAGAAAATATAATGGTTTTGAGACACTTCATTTCATGTACAGTTTTTGTGAGGCAATCACAAAGCGTGTTGCCCCTGCATTGATGTAGCCTGGATCTGGTGCGATTAAACTCCTACGTCCTCCAGACTGTCATTCCCTGAATTGCACCAGGGCATGGAGATGAAGAACGAGACCTGGAGGGTCCAGAGAGGATTCCTGGGTCCATCTAGGCCCAGACAGAGTTACAGGCAGGTTGTTCTCCATCTTGAACCAAGAAAGGTTCAGATATAAGCAATGGGAAGCTGATTCAAGGGAACTGTTACCACCATAGAGGCTAAAGTGGAAGTTCTGCCTGTTTGTTAGCTTTGTTTCACTTTTATTGCTTTGTAAAGTGTGTGTTCATTTGTAAGACTAAACTCCTGAACTCTGAAATGTTTTATGGCCTGAGCCACTGGGGTCTTCCTGTCACAATTACATTTGTTCAATTTTGCCAGAGCATGTATGTTTTTCTTTCTAATTTTAGATTTGCAGAGACCCTTCTTTATAGACAGGTTAAAAAAATAATAAAATAGAGGGAGAAAAAAATAGGACAACACGAGCTGTGCCTTCTCTTCTGTATGTTAGGATAACATCCATAGGGCTATAGAGAGGTTGGAAGACAATAGTACTGGACACAGCATGAATACTCAGAAAGGAATGGCTTTGAACATTAAGCACAGAAGAATACATATGGGAGAAAGACACTGAAAATATTCTATTCACAGAAGAAGCATCAGCCAAAGCTTACATTCTGAGACACCGATGTGATATCAAGCGGACATAAACCAGTAGAAAAGCTGCTTTCCTTACTTTCACTGCTATGAAAATCATCCTGGGTTGTAAGAAACAATGTATGAGCTTTTTAAAAATATTGCAAATGATATCAGGAGAAAGCATTTTGCATTTCAAGAGCTGGAAAAGAGTAATTTAGGCGAAACCCTGGCACTGAACATCTGGGTGTTTTGAAACTCAGTGAATTGAAAAGAATCATGCAATGTGCTTCAGTGTCCCAAAATGAGGTGGTTTTTTTTTTTTTCAGTAATAAGACAGTTTAAAACAGGTAAAATGCCTGCTATAGTTCTCAGCAGCTTTTCTGCCTTCTCTTAAATTGTCCAAGATTGAATTTTAAAATGGGAAGACGCACAGACCATGTATCCATAGAAGCTTCACTTGCTTGAGAAAATGAAGTTCTACAATGTAAAAATGATTAATCACTCCGAATTAAACAAAACATATATATTTTTACTTTTTGAGTCATCAAAATTACTTTTTTTTTTTTTTTTTTTTTTTTTTTTTTTTTCCCAGGGTTTTTTGAATTGCCAGTGAATTGTCAAAATAATGAAAATCAGATACCTGCCTTGCCCTGTCTCTGCCTTAATTTTACAGGTTAGGGGCCCAGCACAGGTCCCCTGTGTCCACATCAGTGCCTTAACAATAAAACGAGGCTTCCATGCAATGAAGTTCTGAAACATTCACTACCTTTAGGCTCATTCAGAGGACACTGGAGTCAACGGGAAAAACTCCTGTCAACTTAACAAGGCCCCTAGCTGACATCTGAGTGGAGATACTTATACCGAGCATTGTAAACACTCTCGTCCACAATGAATCTCAGGTGGCTGAGCAGATTTCCAGCTGACCAATGAAAGGATTTGGTTTCCCTATGTAGGAGAATCACATGGAAGCCACTTATTTTTAACAAGGGGGCCTTAAGGGCAAGCTACATTATCCTCAGCTGAAATAGCTCGAGTCCTGCCATCACAAAAGTCCCCATCAAGATGGGAAAAATCACATGAATGTGTATGTCTCTGTGAGTTCTTGCCAGCTAATGAAGTTCAGTCCTGGAAAAAAAGAAACTGAACCAAAAAAATACCTAAAACCAAAACCAATCAGATTCCTTGTGGCTTTTCTTGCAACCCTTGCTGCTTGTCAGGCTATAACAGAGTTTCCATCAACATTCAGTGGAAATAAATGTCTACAGGTTACCCCCACATTAAGGGCCCCAACACCTAGAAAAAGCATTGCAGTCCAGCTTGACTGCAATAAATCTGTTTGAAAAGTGAAGTGATGGGTCATAAAAAGGAATGGGAGAAGGTGGTAATTCTGAAGAAGACCTGCCTTTGCATGAACTGGCAAGCTCGCAGGTCTTGAAGAGCAATGTTGGAAAGTCAGGTGAATCTGGTACACTCAGTTGCTTCCCTCTGCTCCCATTATACACACTAACTTTAGGGTCCATGGAGAGTTCCTAGTCATATTGCCTTGTGGTGCAAACAGTGTCACACAACTGAAATGCAGTATATTTTTATGGCACTTTTCCATGTTTTTCATAGAGCCCCAAAACACCTCTCACTGGACTGATTCAAGTCCAAGAGAGGGAGTTTTGTTGCTTTAGCACCTAACATTGACTGAAATAATGCATATTACATCTTGGCCAGAACTCCCGTAATACTCTTAATCACCTGTGTAAGATAAATATTTTCCCTTCCTGTATCTCTCTATCATTTTCTTTTGTTATGGTGACTTTACTACAGAATGAACTTCTCCTCAATACAATACCACAAGCAGCCACTCTTCCTTATAAAATGCTCCTATCCCCATAGCCTAAAGTCAAACTGAATAATGGTAATCAGTCCTCCTTTTAGGTTTCAGTGAATTTAACTAGGAAAAAAATGTGAAATGTCACCCTATTTCAGGATAAGGAGAACAGAATAAATTTATCTCTCAAAAAAAAAAAAAGGGGGGGTGTCTGCATGTTTTAATTAGTACTAAGAAGCAGCTGTCCTTAATTACCCTAAATGTAAAAGAAAATTATTTGAGTATTCTAAAAATGAGACGACCATGTTATGACATCCATCTGTTGTAGTGAGGCATTTATGCATGACACCAAAAGCAACATGAACCAATGCAAGTTAATGCAAAAAGATTAAGCAGATAGAATAAACAAGACATTTCAAGATGACACAATATTTTTCTAAAACATGTTGAACTTTTTGCTTTATCGGATTTTTTTTCAAATGTTTGCTTTTTTTCCCCTGATTAAGGATGAAGAAAAAGATTTTTGAGAAGACAGCATTTTCCATGAAAAGGATCATGTGGATTTCAATCAATACCCTAAATTCCCAAGCATACTTAAAAGCTTTTTTCCAAGCAGTCATTTTTAGGACATATGTCTCTCACCTCCGATATTTCTTTCCTCCGTGCCCTGTTCAGCAGTATCATAGGAGCACTTGTCACATACCCCCTTTTTTGCTTCCTCCTTCTACCACACACAAGTTTCAAGTTTTATTATTGCAATAAAAATGCTTTATGTTGGCTTTTCCCAAGGACATTAAGAGCTTACATGCTGCAGCAAAATAGTCCTTTTCTCAAATGTACACTCCACATTATTTGCTGCAAATTGTTGGTGGTCCTTTTCCTGACTCAGAATGCTCAGAAAACCAGAGTCAACAGGACATTTTATGGATTTGTTTAGGGGCTAAGGCGAAGAGAGACCTGCCCCGATTTGTGTGGCCAACCAAGACCTGAAGTACAACTGAACTCCTCTACGTGGGGAAGGGACTCTACAGAGACCACACAGAGGATACCCACCACTTTAGCCAAACAGCAGTTCTCTTTTGGGTTGTCACCTATGGAAAGGAGTGTATCTGACCAGTCCAGAGTGGAAACAAGGCTCCTCAGAACACAAGCTGTGAGCGTTTCTGGTGGAAACGGGGAGGGTTGTGCTTGATAAGCAATCAGTTTTCTTCTGGTCATGTACAGTTGCAGAGTACTCATGTAGTGTAGCATGCAGTGTGAGTGTTAGCTCCTGCCACAAAAAAGCCCCACAACTTCTCTGGGCAATCTGTTCCAATGTCTCACCACCCTCATTGTGAAAAATGTCTTCCTTTTGTTCACTTTAAGTCTACTCTCTCTCTGACCTTCTTCAGATCCTTTGTTGAAGAGAGTAAAAGAGTCTGGAGGCTCTTTTGGTGGTCCAAAAATGTAACTGGAAGCATCTAGAAGTTGAAAAACAATGAACCAGTAGACAAAGATCCTGGTGGAACCTTTGGGAAAGCTGTGGGTTCAGTGTTTTTAGGGCAAGATCCACAAAAAGAGTCTGCCTCAATGCTGATAGTTGAGGTAGCCATCTAATTGATATGCAATAGTAATATCCCTCTCTAGACTGCATTCTCACAACTCATTCAGGTTGACCTTCAAGAGCAGAGAGGAACTCACGCAGAAGTAGCTATCCCTCCCCCCACTATTCTTGTTCTTTCTAGAAGACCATGTGCATCTCTTCAGACATTTAGCTGCTGGCCAGACTGAGGTGCTCAGCTACCTGCTGTGCTTAAAGTGCAGATTAGATACTTTGGACTGGGATTTGGACTGGAATCCAAGAGATGACATTATGGGCTAACTTAAATTCTCCCATTTCTCAAAAAAAAAACCCCAAACACAAAACCAAATAAAAACCAAAACAACAAAAACAATCCAAAAACAAAATTAAAAAGCAGCAACAGTGAGCATGACCACTAGACCTTCTCCAATTCCTTCTTCTGTCCCTGTCTTCTCTCCAGCAGTGCAGGTTTAGGGTGATACTCTTCAAGGCTGGAAGCTTTCATACCATCCCCTTCCCACAGACTGTACAAAAATTAACTTCATGTCTTTTAACAAAACCAAGAGAAGGGGAAGTGAGGGGAGGCAGAGGGCAGATTTCTCACTTTCTGTCAGTGCAATGTGGCTTGGGTTATGAGTGTTGTGGTGGACCCCCAAGTTAGTCAGAGCCTGGAGACAGATCAGACCATGCCTTTTTTTGAATGCGGTATGTCAAAAGACAAGATCCAATCTCAACAGCTAGATTTCTAATACATGCCATCAATGTAACTCATGAAACAGTGAAATTCAGATCCGCGTGAGACATTAAATGAAAAGATTTGCAAACGAGTCCTCCCCACTGTGCCTTTCAGAGATTTGTGGGAGGTCTTTTTGCCTCTATCTTTCTTTCCCACCACCTCCTGTCACTTCCTGCATGAACTTCATCCCCACTGAATCCCAAAAAAAGCCCCTTTTTCTGTCACTTCTGAGGCTTCATTGTAGCTTTGCTCCCTGCCAGAGGCAAGCCTCCAAGCTCCCCTCAGGAAATTTCCCAGCCTATCCTCATGCCCTGGGCTCTTAGCCAGATGCCTTGCTTCCTCTCTGTTTGCTCCTTGTTCTCCAGACGCTTTTCCCAACTGAGCCAGCTCAGGTATTCTCAAGAAAAATAATTTCTTCCTCCTTCCATAAGGCCCTGCCTGATTCAGAGAGCAGTCAGGAAAAGGCCAATTTCTTCTTTCTGACCATCCACACTCTTCTCATGAAATGTGCTTTAAATCGTATATCAAACTATGCCATCATCTGACACAGAAATGCAACTAACTTCTTCCCCCCTCCCTCAAAGATGCCCTTCTTGCTTTTTCCTTCTTTCGTCTTAGACAGCTGGCAGGTCCCTGGCTGGTAGGAAGACTACTTCATAGAATCACAGAACCACAGAAGCATAGAATGATAGAATAGTTTGGACTGGAAGGTATGACCATCTAGTCCACCCCCCTTTCTTATGTCCAGTTTAAAACCATTGTCCCTTATCCTTTCACTACAGGCTTTGATAAAAAGCCTTTTTCCATTTTTCTCATAAGCCTTCTTTATATATTGAGGTTGCAATAAGGTCTCCCTGGAGGCTCTCTTCTCCACGCAGAACAACCCCAACTCCTAACAATATCATCCAGAGGGATGTGGTAAGGACAAATGAGGTGCTCTTTTGGCAAAATGAATGTGGCCAGAGAGGTACCATCGGTAGAAAAGAAGAAGCAAGTAATGGAAACTGACAGGTTAACTATCAAGGGGGAGTCTAACCTCTCTTAGTCTCTTTCTTCCAAGTGGGAATCTGGCTGTCAGAAGGATTTCACATGCCTTTGGAGTAGGCACTTGCAATTAAACAGTAAGTAATAATCTCAAAGTGGTATCTATGACATACACAGGGCATGATTCAAAACTGTTTATGTCTGTTGGCTTGATTGTGCAACACTTGATGCCAAATCTTTGCCACTGACTCAAGCACTTGCATGGGACTTGAACTGTTTTTTCTGCTAAATGTTTTCTACTCGGCATGGAGCATTTGAGCTGCTTCTAGGGCGTGTTTCAAACATCCCTGCTGTCTACATCCAGTTGCTAATGAAAACTACCTCTGTTGAGCTTTCTCCCTTTATAACCATCTTGACACATCCCACATGCCCACTGTGGCACATGGATATTCTATCGTGAGCAGCACTGGCATCCTGGAGACAGCTGTCTTCAGTTCTAAGTACCTTTCTTCTTTCACATCGTTCACTGAGTACCTAAAAGTACTAAAATCTGATGCGCATGTGGCATGCAATGTTGAGAAGCAGGAAGGGCTCTTGTATATGCTTGATGTACAGGCCTGACTGTATAGGAGACACAGGAGATAGCAGAGTATCACTTTATCTGCCCAGCATTTTGCATTCTGATTTCTTTACATCAACTGAAATCCTGCTTTGAAGTAAATTAGTGCTGCCACTCCTTTCAAGATCCTGGGTGCTTATTCTAGCAATGTACCTGCTGCTCACATTGCATCTTGTGTAGATCTGCCATGGGGAAGGTCATCTAATAGAAAATTGCTTTTTTCTTTTGTGGCAGAGTTAGCTTTCACTTAGATTAGTTCCCGATTCTGAATCACTGTCCATGCAATGATCTCAAACTTTAATAAAGGAGGTAGCTGGACTGGAAAGGGAGAGTTATGAGGGAGGAGGCAACATTGTCGGAAAGCAGTGTGGCAATGCGATCCTGAATTGACTGAATAAAATGAAGCATTTACAGGGATCATCCACCACTGCTTTACTTCCCTTTTGTGCCACAAACATGCTAATGAAGTCAACAGAGCCAAGTCTACAAAATGATAGGCAAATGTGGAGGGTCTCCCGTAGCAGGTGGCTGAACTGCAGGAAGCTGTTACCAGGCTGAAAGGTGTCAGGGAAGCTGAGGGGAAGCAGCACTGCTTGCTCCCGGACCAAACTGTTCCGGGGCCTCAAGAGTCTACTGTTGCTCATGCAGGAGAGGAGGCTACTAACCCAGGAAAGGAGGCTGCTAACCCAGGAAGCTGGGAAAAGGTAACAGAAAAAAAAAAAAAAAACAGCAAAAAAAGGAGGAAGAGGGCAATTAAAAGCAAGGGGCTTCCTCCTACATCTGTTGTCCCCACCCAGAACTGCTTTGCTGTCCTGCAGGGGGCTGATGAGCAACAGCGCTCCCACCAGGCACAACCAGCTGATGCACTGGTAAAGAAGATCACTACTGGTGCTGCCAGGAAAAAGAGGCGGGCCATAGTAGTAGGGGACTAATCTGAAAGGCACAGAGCCACCCATCTGTCGGCCTGACCCAGGCTCAAGGGACATGTGCTGCCTACCAGGGGCTCGGATCAGGGATGTGTCCAAGAAGCTGCCTGATCTAGTCAGTCCCACTGACTATTACTTGTTGGCGAAGGGCACAATTACTCACTTCTAGTAATCCATGTGGGTGCTACTGATATAGATAGCAGTAGCCCGGAGACCATAAAGAAGGACTGCAGAGCACTGGGAGAGGTGGTTAGGGGCTCTGGAGCGAAGATCGTCATTTCGTCAATTCTCCAGGATACAGGGCAGGACCACGAAAAGTCTAGGAGGATTGGCCAGGTCAATAAATGCTTAGAAGGGTGGTGCTATAGTCAGAGGTTTGGGTACCTTGAACATGGTACTTAATTTAGCAGTCCAGGTCTACTGGGGGCTGGTGGAGCTGGTCTGACAAAGAAGGGGAAGAGCGGTTTTGGTAGGAGGCTTGCCAGACAGGTCAAGGATGCTTTAAACTAGATGTGTTGGGGGAGGGGGGCATCACTCCATCCCAACACACTCAGTCAGTTGGCAGCACCTACAGTAAACGTTCGGAGCAATGTAGGGATATTCCAGCTGCTCCAGCCAATGAGCCGGCTTCAATTGGATCTCGCCTCAAATGCCTCTACACAAATGCCCGTAGCCTGGGGAACAAACAAGAGTAATTAGAGATGTGTGCACGTCTACAGGGGTATGATATCATAGACATCACAGAAACATGGTGGA
The DNA here is from genome assembly GCA_039720435.1 of Amazona ochrocephala. Lineage (NCBI taxonomy): Eukaryota > Metazoa > Chordata > Aves > Psittaciformes > Psittacidae > Amazona > Amazona ochrocephala. The sequence goes on from CM077876.1 coordinate 104,668,209, forward strand.
ATGGCTCCTATGACTGGTGTGTTGGAATGGAAGGTTACCGGCTCTTTAGGAAAGACAGGCTCAGCAGACGGGGAAGGGGAGTTGCTATTTATGTTGGGGATAGCCTAGAGAGTATGGAACTCTGTCTGGGGACAGGTGAGCAGTCGACAGAGAGTTTGTGGGTCAGGGTTAAAGGAAGAACAGCAATGGGAGACATTATCACAGAATCATAGAATCATAGAATAGTAAGGGTTGGAAAGGACCTCAAGATCATCGAGTTCCAACCCCCCTGCCATGGGCAGGGACACCTCCCACTAAACCATGCCATCCAAGGCTATGTCCAACCCCACCTTGAACGCCGCCAGGGATGAAGCATCCACAACCTCCCTGGGCAACCCATTCCAGGGCCCCACCACCCTCGTAGGGATCTGTTAGAGATCACCAGACCAAGAGGACTCGGTGGAGGAAGCGCTCTATAGACAGATAGGCTCAGCCTCACGCTCGCAGGCCCTTGTTCTCATGGGAGACTTCAACCACCCTGATATCTGTTGAAGGGATGGTACAGCCCGGCACAAGCAATCCAGAAGGTTCCTCGATTGTGTGGAAGACAACTTCCTTCTGCAAGTAATTGAGGAGCTGACAAGGAGAGGTGCCATGCTTGACCTTGTCCTCACCAACAAGGAAGGGCTGTTGGGAATGTGATGCTCCAGGGCAACCTTGATTGCAGCGATCATGAGATGGTTGAATTTGAGATCCTCAGGACAGTGAGAAGAGCGTGCAGCAAGCTCACTGCCCTGGACTTCAAGAGAGCAGACTTTGGCCTCTTCAGGAACTTGCTCAGTAAGGTTCCATGGGATACAGCCGTAGAGGACAGGGGGGCCCAAGACTGTTGCTTGATATTCAAGGATCACCTGCTGCAGGCTCAGGAGCAATGCATCCCAACTAGAAGGAAGTTCAGCAGGAGGGCCAGGAGACCTCCTTGGATGGATAAGGACCTGCTGAGGAAAATTCGAAGGAAAAAAGAGGCTTATAAAAGGTGGAAGCAAGGTCAGGCGGCCTGGGAAGAATACAGGGATGTTGTCCGGGAAGCCAGGGACCAGGTTAGGAAAGCTAAGGCCCACTTAGAATTAAACTTGGCTAGGGATGTTAAGGATAACAGGAAGGGATTTTATAGGTACATTGCAAATGAAAGACAGGTTAAGGACAATGTGGGTCATCTCCAGAAGCTATTGGGAGAACTGGCTACCCTGGATTTGGAGAAGGCTGAGGTTCTTAATGACTTCTTTGCCTCAGTCTTCACCAGCAAATGCTCTGATCACACCACCCAAGTCTTGGAAGGCAGACGCAGGGACAGTGAGAATGAAGACCCTGGGCCCACTGTAGGAGAGGATCTGGTTCAAGACCATCTTAGGAACCTTAATGTATGCAAGTCTATGGGACCGGCTGAAATCCACCTGCGGGTCCTGAAGGAGCTGGCAAATGAAGTTGTTAAGCCACTGTCCGTCATATTTGAAAAATCATGGCAGTCAAGTGAAGTTCCCGACGACTGGAAAAAGGGAAATATAACCCCTATTTTTAAGAAGGGGAAAATGGATGAGCCGGGGAATTCCAGACCAGTCAGTCTCACCTCTGTGCCTGGCAAAATCTTGGAGCGGATTCTCCTAGAAGGCATGCTGAGGCACATGAAAACCAACAAGGTGCTTGGTGACAGCCAGCATGGCTTCACTAAGGGGAAATCCTGCCTGACCAATCTGGTGGCCGTCTATGAAGGGTCCACGGAACTGATGGACAGGGGCAGAGCAGTTGATGTCATCTACCTGGACTTGTGTAAAGCCTTTGACACTGTCTCGCATGACATCCTTCTCTCTAAGTTGGAGAGACATCAATTTGATAGGTGGACCACTCGGTGGATAAAGAACTGGCTGGACGGCTGCATGCAAAGAGTAGTGCTCAGTGGCTCAATGTCCAGCTGGAGACCAGTAATGAGTGGTGTCCCCCAGGGATTGGTGTTGGGACCAGTCCTGTTCAACATCTTTGTGGGTGACATGGACAGTGGGATTGAGTGCGCCCTCAGCAAGTTTGCCGATGACACCAAGCTGTGTGGTTTGGTTGATACATTGGAGGGAAGGAATGCCATCCAGAGGGACCTTGACACGCTTGTGAGGTGGGCTGATGCCAACCTAATGAAGTTTAACCATGCTAAATGCAAAGTCCTCCACCTGGGTCAGAGCAATGCCAGGCACAGCTACAGATTGGGCGGGGAGGAGATTGAGAGCAGCCCTGCGGAGAAGGACTTGGGGGTGTGGGTTGATGAAAAAATGAACATGAGCCGGCAGTGTGCGCTTGCAGCCCAGAAGGCCAACCGTGTCCTGGGCTGCATCAAAAGGAGCGTGACCAGCAGGTTGAGGGAGGTGATCCTGCCCCTCTACTCTGCTCTTGTGAGACCTCACTTGGAGTATTGTGTGCAGTTCTGGTGTCCTCAACATAAAAAGGACATGGAACTGTTAGAAGAAGTGCAGCGGAGGGCCACGAGGACGATCAGGGGACTGGAGCACCTCCCATATGAAGATAGGCTGAGAAAATTGGGGCTATTCAGCCTGGAGAAGAGAAGGCTGCGTGGAGACCTCATAGCAGCCTTCCAATACCTGAAGGGGGCCTATAGGGATGCTGGGGAGAGGCTCTTCATTAGGGACTGTAGTGAGAGGACAAGGAGTAACGGATTCAAACTTAAACAGGGGAAGTTTAGATTGGATATGAGCAGCAAATTCTTTACTGTAAGGGTGGTGAGGCCCTGGAATGGGTTGCCCAGGGAAGTTGTGAATGCTTCATCCCTGGCGGCATTCAAGGTGGGGTTGGACATAGCCTTGGATGGCATGGTTTAGCGGGAGGTGTCCCTGCCCATGGCAGGGGGGTTGGAACTAGATGATCTTAAGGTCCTTTCCAACCCTAACTATTCTATGATTCTATGATTCTATTCAAGGTTACAGGCTCAGAAGATGCAAAATATGGTAAAAGAGGATTCTTTTTGTGTAGAGACAGAAAATGTTGGGTTACTTTTCATAGATAGTAGATGTTCGAGTAATTATTCATGGAACTACTTGCTGACAAAAAACAGGTGGAAAAGCTTTTTTGAATTAAAGACTCATAGAATCATTGAATAGATAGGGTTGGAAAGAGTCTTAAGATCATCTTGTTCCAGCCCCCCCCCGCCATGGGCCGGGACACCTCACGCTAAGTCTGATGATCAGGTAAATCAGTATGACAAGGACTTGGGAAAGGTGGGTTAAGGTCTGCTGTCCAAAGACAGGTCAAACTCATCAGTAGGCTATAAACTTTAGCATAATTAACTGGGCTAGGAAGTAGATAGATACAACTAAACCTTCCTGGCTGGCAGTGTACTTACTCACTGCCTGTGCTATTGATGGGTCTTCCTGTTACGTTTTGCTCCCCTGATGTTTTTCCCAGAGTCGGTCACTGGGTTCACTGAACTAAAACCCTCTCCTCCTCCATAGCTTCGGGATTTCTTCTTTTCATGGCTACATGATTGCTCATTGCCAATGACTCAGTGCTGGCAAGAGGGGAAGGGGACTTCCTGAAAAACAGGTTGCTTGTGTACAGTTATACATGTCGCCCACGGAAACCTTTGCTGCCTGGCATCATGGCCAGGGACAGGAGTCCAGAAAGGGAGGAGGAAGGCAAACGGCAGCTATTAGCAAGTATGTTCCTGGAGCTGGCCTTGGTGAAGGCATCTGTCCTCCCACTGTCAAAAAGGTATGTGTGTGGGATAAGCAAATGGTGACATGGTGAAGAATGAGATCAGAGGGAAGGGAAAAATGAGGAGTGTGATTGCATTATAGAAAAAAAAAAAAACAAGGATGATTGCTATCATGTCTGTATGTGGGTCCAGGAAGTTAAAGAGATATGTGTTGTATTTAGAGATGATTGTGGTAGAAGTTACATGTTGAGCTTAGACCCCACCATCTCAGACAACTAATACAACACCCAAACACAGCAGCTTTGATTGGAAAAGGGTGTACAGAAGAAAAAGATCAGCTGAACATCCTCTTAACAAACAGATAAGTTCCTTTAACCATATATTCAACTCTTCTTTAGCATTCACAAATTCTGTGGAATCTTTTATTTTATATATGTGGATATCATTTCCACCTCTCAGCCACAAAGGTGAAGTTTTCTGTAAAATTTCTGCAAAATTTTGATTATGTGCAAGGATCATTCCTCCTTTTGGGGACTTGCTAATACAGAACTTCATTTTGAATGTATAGAAGTTACTTCATCACATTTCTGGAAAGCAAGCTGGAGACATACAGACATAACGCTAGTGTTGGGCAACTTTCTCTGCCACTGTTAAAGTGACTCATTTTATTTTGTCCCATGCCAACAGGTCTTCTTTCATTGGCTGCTGACTGGCATGCAGCTGTCTTCAGAGTATTGCTGCACAAGTATATCTGGATCCTACATAAACGTATCATCATGCAGCAGCTACCCTGGTGTCAAAGGAACTATTCCTGACCCAAGTGACCTCTGAAATTGGGCTCACACACTGACAAATACCCAAGAGCCTTCTTGCCTTCAGATAAAAGGCCTTAGATTCCTGCACTTGGTTTATCTTGATTCAATTCCCTGTCTTGACACTGACTGCTGGATGAGATTGCCTTAAGCAAATGATTCAGCTATCTCCCTGCAGCTATACAGCAAGGATAATCCCCATGCTTACACAGCATGACATGAAACTTAATTAATTAATTCTCGGAAAGCATTTTGGCATCCTCGCACTACACAAGCATGAAGTGTTATAGATTATTATTATTAACCTGGTCCCTAGCTTTCAGAGTGTTCAAGTAAATCTGTTTTAGGGAAATATTTTAAGAAAGATTTCATCACTTGTCTTATTAGGTTTACACTGGGTGCTCAATAGAGGCAAAACAAATATTTTGGCCACTTTTAAGTTTTGAGGTTTTTCAATCTTTGGGGCTTTTTTGGTTGGTTTTGCTCTTTTTTTTTTTTTTTTTTTTTTTTTTTTTTACAGTGCTGACCTACCAGACAATAACACAAATTCCACTGAAGCAATATGAAAAAGTTCAGCTACAGCTGAGTAAAGACAATGTCTTGAAAAGATCTTGAATTGCAGTCGTATTTCCTCTTTTTCGCTTCAACATTGCAGCGCTAAATCCTCACCTATTGGCCTGTGAAATGTGAATTCATGGTGCCTGACACTGTTATTATTATTATATTTGCTTAGCTAAAGGGGACTTGACATGGAAAAACACAAGCCCAAAATATCTTGCCATGACAGCTATTGAGTTTCTTTTGCTAATGTGGGGAGGGAGAAAACCAACACGTAACTCAGAATAAGTATTTCAGACAAAGGCATATGCAGTTTGTGTGACTTTCTGATTCATTTTCACACTTGCTACTTCCAGATTAAAAGACAGGAGATTAAATGGATGTTTTGAACTTCAGACAACACTAATCTTAGCAGGTCCTCCGAGATAAAAATACAGTGCGAATTTATGCTTATTTCTACTCTGGTTCTGTCAATTAATTATTCCCTGGGTCAGACCAGAGACAAAGCAGATGTAGTATATTTCCATGTGGAATATATCTGCAAAGCTTTGTGGATCTGGGATGGAATATGGGATTTTAAATCACATTCACTGGGGAGCAAATAATGTGCATTACTGCTCCATCATCTAATTTTTCTGAATGTGATGTTATAATAGTCTAAATTTCTTGTGGAAATATAAAGTGTGTATTATAGCTTGATGATGCTCTGCTGATAAATAGTTACTTAGCTTCATGGTCTACCTGTTGCTCATGAGCCAGGTTTGAAATCAGTCCTTTAGGAACGTTACTCATTTGCACTGAGTCGAGATACAAACTTAAAACTTCTCTGTATCCAGGCAGGTTACTGCAAGGATGGTCCTGAAAATGAAAGGAAAAAACACCCCATCACACTCATATTTCAGTTGATAAAACTAAGCCAGATTGTGACTTGGAAGCTGTGTCTCTGGGGGAGAAATAAAGGAAAGCAGGGGTTTGTGGTGTCAACAGTCCTACTCATGATAAAGAGACCCTTCACAAGATGGGTGTGAATAGAGGTGAATGTTTACTTAGTGCTGAAAAATCCCCCTTCTTTTTTTCTTAGGATCTTGTCTTGTCCTTGCTTCCTGAAATTCAAGTTTTCAGGCAGCAGAAATACCAGTCATTTCCACGCTGTACACACAACACGTACAGACCTTAGCCTTGGAGTTAACCAGCAGTTCACTAGTCAATGCAGAAAAACTAGTATGCAGGGTGTTGAGAACTACAGCTAACTCAGACAAACATCGAATTACTCAGAAATCCCCACACTCTTTAAAATAAGAGGAAGCAAGGAGGGAACTGAATATCAGGAAGATGTTTCTGAATTGCAGCATCTCCTGAGACTTCTCTTGGAGTGGAACATTCTGTCCTTATCCTCTTTCCTTTTGGGATAATCTAGCCTGAGGAGGGAACTTCATACAGGAAGAAGGAAACAAAAATCCACATCTAATTTGCTTCTCTGCTATGGATAAATTAAAAATAAAGCGCTCCAGCTGTGAGAGACTGGAATCGGTAGGGAGATTGGACTTGAATTTCCTCAGAAAAAGTTTACAGCTGCTGCTGCTAAGTAGGTTTCAAGCATTTCAGATTATTACCCCGGAAGCTTAGGAGACCAAACTGAATGGCTCAGCAGAAATTAAAAAACTACAAAGATGAGAAAGAGCCAACCTCCATGACTTGTGCTAAAATCTCAGGTCTTATATGGGAAAATGGCATAGCTACGACCCTACCACAAAGCGAATCCAGCACTGAGTCTTCTTAGCACTGGGCTTTCCTCCTGACACTGCCTGCCTCTAGACCACCTGAAACTCAGATTCAAAGATTACACTGATACTGATGAACGAAACAGGCAAGACGCAGGTTTCTAACCCCAAAGGTAAGTGAAATAGCCTGTCTCATGTCCACAAGTCTAAACATCATTCCGTCCAAAACCAGTATGACCTTATCTAAATTACTTATGGTAAACTACCTACCTATTCCCTCCACACCACGAAAAAACAAAACAAAGCAAACAAACAAAACAAGATAACACAGCAAAGAGCTATAGCTCTAAGTACTGCATTCTTCCTCCTACCCAAGCAACAAGAGCTGGGATCTAACACCTACATTACTGTTATTTAAAGCCTGTTATATAACTCCAACACATCAATATACAGAGCCTGATCAAAATCCACAACCTGTAAGCTCATCTCCCCATGCAGCCCACAGTCTTGCCTTCAATACAGAGGATCATCCATTTCATACTGAACTGAAATCCTTCCTTGTCCTTTCCTGGTGCTTCAATTACTTTTTAAAAGGCCTCTTTGGGAATATCAGATGTAGCATTACTGCTAAAGCACACCACTGACACATTCTTGAGGATGGAGGGATGGGGTGCTACAGTTTAATGAGCTACCATCCTTCAGCTGTGTATAAGCTGTCACTTACATGTTTTGTACATCTAAATGCAGAGCTTAATCTATGAGTAGTGTTTCCTCAGTCATAACACCATCATCACAAACTACTCATATCTATTAACAGCAGTAAGTCTTTGGTAATGAGCTACTTGTTCTAAAAGACATGGATCAAAATTATCTAAAATAACATTTTAAAGAATGGATAAGATTTTAAGGAAATGATATGAGAGATGCATAGTAGCAATAAATTTCCATAAAGAAGCTATTTTCTTGGAGTCAGACCTGCTTCAGTTTTCGCATCTTAAGCAGCGCAGTTAAGGATGAATGGAAATGCTTTAATCACCTCTTCAAAGTCTACAAATTTGGGATTGCTTTTTCTATCATTCTGTGATCTAAAAAATCTAGAATAATGACATTTTTCATAACCAAAAATGTAGAAGAGAAAAGTCAGTTAAAGATAAAATGATTATTCTTTTTTTTTTCCCCTAACAATATGGATAAAATCTGTTTCAATTGTATCAATTTTGACAATAACTACCTCTAATTTTGGTAGTATATTTTGATAATTGATTTCAATTCAGAACTCCAGATTTTTATCAATGGAAACTAAAGTGCTTAAAAAACAATTAAACTTTTTCCAAAGAGAGAAGAAAATAATCAAAACACTTAAACTTCACTTTTACCCATACCCAAGTCTTAATTCGAAAGGAGTGAAAGCTGAAGATTATTTTGTAGTTGTGATGTACACCATTTTGTTTTGCCTCTAGGTATGTAAATCTAGACATCTGCATGCATTCTACGTGTTAAAAGTGCAGCTGTAGTCATTAGAGATACAGGGTGAGTTCATCTGTATCTGCCTGGGGGTCCAGTAGTGGTCTGAAGTCCAGACCAGCATGCTCCTCATCTTTGCCCTGCATGCTTCTACAATCCTTATAAGAAGCTTGTGCTCACTCTATTCAGCTCTTGTCAGGCCACACGTGGAATACTGCATTCAGGCCACAAAAAAATATGTGAACAGGCTGGGGAGGCTCCAGTGAAGGGCCACAAAGATGGTCAATGGACTAGGAAGTCATGTGAGAAAAGGCTGAAAGAATTTGGTTTGTTCAGCCTTGAGAAAAGAAGGCTCAGGGGAAACCTTATCACCATGTTCCAATATTCAAATGATGGCTATGAAGAAGATGGAGACTCCCTTTTTAAAAGAAGTCACATGGGAAAGATGAGGGATGGTGGGCCCAAGATACTCCTGCGGAGATTCTGGTTGGACAGAAGAGGAAAATTTTTCAAAATGAGATCAGCCACTGGAATAACCTCCCCAGGGAAGCAGTGAATTCACCAAAGCTGAGCGCTTTAAAGATTTGGCTAGACAGAGTGCTGGGACATCTAGTCTGGATCATGCTTTGCCTGGAAGGTTGGACGAGATGATCCTGGATGTCCCTTCCAACCTGATACTCTATGATTCTGTGATTCAAATTAACCTTTATCTAGTTTTAAACATGTGTTGTACAGCGACTTACTTATATCTGAGTTTTCAGAAATACGTCTGAAGTTGATCACGTGTATCAGGGTGACCTACCTGCATTTTAAAATATTGTTCCATCAAGGCTGCCCTGACTATGTATCTTAGAGACTGATTAATCCATTTCTATTCCCCTCTATTTTTCATTTTGTAAGGAATGGACCTTACATTGTCTCTTTTTCTCTCAATGTAATCATATCCTTCAAAAGTCATTTGCTCCTTAAAAGAAAAGGATGCTTTTTACGGCTAGGATGAACAGGTGCAGGCTCAGGAAATCAGAGTCCAAGCTTTATTTTGACACCAATTTCCTGTCTCACCATGAGCAAATCACAAAGGATTCAGCTTGGTTTCCTAAACATAGGTGTCTTGTGATATTTGAGAAGTCACAAGATGCCGCTGCTGGTCCACTTGTTCGGAAGAGTACGGTTCTCCTACATATCCTGTGCATTGTCTCCAATCCTGTATGTATGCCTTGAATAGCCTAGGAAACCTGAAATGTCATTAAGCATCTACGCTTACAAACCGATCCAAGCATCCAAAATCTTTCCTTGGGTTGGTATCTGTAAAGTTGCCTTCTATTCAAATCTCTAGTCTTAAACCATAATTTGTCTCAGTAGGTGGAGACTGATCTCCTATGGGATTCCAGATGCTACATGTGTGTCAGAAATAGTTCAAATAGTTTTACCAAAGAAGAATGCTTTTAAAGTTACATCTGTAAAAGACACTTCTATAAACCAAAATCTGAGACCAAGCCTCAGGTACACATGCATAATCCACCATATACAGCTGACGTTTTCCTCATTGATGATATTAAATGCCAATAATATTGTAAAAACATATAAAATTTCCCGTTATTAATATGCTTTACTGTAATTTTATTTCAAATAACGTTTTTCTTTCTTTCATTCTCAAAGTCTTATATGCACAACTAAAGCATTAATGATACAATATTTTATTTGTTCCAAATTCAAATAACAATTCAGTCATGACATTAGCCAAAATATATCATTTTCTTTTGTATTTTCAGGCTTTGTAGCTCTACTGATTATCCAACAGCCTTGTATGGGTATCTTTCCTGTCCACAATACTTCATAAAAATAGAGAATGGCTTTCATGGAAACGAAATGCAAAGTGCTAAAACACTTTTTATTTGTAAGCAAGATCCTCCCCCTGCCAAAAGAAGAACAATGTTGTAGACATGCAATTTAAATTAAAACACAACACCAGACACCTTCAGCTTAGTTTAATTGGACCTCCTCTGAGCAGGTGGTTGAACTAGACAATTTCCACAGGTCACTTCCAACATAAATTATTCTGAATTCTGTGTTCCTCTGAGGTTTTCTTGTTTGGTTGAGGTTTTTTGTTTATTTGTTTTCATTAGGGTCATTAGCTACAATAATAACCTTCCAGGAGAAGAACTAAAGTATCGGTTTCCTGATGTTTTCATCTCAAGATGGTAACTTTTTCTTTAAAAAAATATTTAAGTAAATAACATATTGAATTCATACTCGGAGTGGAAAAGATGATTTATTCTTATTTGCCCAACCTGTGTTATGCATAAGGTCAGACTAGGGAATCCAAGGCCCGTCTTGATTAAAATATATGAATCCTGAAAGTTTTCTGGGAAGTCTAATATTAGAATCATAGATTGATTGGTTACATTTATGACATCTGTTAGCTGTTCCTACATGTGATGTCATGACTTGTAGTTATATTTTGAGCTTCAGCTAGGAACACATGTCCACCTACACAGTGTGTTCAGTTTGAAATATAGTCAGTACTAAATCATAAGTGGATGATTAGTGAGCATGCAGCAGAATTGTGGGGTTTTTTCAAATATATTCATGGTAAGATTCAGCTCAAAGCTACGTAAATGGAGGTATCTACATGTCAGTAGGTATCTAAGCTCTCATTATAAATCAGTCGAGATCAGTCAGTAAATCCAGTATGATACAAAGCACTACTCAAATGCCCAAATGTAGGAATGTGATTCACTGATTTAACCATAGACAGTTATTGCCAACTGAGATGACCTAAGATATCCACAACATCTGCATAGGACTGGCGTATATGAGGCTCTAAAGGAGACTGTGTCTTTCTCAAAAGGTGTATGGTGGCCAATAAGATGCTTTACAGCACATGAAATCAAACAAATTAATTAAATCAGTCGAAGGATTCAGTACCCTAGCTCAGCTATAGACATCTACAAAATAGATAATGCAATTTTACATATCTTTACCCAAAGCCCACCATCTGGGTATAAGTGGGACATTTATATTTCATTTTGGACAACCTATTGAAACAAAATCTGCATCTGTGATGTTCATCTGTCTGAAATGGCATCTGGCAGCTGGAGAAAGCGTAGCACCAGGCACCTATATATGTACAACTAAATCCAGGTGTTCTTGTTAATTTTTTCTTGCCCCCATCAATCTAAAAGAAAATCCTTTCAAGCTCGGGCAGGTTTGAGCACTTTGGAAAACCTCACCAGTTTTCCTATATTTGCTTACAAGTCCTTATAAAATCCCCTCACCAGGTTAATGAACAATGTTCTCATCATACGGGGGTCTGATGCGCCGTCTTCATTAATAGATTATAAGCTGGATGTTCTGTACATCTGAACAACTCCCTTTCAATAGCTCCAGCTCATTTCTGCTCCTTGCTGTGCACAAACTGAGAGGTTAAGGGTAAAGATTCCTGTACATGAGAAAAAATTTTTTCAGGAGCTCACAAGTACCAACATTATTGCTACAACTCTTCTTAGGGTGATTGATGTCCAGACATCTTCAACTACAAGGTCTATTTTACCTTACTATAGTAAGAAACTAAAATTGGTCAAAAGGAATTGTTGTCTGGAAGTACTTATTTTTTCCACTGGCTACAGCACAAACCTTCGGTGACCAACTCATATTTACATGTGTATTTTTTTGAATGACGACAGTTATATGAGATGGATCCCATCAACAGTGGCCCTCGATCAGAAGTACTGAACCATGAAGACATTGTATGACTTCAGCTGTAGCTAATAAAAAGGCCAGATTACAAAAACAACCCACTCAGCTGCCAGCAGAGTTGGCAAAGCCCAGAATGTAGTCACTACTCTTTCACTTATACATTATGCTGTTTCCTAAGTTAAGGTTGAGAACAAGGATGATTGGAAACCAGTAACTGTGAGAGAGAAATAAAATCCCTTTGAGATTTCTGAATTTTTCCCATCAGATAATGCAACCCCGTAAAGTGAAAACACACAGAGGGAAAAAGTGAGACCTCACAAAAAACTTCTGTCGCTCTCCTGAAGTGTTATCTCCTAGAGTTCCTATGAAATCAATGCTCACCAAAGCAAACATGAACCTCAGAGCCAGCACTTGAGAGCAAGTACATGGGTGAGTGTCTGGCATGATCAAGCACCTGTCCATGAAATCTGGCAGATTGTGAAAGAGAAAGAATTATTAATAACCTGAAATCAAACTCTTCTCATTTGGAATTCTCTGTGGCTCCTTCCCTACCCCATGGCATAACTGAGTCTCTCAGGATTCCATTGAATAAATAAGCAGTGATTTTCTTTATGTCCTTTCTAAACACTGCAGCTCCAAAGATCTCAAACAAGTCAGTTTTAGGGCTAGATCTTCACTAAAGTTCTCAAGATGAATGGTGCTTTTGACTGAACGAGCATTTTGCTTCTCTCTGAATTAGTCATACAATGCTTTTGGGTATTCTTTATAACTGTGTGCTTGCTCCATTACCCTTAGCAAAGCTGAAGAGAAAGCTGTAGTTAAACAGATACCAAATCCTGTCTCCTTGGTGACAATACTCAACATCAAAAAAAAAAAAAATATAGACATGGATGAATCCACCTGTTTCCTGGTAATACTACTTCTCCCAGTGAAATAATATAACTTGGGACATTCTTCGGTTTAGGAGAACTGTGAATATTTGTTTCAGTCCCCTTGGAGTCAAAGGAACTAGGAGACATCTGCAGATGAATTGCTAAACCAGGGTCTGAGATGCTTTGCCATTTCAATGGAGGCATACAAAACGATATCTCCAAGGAAAGCTTGTCTTCAGCATTTCTGAAACTGTGTCTATATGATGTGACACATCTGAAAGACAAGACGCATGGCTGTAGTAAAGGAATCATGGACTCTCAGTGTAAATTTCAGTTTGCACCTGTGCCTTGCTCTTGGTTTTGTTCCTTGTCCATAGTATCACCAGCCCAAATTAATTTTGTTGAAATCTTCAGAAGTCATCATCACATCTCTTTTTCTCTGTCACAGATTATATCAAAAAGCTACTGAAGACACTTCTGAGCAGAACAGAGCCATATCTAAATTACAGTTACCTCGTCTAGTAGTCTCAGAACTGTTGATTTATCCCAGCCAGCCCTCATCACTTCAGAATTGTTTCATAGCATATACGAATGATCTTATGAAAGGTAGATAAAATTTCATGTTTCTCTACTTTGATATCTGGAAATATCACCCAAGTTCAAATTATGAAGCCTTCCATAGGAATGAAAAACCAGCCATACCAGAAAACACATGCAGATCTGCTGCTTCTGTTATCTGCCTTTTCTTTAACATGCTTTTAGTACGGAGCCTCTGAAGAATACAACCTGTGCTGACCTTCTGGTATTACTCATCATTCTTTCACAATATCAGAGATAAACACAAACACATCTTAAACCCAACTCCAGCTAGGAATCCAGAACAAACTGGATCTTTAGAAAAGAATCACATCTATAAATTTCAGCCTATCGCGCACATCTTTGAAGGCTGGAACTTTTGGTTGCATCCTTGCCTGTTCTATTTTATATTTATGGAGACATACTAAGTAGTTTGCCTTGGTATGATGACCACACTAAGCACATTTACTCAGAGACAGAGATCACATCTGGATATGCTGCAGGCAGGCTGAAGACTTTTACCTGTTTCATCTGCAAACCATTCCTTGAAGTCTTGCATCTCTACTTATCTCATTTCAGTTTCTATGCTCTTTTCTCAGATTTTCTTCAGAAAAAATTAGAGTTTAGTAGCACTAATAGTTTTTTTGACCTGTTGTTCCAGTTTAAGTTGAGCCACCAAGAAAAGAGGATTGGAATTCTGATGCTTGTCTGAAGCTGTTTGAACCAGCTTTCTGATAATTGTCCTCTTGATTAAAATCATTTTCACCCATTGTCACTATGGATGGCATGTAAATCCTCAAACACTTAAGAGTATGCCCTATCCATAGCTATTTACATCAGCTTTAATGCTGCTCAGAAGTGTCCTTTTTTTCAGATGTGCCTGGATTAAACAGCAAGGACTGAAAAATAGAGAAACCCACAAGTGTGCATGGCAAGTGAAACAGTAGAAAACCTGAGCAAAGACAGGGGTATATCCCACAGAAAAGCTAAGAAAGGATTTGCAGATAAGTAGAAAATACCTTATAAACACCACCAAAGGTGCTCTGGAATCTAGTGGTGCCTTTAGGTAGACAGAAACAGCACATTGCCTATTGTTCTGGAACAAGTGGGGTCATGCAAAGGAAAATACCTGCCTCCACCAAATAGTTTCAGCTGAGGCCTGGCTCAACCTGCAAGACTCCTGGTTTTTTTTCTTCATGGCTTGGCTGCCATGGGGCAACCCCTGGGAATGAATTGCCACTGCTCCCAGGTCAGTTCTCAGTAATCGCTGTTCCTGGAATTGTTTCTCAGTGACTGCCTGTCTGTGTCATTTAACCCTGATGTTATCACTCTGTAATTGCCAGCAGCTGAGGGCAGAAGGGAGCACTGAAATTTCAACAGAGGTTTCCAACTACAAAAAAAAAAAAAAAAAAAAAAAAAAAACACAAAAAAACCCCCACTCAAATAAAACCCAACTAAAACTCAACTAACCTAGAATTTTCCTAGACCTACTTAATTCCCTACTATTAATGAATCAATTAATAATGGCACCACACCACATACAGAGGAAGAGCTTAACTCTCATCCTCATGGATGAAGAGCAGGAAAAATATTTTTAACAGACTAAAAAGAGTAATGTTACTTTAGGGCACAAAAGACATTTGCAGCAAGTTTAAGGATTGAATTTGCAGTGAGAGAATGACTCCTTGGATTCATTTTTATTGCTTAAAACACTTGGACAGTAGTTTTCAGTTTTGTCTGTTTTTTTGTGGGGTTTTCTAATTTTTGATCTTTAAACGTTTTCCACTACAGATTAAAATGTCTGTTTATTGGTTGTGGGCTTGAGTTCTACTTCACAGACCCCTTCCAGGTAGTCAGTGGGACATGTGGAATCTGCAAATGCCAGGTTGAAAAGCCCAAAAGTAGGATTTTCTCTCTCTATCTAGTGATCCCTAGGGGCTACAGAGAATCCTTGGGGTATCATTCTGTTTCAGTAATACCTTTAAAAATAGCCACTGTAAGAAGCATGAAAGTATTTCTGGAGGTAAGTCTGACCTTTGGAAGCAGTGGCAGTGCTTAGAGGCCAGCAGAGATGACCAAGGGGAGCGCAGCAGGAAGTCATAGCTAAGCAAACACTAATTCACACCTGTTGCCTGCAGTCTATTCACAGGAGCTAATAATAAAGAGTTTGCATTTAAACGAAGCCCTTCATCCCTTGTGATCCCAAAGCACTCAGCAAATTACACACCCAAAGGTCATATCAACTGGTGCTGAAATCCAGCCTGTCCTGGCCATAACAATAGGAAGAAGGAAAAGTATGTCCAAGGACAACAGGCTAAATTCCCATTTATATGAAATATATCTGGTACTTTTCAAGGTCCATCCGGAGCAACCAGGAGTTCAGATTGTAAAGCAGTCTGAAATACTGAAGTGTATTACAGTATGCTGATAGTCCTTTGCTTTAACCCTTAGAAGAAAGGAAAGAAGAAAAAAAAAAAAAAGAAGAAGTTAAACTGAAGTAATAACAGTACTTGAATTCAGTGCTATGGTTCCAGGGAGTCTACACATTTTAAATCTGTTGCTTAGCTTGTTAAGCCCTCCCCTCTAACATGCCCTTTCTGTGGATTAGATGTGCTGTTTATTCATTGTTTCAAGGCAATGAAATGACTCATACTGAAGCTTGTTCCCAGGAAATCTTGCTAGGTGAGGGAGGGTGACATTCACTAGGGGACCTATTAATTGGAATCTACTGTAATAATACAAACAAAACAAAAACTCAATTTCTTGTGCGTAGTTCATGCCTTATCATTCCATCTCTGGGCAGCACTGCGTATCTGTGTGAAAAGCACAATGAATCAATCTGTTCCACTGTGCAACCCCGAACAATCCGCTTTCACAGGTCTTGTACATTAAATCAATACAATGAAGGGCCAAAGGAGTTCTGAAATGGCATATTCAATGCCTCTGGGAGGAGTAGGAGGAAGACGTAATTTCTCACATTCTCCCAGTACACGAAGCAGGCATTTGTATCTTGCAAAGTCAGCTGCACACCTGTGCTGATTAGGAACAACTGTATCAGAGGCCAGTATACAGCTGTGTATCTCCAGCTGCTGTCAGCCAAAGAGGTGATGCATGCACCTCAATGCTTCTGCTTTGCAGATGGGTTTCCTGCTTCACCTGGCCTGAAACATATCCACAGAGTGATATCAGGTGGTGGCAGCTGGAGATCCAGCTAATTTGGTTCCAAGGTTGAGAGGTGCTCTCAAGTCTGCGCGGTCTCTTCCCTTTTCTCAATCCATGAGTTTATTCCCCAAGATTAACATTCACAAATAGTGAGAAAGACAAGTCAGTCACTAAGTTATATGCCTGAATGGTCATTAAATTTAAAGCAGATACAGTAAACAGTCTTTTGGAGTTCATTAATTTGCTTCAATACAGGTTTTCAGTGCTACACATCCATCCAAGAACTTTAGAATATATTGCTTCATTTCTATTTATTATTTCATATATCTCATTTTGAGTCTTACACAAGTTCTCTGGTCATACATGCCTCCCCAGAAAGATGCCTCACCCTAAGATGTCTCAAATTCCCCAGAAACACCTGTGCTCAGGAACCTGCACAGTGCCTCAGGTGTTTACTTCAAGGTGAGCTGAGTCATCATTTGGACTGGAAACAGTTCAGTTGCCTTGACACTGGAGACTCATGTTATTAACAATGGTCATGGTTGTCCCACTTTAGTCTACAGCTCCAAGAAGCAGAGGATTTCCCATAAATCCTATTTCCTATTTGCTACCCACAGATGGATGTTTTGAATACACTGGCGTGTCTCATTTAACATTAGGTGCTTACCTGTGGGCAGATGAATTGAATCTCCTGGTAAAAAGATTGACTGCCTCTTCATTGACTGTGGTGGGAGGCTAGAGACCAATAATACATTTACACTCCTACATTCGGTTGTCTAAATTTAAGTACATAATTTTAAAGGAAAATGCCATCCGCATTTGACTTGAGGATTTACAGTTCTAGCTTTTCTTTCTGTATCATTTTACTGCATTCGCGTACATTGATGGGCTCTGTCCAGATTTTAGGTTTAGCTCTAGACCAGGAACAGCTGCAACTTCATTATGATGTGTTAAATGACTTGCTTGTTAAAAAAATTGCAGTTTTGCATAGCACCTCTACATTTAATAATAGGGACCATCATGGTTTGAGCTAATCTTTATAACAGTATGTTAGAATAGCTCTGAGCAAGGTACACGAACATGAAGGAATCTGTAAAACCAATAATCTGCTGCTCTTAGTGAGAAGGTCCTATAGGGTACATGGAGTCCCATTACAGATTTCAAATCAGGGCTTTAAGCTTTAGTTTTGGTGTATTGTGGAGGCTGTACCTCACCAGTAAATGAAACTCTTATCATTCTGTCTGTCAGTTCAAGTGTAGGCTAATGCAAACGGTAGCTGCCTCACTTTCTGGTTCGCTCCTGGCTGTAGGAGCTGGAACACTGGCAGGTAGTTGCCTTAATATCCCTCCTAGAATTGGACCTACTAGATCCCAAGTATTGGGTTAATTTCTCCAAATTAATACAATCAAATGTGTAGGTATGTGAAGGTCTACTCTTTAGTTTAAGCCAGGTATTTGTCATCCAGGTACAAAACAGGTATATATGCAACTGCATATGTCAGGCTTACATGTACCAGGCCTTCTGTTATGAGGCTGGAGCCACAAGTCACATTTTGAAATTTTGTTTTACAATAGATACAAGATAGAAAAACAGCTCAGATTATATAATTAACTCATAGGCATCTAAAGTTTTCTGTTCCTGATGGAGATAATCAGGAAAAATATTCTTCTGTCTGGTGGAAAAACAATTAGCAGACAAGGATGTCTGCTAGGGTCAACATATCAGGCTTGATGATTTGCCTGCTCGAGTATTTACACAAGACATGCATTTCGTATGCTGAATGAAAGTTCATTATGCAGAGAAAAAACTTGTATTAGGTAAAAATAGTAAATAAATGTTTTTAAAGATTTTCTGGCAGAGAAGTAATTTTTAATGTGTATAATCTTATTTTTATATAATAGAATCTTTGGGATTTCACTTGTTACTTTGTTTTAAGCCTAGTAACTTATTTGACTCATATATTCTCAACAAGAAGTTTAGTCTTGTTTCAGAAGCACAAAGAGGAGGAAAGCATACACTTCTGGTAACAGCCTGTTCATGTAGTTAATCTTTTTCCCTGTGTATCTGTGCCTAATTTTCATCTTCTTCCAAGAAAATGGAAATAGCTACAGATTCTTCAGATTACAAATTACAAACCTGCATTAGTAATTTCTTACATGGTGCTTCATGCAAACACATTTCCAGGTTCAACTGACTATTAGAAATATTTGCAAACCTATCCAGTGAACACCCAGGACTACAAGGTATGATTAGTTGTGGCTCTTCAATGAACTCCAATTCAAAGTTTCTACAGAAGCAAATGCTGACAATCAAATAGAGAAAGACAATAACTAAAAAATCTGTGTAGCGGAAGATAGTCTTTCCAATGCAAAAGGGTCTTAATGATTTCGTATATTTTTGTTGTCACAGATGTCAAAAAAATGCATAATTGGAAACAAAGGGAATGTGCAACATAGCTAAAAATGAATGTGTTTTTACAGTTACACAGAGCAAGGCAGAGGGAGAAAGACACAAACCAAAGCCGTGAAGGAACTCCCAGGGCTTTGCAGAAGTCTTAAACCAATATCATTTGCCACTGGAGGAGAAAAAGAAGAAGGAAAAAAAAAATAGTCCCCTTCTGCCATCTGGTAGTGAATTACAAAGCATACCAATGCTAAAAGCCAACTTCCATCTCAACTGCACTTCACTTTGCAGCCAAAACCACAAGGGAAAAAGTAAAATTCTACTCCCAAAGCTAAAGGCTTCTTTTCGTGATCCATCAGATCTTTTGGAGTTTTCTGTCTCTCACCTAATTTAATACTCTTGCGCTGCTGCTCCACCTCTTTGTCCTCACATTATTCCAGAGCTGCAAATACACCTTAGAAGAGACAGACAAATGAAAGTGAGGGAATTCATCCCAGACAGAACTGGGCAGAGAATAACAAGCTTTCCAAAATAAAACTGAGACAGCTTCTGTGGTCAGCAAAGCCTCTACAATCTAATGTGACTGCTCTGAATCAATCGCAGCCCAGCAAGACAGAAAATGAAGGTGGCTCTTTCAGCATAAGGCAAGTTGTGACATCAGTCTGGTCTCAACCATGCGCTGCACAGAAGCAAAGCCTCCGCCTTTCCTGTACTCTCCAGAGGAAACATCAGTCAGTGCAATGCTTTATTCACAAAGGGGTAATGTTCCTTTCAAGCAGTGGTTCCCAAGGCATCAGAGGTACTCCCCTGAGCATCATGAAGGACTAGCTCACAGGCTATGGAGTGCATGTGTCTTTTCTGGGAGACATGTTGGCCTTTACAGTAACATGGCTGGAGAAAAGGAGATGTGTGAGATCTGCTGAATTTCACAGAAGGGTAAGAAAAGCTCACTTCCTGGACACTGGAGAAATAGAATCATAAAATACAAGGTTGAAAGGGATCTCAGAGATCATCTGGTCCAATATTTCTAGACAAAGCATGATCTAGACTAGATGGCCCAGCACCCTGTCCAGCCAAATCTTGAATGTGTCTGACACTGGAGAAACCACTGCTTCACTGGGGAGATTATTCCAGTGGCTGATTGTTCTCATTGTGAAAAATTTGCACCTCATGTCCAATTGGAATCTCCCAAGGAGTAACTTGTGCCCATTACACTTCATAAGTGAAATCACAGGTGTAGTGCACCTGAACAAACATGAGTCAGCACTGGAGCTGATCACTCAAGGCTCTGTTTGCAAACAGGCATTTAGGGTGGGATTCAGCATCACCTGTCTACTGCACTTTGGATACCTCCCTGCCTCAGCCATAGGTACTCCAGAAAAGGAGCAGCTCTCTACTGTGTCCTGTGTCTTATCTGCCAGCCCTATGCAGAGGTCTTAGAGCCACAGATGGTCTCCAGTGGTACTAAATGCCAATGTTTACGAATCATGCCTTTATAGAGCAGTTCATCTTCTTCCCTCAAAGATATTAAGGGGGTAATTCAGCTATCTAAGCACAAGTGTCTAATGGAATTTGAGATGTCTGAAGTAATTTTACTTTTTCTCCAGCTGCAGCTCCAACAAGATACAAGTCTCTGGCAGTTGTTATGTCACATCTGGCAGAACTATGCAGATGTATGAGATGCCCTCAAACATCTCATTTGGTTCAAGATTCCTGTAGGTGTGTAACTTAATCGAGCTCTTAAAATCCTTCTTTGCAAATGTGTGATCTTCCATTAACTCAAAGTCTGGGCTAACAGCTTCAGATGTGGTTGTCTAAAATGAACATGTCTACTGTTAAATGAGATATGATTCAGACTTCTTGTCCAAGAAGAGAGGATTTATCTCATGTGACTTTAAGCGTAGTGTTTAATTCAAAGACTGTGCCTCATAAATTTAGGTTTAGTGTCGGATAAGGCTTTGAGCAACATGGTCTAGTGGAAAGTGTCCCTACCGGTGGCAGGGGGTTGGAGCTGGACCATCTCTAAGGTCCCTTCCAAATCAAACCATTCAGTAATTCTGTCTGTGATTCTATATAGGCATCTCCTCATGCACTGACTCTCACCTAGAGCCAGTGGAATCAGCGAAGCTCTAGTTGCCCAAACTTCTGTCAGGTCCGGGGCAGACTCAACCCCAAAACACCACACGAGGCTAAATGTGATGCAGAATCTATGGGAGACCTGTCTGTTTCTGGAGTGAGGGTTTATTTGGGTACTCTTTTATTGCCAAAATCTATCAATGTTTTGGTAACAGCTATGGGCTCCTGCCCTGTCCTTTGTTTCTTACATGGTGATGAGAGAAGCCTCACTTGAGGAAGTAAGGTCTGAAGGCTCCTGACATGAGACAGTTCCAGATATACCGGAACTGGCAAATTTCAGGTAACAGTTCTGGGATGGTGTTTATGGTCTCCAGAAACAGTTCGTACTTCCTCTTCACTGTGAAGGGCTGAAGTAGTTCAGATGGATGCTTTGTCATAGCAGATGTCAAATGGATCTCACGTGGCAATCTTGTCTGGAGCATGAATGTGGGGGCCTTGAAAAAGCTTCTAGCTGTGAGCCAGTGGAAGTGACAATCTTGAGATCCAGCTTGTGGAGGTCATATCAGGCTGGCCATTTCAACAAAACCATGGATGGAGTGACCAGAGCTTGTCATCTGGGTAACTAACAAAAGGAATTGGCTCATCCACACCTGAAATGCAAGCTGAAACAAATCTGTTGTGCAGCAGCATGTAACATTGCAGGCAATTTGCCAAAAGAAATAAAGACGAAGTTGATGCTTTTTTTTCCCTGCTTCTTAATGCTGTTGAAAGTAAGCCAGAGATGCATTCCACTTGCCATTTAACAGGGGAATTTGTAGAATTTTATTTTTATATTCAAACTGGGAAATGGTTCAAGCTAGGGAACACCGGTTTAGGTACTCTAAATAAAATGCCTTATTTAATTTTCTTCATTCTGCTTTGCTATATGCTCCTAGTTATAAGGAGGAGTTTTTTTTCCATAAGCCCTGTACAAACACTAACATCTTTCCCTGCTCTCCCTTCCAAGCTCCCATCCAACAAGTCCTTGAGGGTCCTTTGTCTCATATGAATGTAGATGTCAAAGAGTGAATGCTGTTCCTATCATCAGATTACGTAATGATAAAGGTCCAATGAACCTTCTACATGCACAGCCATATAGGGATTTGGCTTTGTGCCTCAAGAGAATAGTTTTTCTAGAATATTGCTTTCCTATAGACACAGAAAGAAAAATAAAATCCTAGATTTGCCAGGAATGAATCCTATAAACCACTAGTTTTCTTTGAAGACTCCTCAGCCTCAATGAAACAAAGAACTAAGCCTATGAGAACTTATGAAACTCCAGCCAACTGTAGTAAGCTACAACAGCAGACTTCTATCAAAATAATCTGCTTTTTTAGGATGTGTACTATTGAGCAAGTATCTTTAGAAGGCTGTTGAGGCTCTGTGGTTAAGCACCACTTGCCCTCTTGGTTTTCGCCAAAATACATCTTCACTTTGTGGAGATACAACAGCAGCTCTCCCACCCTGTGCCATGGATAAGTACTTGTGCCAGTAACATAAGCTGAGGAAACTGACATCTTGCTTCCTCATTTCAGGGATTCATTTGGCTGCTGCCAAGCAAGAAAGTAGTGTGTACTCACACAGACATGAAGGGTTAGAATTGGTAGCTCTCTGCCATGCACCAAAGTAAAAAGCACACTGATGTTACAAGGGAAGAAGTCTGTGTTGCTTATGCCCCTTTCACTGCATCTAAGTGGACAGGCAAACTCTGATATTTTTTTTTAAGACTTTGATTTAAGGGGCTGTTTTGGGGAAAATGAAGGTCTATCAGTGACAGGCAGAGTCTGAGTGGAGTAAAATGTATTCAAGCAACTCTTTTCTTCCCAGAGTAAGTATGGGATTCTAGATGTGCTCTTGATTGTATTTAAACTCACACACTCTCTGCTTCTAGTTCAGTACCTTAAACTAGCAAATGGGTAGTCTTATTAACGCAGAAAATCCTATGAACAATCAAGAGATCTACATGTGCACGTGTTTATGTGTTATGAAGGAGGGAAAGTGATTAGGACAGAGGGGAAGGTAAGAAGTGGAGAGAAAGAATCAGTGTGGCCCATGGAAAGTCTGAAGTATCACCTGCCCACAGTACAGCATTCCTCCCCAAAATGCTGGCCAAGCAGCCCAGGGTGGGTAGGATAATTGAAAAGCAGTGGTGGATTGGTCTTTAGATGAGTTTTTAATCTTTCCACAAAAGCTAATAAAATCTAAATTGCCCTCCTGAGGCCACATTTTATTGCCACAAATTCCCATTATATCCCTGGGAGAAGTAGCTTACACATTGAAGTTCCTTGTGAGTCCCTGTAAAACCAAATTCCTTCAGCCACCTCCTCACAGCTGCCAGAAACACCCATTTCCCCAGTAATTATCCACCTTTTGGTCTCCATGCCAGAGCACAGTAGCCATACTCAGAAAGCCATACGGCTCCACCAAAATAAAAGAGCGGTATTTGTGGCCTCCTCCCTGCAGCCTTTATGGTGAATAAAGATATATGAGATGTTATTTCTTAGGTAAAGTTCTGTGTTGTGAAGTCTATTGAGTTCTGATGCAAATCTTCACAAAATAATCTGGTTTTCCTATGACTTTAATGATGATGTTTCAACACCCTACCCACTTTCCTCCAGCATGAAGAAATTGCTTTTACCTGAACTCTTGCATCTAAGTTTTATACTTCTTCCTCTCCTTCAATTTTTTAATGACTGGAACTGGTGATTTGATTAAGGTGATCCATAACTAAGATGGACGTCTAGCTTGGTCAAAAATCTCTCACATAAAAAAAGTACCTAAGAAACATAAGAAATACTGTCCCTCAGATTGTTCTTATTAGTAGGTAAGACCATATCATTAGTGCTAGTGGTATTATAAATGGACTAATTCATTTTTAGTAATGAAAATAATATTGACCTGCCTGAGTGTGTGTGGAATAAAAGCCTGATATGGTATTTCTGCGAAAATTCAGAACTATATATTTGTTGTCTTCAGAGTTGAGTATTTAATTCAACAGCTAATTTATTCATGTGTTGTCTTATTCTAAAAAGATTAAAGGCATTGTATACTTATATTAATGACTGTTTGCGATTAATTCCTTATATTGTTATTCATTTACTTAAAAGAAGACATGAAAATAGAACCAGCTATGAACAAATGCAGTTAGAGCACCAACCCGCTTTTTAGACCTAAAAGTTTGTGCATAAGCATTAAGATCTAGTTTGTCAAAGCACAATATTTATCTACAGCCATGCAAGAGCATCAAGTTGCTATCAGCCCAAAAGTGGCAACTGTGTAACCTTTCTTTTTGTCACATTACCTCTTATAGCATGGGAATGGTGTAAATGAATTGCACTTCCCAAGCATTCTGTTGCTGAGATATCAAGAGCAGAAATCTAGCCTATATATATTTATCTCAGCATTAAAAGAGAAAATATATCATTTCCACAAAATGGGCAGGTTATTAAAAGTAAAAAAGAAAAAACAAAAAAACAATAAACCAGGTAAATTTTGTAGCCATTACTTTTCTCCACAGTTTAAGGCTAATTTTTATCACCATTGCCAACCCTATATCATGTTGAGGTCAGATCATCAATGATTGCACAGTTAATGCTGATCTTTGACGGCCTTCATCATCTGTTTTTTGCCAGAGCCCATAGTTGAAAGTGTTTCTGCTAAGCTTTGACCTGAAAGATCTGTCAAAGATGCTGCTTTAAGCTTTGGCACAAGTGCCCGTAGGGGATGATTTACCAAACCCAAGATGCATTTATACAGGGAAGCTTGACTGCATTCTTCAGAGGGGAGCCTTCTGATTACAAGAGAACTAAACACCTCCAGGTTACCGTGCATATCATGGGGGAGCTCAGTCAGAGCAATCATAGAATCATAGAATAGTTAGGGTTGGAAAGGACCTCAACATCATCGAGTTCCAACCCCCCTGCCATGGGCAGGGACACCTCCCACTAAACCATGACACCCAAGGCTATGTCCAACCCGGCCTTGAATAGCACCAGCGATGGAGCATTCACAACTTCCCTGGGCAACCCATTCCAGTGCCTCACCACCCTCACAGTAAAGAATTTCTTCCTCATATCCAATCTAAACCTCCCCTGTTTAAGTTTAAACCCATTACCCCTTGTCCTCTCACCACAGTCCCTAATGAAGAGCCTCTCCCCAGCATCCCTATAGGCCCCCTTCAGGTATTGGAAGGCTGCTATGAGGTCTCCACGCAGCCTTCTCTTCTCCAGACTGAATAGCCCCAACTTTCTGAGCCTATCTTCATATGGGAGGTACTCCAGTTCCCTGATCATCCTCGTGGCCCTCCTCTGCACTTGTTCTAACAGTTCCATGTCCTTTTTATGTTGAGGACACCAGAACTGCACACAATACTCCAAGTGAGATCTCACAAGAGCTGAGTAGAGGGGCAGGATCACCTCCCTCGACCTGCTGGTCACGCTCCTTTTGATGCAGCGCAAGATATGGTTGGCTTTCTGGGCTGCAAGCACACACTGCCGGCTCATGTTCATTTTTTCATCGACCAACATCCCCAGGTCCTTCTCTGCAGGGCTGCTCTGAATCTCTTCCCTGCCCAACCTGTAGCTGTGCCTGGGATTGCTCCAACCCAGGTACAGGACCTTGCACTTGTCATGGTTAAACTTCATCAGGTATTTTTTAGCTAAAATATAGAATTTTCTTTCAGGCTGAAATCTCTCTGGAGTAGTATCTGAAGACCTGACAGGAAACCTTTGGCAATTGCAATGGCACTAGTCAGCTATATTTAGGCAACTGAATCAAAGACATGATTTCCTCAGAGTTAAAATATAAACTAAGGCAGGATTCAGATGCATCATCCTAGATCTCAGGTGCCACTTGAAAAGCTTGAGTATATAAGAAACATCCATACGGCAAACATGGCAAAAGGATTCTGGGAGTATTGTGACAGTTGGAGACACAGCTGAAGGCCAGATTATATCCCACAGGGCATCTACGTGCAAATCTCCAAATTTAGCTTTCTTTACTTTTGAGCTGAAATTTTGTGTTTAAACAGAGCTAATCCTACCCCATATGAAGCATAAAAACCCAAATCCTTTTAGTTATCCTTGATCAAGTCACTCAGGATCTATTCTTTGCCTGGCCTTTGTGCAAGCTGGTATGTTCTCATTCAGGTTTAAAAAACTTTAGTTGACCATGCTGCTAATCTGTATGCTCTATGAGTGGAACAAATTTGATTCAAAGAACTTTTCAATGTTTAAAGGTCATCTTTAACCTAGACTTGATAAATATAAATCTTTGAGTAGGCACATTCCTAATATTGCAAGTGGAGGAAGAAGAAAATAGGATAAGAAAACATAATAGCCCAATGCAGCTTGACAATACAAGTGGACAGAAACCAAATTTGTTTGCATGGGAATGCCAGGCCAAGGTCCAAGGACAGAAGGGCAATGACAAGACAATCATTTTGACAAGTGAAGATACGGTAGATGGTACATGAACAGCATACCACTGGAGTCTAAGAAGATCAGTTTCCTGACAGCCTAGCATAGGCACATGAATGCAAGCAAAAGACTTTGAAAGATGATAATTTTGAACAAGGAAGAGCAGAAAGAAGAGAGGAATCATACAAGGGTTAAGTAATATTGGGGGATTTCGAGAATAATATTTTCAGAGTTCTTGAATCAAAATACTTGCTATTAAAAAATAGAGACATATGTAAGTGAAATCAAGTGCTCCTACAAAGGAGAATGTATTACAAAAATTTAACTCACATGAATTCCAACTGATACATTTCAGTACGATCTTTTCATATGTTTTTGATAAATTTATTGCAATAGAGCTTAAAATGGACATTTTCAAGATAAATTGTTATCTTTTTTTTTTTTCATGTAAAAATACAAATTCTACAGGGTCACTTTGAAACAGTTTTTCAGTATTTATGTTTCAAGAGAAGCTTGTTGACTATTTTTTTATGAAACATTGTGTCACTGTATACTTAAGCAACGTTGAAAACAGGCTGATGGAAAATCCTAGAAAACCATGAAGACTGTTATTGTTATTGGGTCATGTTTAATAGTGGAGAAGGCAGTAACATAAGTAGCTTGTGAGGAGCCAGTGTGATATCAGCTCCAGGAAAAGAAAGGGACAGCTGATAAAACTCAATCAAAAGCAACTGAGAAATAAGAATGTGTCCAATATTGGTGAATATGATTTTATGGATAAAATGCCAGATCAACAAAAATCAGTTTCATTCACTGAGGAAATTTCAGATTTGATGAAAGAGATCTTTGGCTTACTGCTTCATAGTCTGTTTATTGTTTGATAAATTGTTTCTCAGTAAGAGGAAAAGTACAAGTGTTTCCCTCTGGGATTGATACCTTTCCTTTCAGGGACAAATATTTTTTTAAAGTCCAGGGAAAAATAAACAGAGAAGAAACATGATATCCCTTTTCTAATCTAAAGACAGTAGCATATAAAGAAAACAAGCCACTCTCCCTGCCATTAAGGACTTCAGTCAGGGAAAGTCAATTTACAAATCAGGCAGTGGGGCTTGGATTTTGCTAATGGAATTTTCTAATCATAAAAATAATAAAACTGTAGAACGCATAGTCAGGAGCAGACCTGTGGATGTTTGTTGATGACCAGTGGAAACATAACTATCCACTTTCAGGAGACAAAGTAAATGGCTTCTTGAAATTCCCTTGAGCCTTACTTCCTAGGATACTTTTCTTTGTATTGTAACCCACAGGAGTATCAGAAGAGTAAACTCTGTATAAAGTACACAGCTCACTGGAGGACATATTTCAAAAAGCATCTGTCAAAGATGGATCCCTGGAAATGTTCATGTCCAAGTTGGATAGGGCTTTGAGGAACCTGGTCTAGTGGAAGGTGTCCCTGCCTGTGGCAACAGGCTGGAATTAAATGATCTTTAAGGTTCCTTCCAACCCAGACCATTCTAGGATTCTATGATCATGGTCTGATGTCACTGGCAGACAGCAAACAAACTTTGTAAGGCCTCATCTGGGGAAAAGTATTCAAATCGAGATATGCGCTCAGTTGATACTCAGGAGCAACATGGACCCAAACCTTCCTTCGTCTGAAAAGGACTATCATCCATTTAGCTGTATTTAACCAAAGCAAACCAGGTCCTTTCCTATATACCATGGGGCATGAAGCACAAAATTATCTGTATTTATTCTGCTGATTTCTCTCTTCTCTGGAAGTGATGGATTATCCTGCCTATGGGGAATTACAGTATGCATGACATCGTATAAGCTTCAACAAGTGCTCTGGTCCTTTTAGTTCACTTAGCCTAAAGTGCTGTAATCACCAAAATACAGGCTGCAGCAGATAGATAGTGAAAAGCCTTGTCAATGCTTCTGGTTTTAGTGTGGAAGTTCAAGTCAAACTACATTTAAAGATGAGTCAGGATGGAGAAGCAATTGAATGCAAATCATAGCTCATCAACACAGTCTTTTCAGGTTCCCCTCAAGAGAGGGAAACCTTAGCTTCAGGCCTTATTGCATGGACTTCTTGCACCTCTTTTGTAGTGGAGGTCTGAGCCGACCTGACCTGCCCAGCAGCCTCAAAGACATATGTAGAGAAACATGGGCTTAAATATGAATGAAATGCCCTCCAAAGTTGCTTTTTCATGAATTACTGAAGGAAGCACAGAAGAATATATAAAGCAAGACACTTAACTTTTAGATACTTCAAAGAAGAGGTGGCTCCCTCTACAAAGTGTTAGAGTCAGGGAACATTTCTAATTATACATATTTGTCAAACAAAACAGCGTGGTTAGCATCTTAACGGGATTCCAAATAGCTGCATTATTTCACATAATAATGAAGAGATAGACTCAGAAAAGAAACTTAATCACAGCAACCTCAGTTGCAATCAATAAAGTTTTTTAAGAAGATCCACTGCCTGTGCAATCTGGTGCAGAACATATTTGTTGTTTTCTATCTGAAAAGTATCCTTTTCTCTGGTAAAATATTTAATTTCACTTCAAAATGACAGGCAAACCATTATGTAGCAGAAGTGAAAATCCATAAGGTTTGCATTTAATAAAAAGCCATTTATTTTCTTCAGCTGGCCTTTTTAAAAGCATGGCATTTCCCAGAGAAGAGGAAACAAGGCTTTGGAAACAGATAACATTTATAAAAAGCGCAATGCACAATGCAGTCTCTAATAGGCTAAAACTTTATATAAGGTTTAGTGTCTTTAGTAACCTGGCAGCTGCTAATTAATTTTTTTCTCAGGGGGATAAAACAATAGAAAAGTGACATAGTAATGTGATTATTATTATTATTATTATTATTAAAATATTTTAAAGTGATACTCTTAAACTGTGTACAAAGCAGTGTCAGAACACAATGCCCTAACAATTTTATTTTTTTTTTTACAAGATCCTTAATTCCTTCCAGCGAGAATTTTACTGCATGGATTTTAATAGCTGAATATTTGGAAAAATGTCTGTAGAGGATTAGGTGGCTATAGCTGTTTAAATGTCCTTATGCAAGCTGGCAAAGCCATTGCTTAAAGGGCAAAATTCAACACACAACATGTCATTTGGGCAAATTATTTCCAGGCAAAAAGTGATAATCCTTTCAGGCATTTATGATAGTGAATTCTGTGACATTGTGACTTTATCCAATATTGAAAGCCAAACGGAAGAGATTTCCCACCCTTTTCCTTGGGAAAGTCTCAGTCATCTGGTAGTTGTGATTTTCAGGAAATATATCCTAATTATCAGCCTTTTTTTTTTCCTTCTGTCATTTTTCAGCTCCCCACACATAGTTCTGCTTTAAACAGTATTTCTTTTTCTATGCCTATCTAGAGTGTGTGTATACTTCATTTTCCAAGCTCAGTCTTCTATTAACTAAAATAAACTTACAAAAAACCAAATAATATTTCATATTTTTCATCAAATATCAGTTCCTAAAATCATGTGATGTTTTTTAAAAAAAGCACTAAGGATTTGCAAGAAAGGCTTGAAAATACTTCTTGTGAAATGTTACTAATGAGAAGGAAAATCAAATAATCCCAACAGTATTGCTAAGCTAATTAGAGGCCAATGTCATAATTTCTGGGATCTTGTGTCAAGACTTGTGGTAACTTGATTGTAGTGACCCTGTACTCACTCTTTACCTTGAACATGTTTACATCTTGTTATGGTCATACACATCTTGTACTGGTTCTTACTGAAGAATTCACTGAGGTCAGTAGGACCATTATATACTACCCACTCTTGACTGTCTTGAGTCAAAAAGATGGATCAGATGATCCCTTTCAGTCTTTCTTCCCATTATTTATCAGCCCGTGAATATGAATAATCCATGGAAAATGTGCTTTGCAGTATTGTCTGCACATGACTAATGTTGATGGTCTTGATGAATCAGGTTTTTCAGTGCTGGAGTTAACTAAGATGCTTTTCTTTCTCTATTACTTCATGCATATTATCAATCGAATTTAAATGTTCATTTTTCAGGATGCTCCCATTTGAGCACAGTTTTGTCTCTTACTCCTCCAGAAGTTCAAGTCTTTCTCTGAGTATAAAAGGTCTGTAAGCATTGCTGTGTGGTGTGAAATCATTTACCCATAGAAAGTATATCTTTGCAGCACTACACATCACTGGACAGAAACACTTAAACTAAAACGGAAGAAACTCAGCTATCTGAGGTCCCCAAAAGTTTTATACCTGTATATTCATGAGGCTATTCAGAGCTAGCTGAAATACTTTCCCACTGTTGAACCCTCTGTTACAAGCATGGGGAGGAAGCAAGGTCTAGATGACCTCCAGGAGATTTCTTTATTATTACCAGCTCCAGTTCAAAAGACATGGCAAGGTCTGGAGTTACCATGATCCCCTGGGAGTCCCACATGATCAGAGCACTTCACAGTTTTGTGGGAATGAGGAAAAAAGTAAAAAAAAAAGGATGTGGGACTATCCAGCCTTTTTAGAAAGACACAAAATTCCCTGGCTTGCAATCAGAGCCTGAGATAAGCCACAAGACTTTATTTAGCTCATGGCTGTGCATATATTAACAACAGCTACATGCCAGCCAATCTACCAGTAGTGTGGGCTAAAGGATCTCACAGCATGCCCAAGGTATGCAGCAGATGGCGTATACAAGTTTGGGGTTTTTATGTCTTGGTTTCAGCTAGGATAGAGTTAATTTTCTTCATAGTGCTTCACAATGCTGTGCTCTGGATTTAAGGTGAGAATAATATTAGTAACAGACTCATGATGCAGTTGGTGCTGAGCAGTTCTTACACTAAATCAAGGACTTTTCAGCTTCTCATACTGCCCCGCCAGGGAGGAGACTGGGGGATACATGAAGCCAGGAGAAGGTACAGCCAGGACAGCTGATCCCAACTGGCTGAAGGGATTTTTCATACCATATGACATCACGGGGGAAACTGCCCAGGGGGTGGTGGTGTGCTGCTTGGTGACTGCCTGGGCATCAGTCAGCAGGTGGGGAGCAATTGCATTGTGCACCACTTGTTTTGCGTACTCTTTCATCATTATTATTGCTTTCTCTTCCTTTTCTGTCCTATTAAATTGTCTTTATTTCAGCCCACAAATTTTACCTTTTTTGCAATTCTTTCCCCCTTCCCACATCTCAGCCACACCATTTGCTGGCCTCAAACCATTTCTCACGCTCATCAGGCCGTACCTGTCTCTGCTCCCATTTTCTTGCTGCTGCCTTCTTGCACACATCAGGCCTAGCTCTGCAATTTTCAGTTACCTTATATTATATTCCAACATCTTTTTGAAGACTGGCCTTCCTAGTTTTTAAATATTATAGAATCATAGAATAGTTAGTGTTAGAAAGGACCTTAAGATCATCGAGTCCCAAACCCCCTGCCATGGGCAGGGATACTCACACTAAACCATGTCACCCAAGGCTCTGTCCAACCTGGCCTTGAACACCACCAGGGATGGAGCATTCACAGCTTCCTTGGGCAACCCATTCCAGTGCCTCACCACCATCACAGTAAAGAATTTCTTCCTTATATCCAATCTAAACTTCCCCTGTTCAAGTTTGAACCCGTTACCCCTTGTGCTATCACTACAGTCTCTAATGAAGAGTCCCTCCCCAGCATCCCTATAAGCCCTCTTCAGATACTGGAAGGCTCCTGTGAGGTCTCCACGCAGCCTTCTCTTCTCCAGGCCGAACAGACCCAACTTTCTCATCCTATCTTCATATGAGAGGCGCTCCAGTCCCCTGATCATCCTCGTGGCCCTCCTCTGGACCGTTACCTTCTTTTATTCTATGTATCTCGTTTTAGAGGATATGATGTTATCTGAGGTATATATGTTTGTTCTCGGAGTTGAAATTTATAAACAGACGTCCTGAGGTAATGCTGTCTGTGGCTACAACAGGACAGGGGCAGGAAAGTTCCTTTGCCTGAGATGTGAAATCATGCATTTTAAAAACTCCTTGCAAAAATTGCATGTAAAGATTGTATTTTGGTTAGCAGGAATGAACTTCAGGAATGCCAGACTCCCAGGGAAAAGGAAATCCTTTGCCTTCAAAATTAAAAGCAGAGCTGTGCGCATAGCAGGTCATAACAGTCTGCCACTTTACAGCAGCAATGTTTCCCAGCTGAGTTAGCTACAAGTTTCATAGAATCATAGCATCATAGAATGGTTTGGGTTGGAAGGGACCTTAAAGACTATCTAGTACCAACACCCCTGCCATGGGTGGGGACACCTTCCACTACACCAGGTTGCTAAAAGTTCCATTCAGCCGGGCCTTGAACTCTTCCAGGGATGCAGCAGCCACAGCTTCTCTGGGTAACCTCCTCCAGGGCCTCACTACCCTCACAGGGAAGAACTTCTTCCTCTAATCTCATCTAAGTCTCCCCTCTGGAAGGTTGAAGCCATTCCTTTTCTCTGTCCCTACCTGCACTTGTCAAAAGCCCCTCTCCAGCTTTCTTGTCAGCCCCTTTAGGCATTGCAAGCTGCTCTAAGGTCTCACAGGAGCCGTCTCTTCTCCAGGCTGAACAAGACCAGATCTCAGCTTATAGGAGAGGTGCTCCAGTCCTCTGAGCCTCTTTACGATCTCCTATGGACTCTCTCCAACAGCTCCATGTCCTTTCTTATTTTGGGGCCCAAACAAAATTCAATCTCTCAATCTCTACCTGATTTAGTAATGATAGCCTCCAACTTGGGTGTCACCTGTATTTTTTTTCATATAGTCATGCTTTCCAGAGGATTCACAAAACTCTGTTAAGTGTCAACTATGCCTACTCCACAAGGAATAGGAGGAGTCTAGGCCATACCTCAACCCTATTATTTTCTACCCTATTTTTTGTGTTGGCATTTGCACTCACTCACAGCTCTGGGCAACCTTGTGACTTTCATGAGGTCTCATTCATAGCACCAATATCATCCATTCACTGGTTTGTCTTTGTCCCTTCCTTACAAAAAAATTTATGCTCAAACTGAAGGCAAATTTGCTTTATAAACTAACAAAGAAAATTTTAGGATATTTTGCAATGGCAGGTTACCAAGTTTACTGTGTGCTTGGGATGTTTCAAGTATAAGGCAAAAACAGGATCCAGATATATTACTGATTGATAGGGGAAAGAGAATATAATACCCAAAAACCGTTTGAGGACAAGGAAGTACATAGGTGGCAACTGTTTAGACCTACACAGGAATTAAGTTTAATAACCCAGACTCTCCCCACTGTAGCTAAGGGAAGGTTAGTGTCCGCAGGTCTGGATCTCCTTGCTGTGATTTCAAAACTGAGGTTTTTCCTGCTATAATGAAAGAAATAAGAGGACTTTCTACTTCTCAAGAGCTAGTTTGTTTCTCAGTAGATCGGTGGTTTAGGGTCGTTTTTTTGTGCTTTTTTTTGTTTTGTTTTGTTTTGTTTGTTTGGTTTTTGTTTTCTTTTTTTCACTTCATAAACAAGGGTAAAATGTTGCTTTTTAAAGATTAGTGAAGTCCAATTTCACACTAAAAACCACTATATGGTATGTAGTGGTTTTGCCCTTCTTTGAATTCTCTTCCTTACAAGTAAATGCATCCAAATACAACGTTGTACCAGTCACAAAATATTGAGGCTGAAAATTAATAGTAGTGGGAGCTTATGTGTTACCTCCCCCTCTTACCTAAATATCATTATCTTTTATTTATGGCCCCTCAGAATCTGTAGGACCTGAGGGATAGTATTTTCTTGTTTATTCTACATGCTCTGTGTGTTGTTTCTTAAATTCTGTCATGTCCCATATAATTGTAAGCTGTCTCTTGAGAATCTGTGGTCTGTTTTCATACAATTTCTCATTATTTTTGGTCAGTGTGTGTATTTATACTTTTTTTCTCCCTTGCAAAACTAACAGCATAAACAAAATAAACTCTGCCTTGTGAAGCACTTAGTTGGCATCATCTGTGAAATTCACACAAGGTATAAATTTCTTTTTTCAGGCCAGAATAAAGCATCTAAAATTTTTTTGCAAAGGAAGGAGTTAGCACTTCATATTTTTTGCTTCATGCATGTCCCTTCTCTGAAATTTAGGGCAGCCTTAATCAGAGGACAGCCTTGCTCTCTTTTTCAGAAATCTGGGGTTGAGATTCAGTTTCTCAGAGTCTAGTGTCTACTGCAGTTTGAAGTAGCTGAACGCATCCTGTCTCATGCCATTACAAATAGGTCTCTTCTCCATCCTGTGTCATATTTGACATCCTCCTATGGATGTCAGATCTCCTGTTGTGCCTCAAATGATATTAAACATTCAGTAACATGTCTGTCACTCTTACCAAACTACAGAGAGGGGTTCATCTTACTCTGCTGCAGGCACTTACCTTTGTTTAGCTGGATTGCTTTTCAACTCCATCAACCAGGCCTCATTGATGTCACTAATTACCATGGAAGCTTAGGTACCTGCTCACATGGAAGAGTTGATAAGGATATGTATAAGTCTTCACATCTTAATCTGCCAAGAAAATACCACCTTTGTATTGTACCTGCACTGTTCAGCTCCCATATAAGATTTTACATGCAGAAGTAGTGTGAGAGACATTTCACACGAGCTGAATAGGTTGCAGTCAGATTTAATAAGTAGCTACTTGACTATGTATTTGATTTGGGGAGCTATGTGGGTGTTTTGGCTTGCAGTGGTTCCTTGTAGATGTTTGAGCCAGATCCTCATCTGGTGCAAACAACTAATATTGTTTGTAACCAGGGTCTGAATAGTTTGGGACAGCTGAATTTCAGGCTTACTTTTGTCGTAAATAGAAACATTTGTTTCACCAGAGGTGACTGAACGGGAAGATCCAAGCTTCGTTTTCTTTCTGAAATATTCTTCAGTAGAGGTTTTTGTTTACTCTGTTTTAAACAACAATCAGCACAATGGAATAGTCCCTGACATTGGTAGTCATACAACATCATCAAACTTAAAGGCAGCAGATGGGTTAGGAAAATACCTCCTTTTCCACATTTCCTTTCTAAAATTTTGTGCTTCTGCTCCTTCTTCTCTTTTCATGGCTTGGTTACAAACATAGCAGAACATTTAAAGCTTGAAAACTGGTATGATTTAGGAAGGGAAACAATGGCAAAAAGTCTTAAATTTAAAGAAAAAATCTCAACCCTATCATGCTCCTGAAAGCTGATTGAGAACAGCACATGCATTCAGGACTGCATCTTTTCAGCCTTTTGGAGAAGACTGGAAATACTCGCGTGATCACAAAGACAGGTTAGGTATCTTCTTCAAGGTTGCCCAGGAAATTTGTGTAATAGCTGGAATTTGAACAAGTCCAGTCACTCTTAGTCCAGCCCCTTAACCGCAGGGCTCTCAGCAGCATTAGCCACAGCAGCTGTTAGGCTTAGCTCTGCAGTTGTGGGAATTTTACTATATAACAAGCAAGACAGAAAGAAGCAGTAAGGGGGAGGGAAACAGAAAGAAAATATGGGTACGTATTTTTGGGGGGGTTGTAATTTTTTAGTTGAAGGAGAGATCCGTAGCTTGCAAAGCAATATGCTGCGTCATTAAATGGCAACCAAGGTTGATGTTGTCAGGCGCTGTGGTCATTTATGGAGTCAGAGCCAGAATACAATACTGGCAAAGGGTTTTATTGTTTCCTGTACTTGCTGGGTTTGCTCTCGTAAACATGCCATTCAAGTCAGCATGGTAGTTACATGTCATTAAGTGGCAGGTCTGTGTTTATGAGCATGGTCAGAATCCCAGAATCAGAGCAAAGTTATAATTTAGAGGAGTTCATAGTTCCTCTGGCTTGTCGAGCATCTGTGGATGAGGTCTGCTTCAGATGGTTGGCAGCTCACTGTCCTATTTTCCCCTCCTCAGCCTCATACTGCTGAGCCTAATCTTTTTTGAAGGAACTTTGACTGGAGTGTAGATACCCACTTCCTGACGGGTGATAATTCATTGCTGTCACTAGGACCAGAGCCAGCTTTTCCTTGCTGAAGCAGCAGAAGAGATGCTGCCCTGGAAGAAGAGCCTATCCCTTCCATCACCCTATCTTCAACTGAGACAAGTGCACTGCTCATCAGCTACACACAAAATGCAACCTTTGGAAACGCTTTGAAATAGAATTGATTTTTTTTCTCTATAATCTATTAATTCAGAGCCTAGAACAAAATAATAATGGCTGTCAACAGTTCATTGAGAAAAATTAGATCCCAGAAGATGGTGATACAGTGATGGATGTGTGAATTATGAGGACTGGATGACTGTTAAAAAAAAAATGCATTCAGGAAGAATAGATCTCACCTAATTTTAAATTTAGATCTTAAAGCTTGGGGAACATCTTACACTGTGCTCTCTAATCACTTCAAAATTCAATATGACAATTCATGTCATGATAGGCATCTAAAAAAGCTCAGATTAATTTTCTTTTTCAGGTGTATCTTTCCTCAGTTGTCATAAATGCAGTCTATGATGACCAGCTTGTACTTTCTGATCTTCCATTCATACAAGTAATGACAGATGAGCTTCATCCCACCTATTCTTGACATTTAATCCAGCACATTTCAGACTCTATTGAGTCTGAGTCCATTACGTTAAAGTGGCTAAAATACTTAATGGTTTTTGTACCTAGCGTCATACAAGGAATGATTTCTTCAGTCTGTTTCCTAGGTGGTCAAGTAGGAAACTCATGTCTTCCTATCTTACAGCTTCTCTCTGGTCCAAATTAACCTTTTTGTCTTTAAGATTGCTACTGGGGTCAGCATCCTATTCATATTCTACAAAATCCATCATCTGATTATCTCATCTTTAGATGAAGCAACCTGGTTCCTCTTTGAAAACATCAAAAAACCTTGGAGAAATATGCTTGGCATTCTGCAAATTACACTTTCGTAAATATAATATTAGCAAACCAATATTTTGCTTTCCTCTCCAGCATAGGAAGCAAAAGCATCAAGATAGGGAATTTTCAGCCTGAGCAGAAGTGTGAGGTCCAGAGAATGATACTAGAGATCTTGTCTTTAGGAGATCTCCAGCTCAGTTTCTCAGTTTCTCAGGGACATAATCAACTCTTATTCCAGAAACAGGCTCCTTATTCAGCAAACCACGTTCCCAAACACAAAGATTGAAAAATCTATTGAAGCCTAAAAACATTAGAAGTGTGGAAGAGTTCTTTACACAAGCCTGTAGAAAGCCATTTTATTTCCCAGCAGTTGGCTAGTGCACCTGTGAATGGATGAAAGAAGATTCAAGTCAGCTCTTTAAAACAACAAATTAGGAGATGAAAGAGAGATTTGCAGCCCTAAAGATGTCTGAACACTAAGTGGCTCTCCTAGACTTTCTTGGGCTTTATAATAAATTCCAAAAACTGGTATAAATATTTTGCATTTCTGAAAACAGGAAAAAAAAGTTGCCTTTAATATTTCAAATTATCAATAAAAACCAAACATATAAGATCAGCTTCTGCCACCAACCCACCTCACCACAATCTCACTTTTGATTAGCTCTGCCATTCAGGGATCTACTCTATTCAGTGTGTTGATTCAAAGCACCATAAGGTAGATGAGCTGGGGCTGGTGAAGAGCAGAAAATTATGCTGACATGAAGTCCATGTCTAAGGGGTTGCTGAGGTCTCTCGTCTGATCCAGGTTGGATTACAGAGAATTATAAATAAAAGGAGAGCTTCTAGGGTATTGTCGCAGTCTTCAGTGAATAAAGAACCATCTGAATGCACAGAGAAAGGGTCAGTATCTAAGCGGTAACAAACTGCTTCCCTTGTCTATGCTGAAGGAGATGAGAAGGTGAATTTTAGCTGAGACTCACACATCTTTCCAGCATAGGTCTCTATTATTGCTACTGAAAGACGGCTGGTAACCTGGTCTTCTCTAACTCTTACTCCCACCAAGAACTTGGGTGTCATTTATCCCTGGACCACTGCCACCACCAGCATCCCCGAAAGCCTCACTCCTTGCCTCTTGCAACTACCCAAAGCACTGCTACTCTTCCCTGGGCAGCCTCTTATCTAAACCCCCTCAGCCACTGTTGAAACCTGTGTTTGCTGAGCAGTGGAGAGGGCATGAGGGATCTCTGGCTCCATGAACAATTACATCAACAATACTGAGGCCTGTGAGAGAGCAGAGACTGTCTGTGCATTGAAAGCAGAATGATAGCAGCCCAACCACCCTTAAAGTGCAACGACTTTTAGTATGGGGACACACTAGATGTGCTTTAAAGGCCATTGAATTCAGCAGGAAGAGACCTTTTGATTTCTGTGTGCTTTGGATGAAACCCAGAAGAGCAGTGAGTTAAGTCAGGGACATTCTCACACAGCTGAAGCTGCAAAACTGAAATAGCCTGTATTTGCTGAGCAGAAGTGAATGTGGGTCAGGAAGGCAGCTGAGCTTTCCTTTCCTCTACAATTGTTTGACTTGTTTTAGAGCCTAAAACAATAGAGTAATTCCATGACAAAATTCAGGGCCAGAGAAGATGACAGTGCAAAAATTGTGACCAATAGAACACTTTCAATCTGCTCCTCCAAGCTGAAGAATTTCATTTATATTGCCTGGCTTAATTTACAGTCCCTGCCATTCATTTATTTGAAATACTGTATTCAGGTTTTGCTGGGTCAGTATTTATTGGTTTACTTGTCAGAAAATATAGTTTCCAGCATCTACACCCAGAACCCTGTATACATCCAGAGAAAACCAGCAATCACAGCAGAGATAAGAAACCTCAGAGCAAGATATGATTTTAATTACTCTGGATTCCTGAGAGAGAGGTAGCAAGGAATGACAGTTATAGGGACCCATCTAGATTAATGGTGTTGTGATTAGATCTGTGTGTGCTTTCTTCTGCCTTAGCATCTAAAGAAGGTTAACTAATGTCCTGCAGTCTCATAATCCCAGTCCGAATTTCCACCTCAGCCCGGAGCTGGCCTTCTCATGAGACCCACTCAAACCCTGCTCGATTTCAGAGGTGTTGATTTGTGACAGACATCCTTATTCCTACATCAGGCACCGAAGCAATCTTTTAAGATATTAAGTGAAGAATTACGTTGGCTGAACTGACCTCACAGACTCCTGTCTCCTGCCAGGATCTACCAGTGTTGCATAAAGTATGTTTCCTTCTTTTAATACTGATTGAAGGGGTGCCTGAAGAAGTTACAGTCTTATCCAGTCTTACTTCTGCTTGGACCCCTCTGGGGTGTTGGCAAAACAAGCCATTGCACCAGAATGGACAGAGAGGAGAAGATAACTGCAAAAGCATGAAAATTTTCACGCAGGGTATGTGAGCACCAAGCCCCGTCTTCAGAAGGATGACTGGATTCTGGAAACACAGGTCCTAAGCTTGTGACTTGGACCGCTGCACTGCTTGTTTGAAATCATGGTCCGTGTTTGAACATACAGAGAGGACAGTGAATCATTAGCATAGTAGGAAAGATCAGCCACTCACAAGGAAGAAGAAATGTATCTTCTCAGCTAGATCCAGAACACAGTCAAGACAGGGTGTAAACATCATGCTCCCTTTTCTCTAACTTCTATATATATCTTCAAGGCTACATATAAAAGCACAGCCCTCATCACACCGGGAAAAGAAGTAGGATGACTGTTGACCCAACAAGATCTGCTAAAATACGCACAGAAAGTGGGAAGCGAAGCATCCCACTGTCATCCCTCCCCCTGTCCCCCTGAAGTTAAGAGATGGGGTCATCTCAAAAGGTGTAACATAAGAAAGGTGTAAAATGCTTAAAGGTCTATAGGGCACATAAAGCATTACAATATCAATCACATCACTCATACTACTAGTTAAAAGGACCACTTTCTCTGCACATAAACACACATAAACTCAAAGTGACTTACCCCAATGCAGCCTGCTAAATTCTCTCTTTCACTACATGACAACAGAAGAAGCCTTAACAGAGTAGAGTATGAGACCCAGCCTTGATATAGAGTACTAACATCTCTGCCTAATGTTGCAAGGAGGGTAAGAAACATCAAAAGAACTTGCCTCTATGGTGTTTATATGCCATGCATAGGAAGTGCAAGAAGTTGAGGAAGCCTGATCTTGAGAGGTTTGCTGTCCTAGCTCTTCCAGACCAGAGAGGTCTGGCTGAATTTGGAGACCTTCTGGGATGAAGAATTGCGCACATGGAAATGTTTCAAGCCACCCCAAAACCTCATGAGCACCAGCATTCTGTTAGACCTGATGCTGCCCTGCTTCATAAGGCTGTACTTACAAACCAGGCAGTTCAGGAACCATTAGAAGTGATTGCTTGCTTTTTCTGCAGCTTGACATGTTTTCCAAAGGTACAACATGTAATACAATTCTTCTGGGCAAAGCTTGCTTGGCAGGTAATAGGAGGTTAATCTACTATAAGTTTCAGGCATGCATGTACAGGCTTGTAACTAGGAAACTGAGTTCTAAGAAAATAATAATACATGTGCTTGTATTTTTGTACAAGCACACACATATGTACAGAAGCATATGCATATGTATGTATCTGTTTATCTATATGAACTTAAAAAAAATAAAGACTGTTCTGACCATCTTTGTTACCAGGAAGCTTTTGTATTTTGCTATAAGTGAGTTTGTATTCTGTGATGGTCTGTAAATAAAACTTGTCTCATGCTTTGCTTCCCTGATGCTGGCATGACTGGCATCTTGCTTTTACAAGCAAGTATGCTCACTTGACGATGTTTTCCAAAGCAGAGAAAATGCTGCTTGAGGGTGGGTGGAAATGTCAAGGTGAAAAATATCTTCATTACCCTCCTGAAAAAGGTGGAAACTAACTTTGCTGTTGTTGCTTCTTAAGCTAGCGAACAGCTGATCAGAGAGAGGTCCCGTAGTTGTGAAGTTAAAATTTTTGTTGCAACTGCTCCTTTCTATTCCTGTGTAGAGGGCCAGGTGCCTTTACTGAAGTTTATTTCAATGGTACAATGCTGATTTATACCAGTGGAAAGTTTGGTCTGAAGTATGGTTCCCTAATTTTATTAGAATGCTTTGTTGCTTCTTAGTGATACAGGGAGAAAATTCAGCTCTAAATCAGTAACAATAACTTGCCATTGTAGACATGGTAAGGAGGAAGACAGAATAGCTAGGTGGAGGGGGACCCTAGCCCATTTTAAACTTGTAAATTAAAAAAAAAAACCTGAACAGCTGGATCAGAAGGGGAAAGACAAAGAATGAGAAGAGGGGGAATGTACACAAGCTCAGCAAAGTTCCAGCGCACTCTGAAGACTGCTGATGCTTAAAGATTGAGAGACCCCAGATTTCATTTCTTGGCAGCTCAGGCAAGAAGGATGGTCTCCAAGGAGCTGCCATCTCAGGCTGCAGAGGTGAGTAGCCAGAGGTTTATCCTGAGTGCTACTGGGCCTCTTACAATTTGGCATTCTTTCAGCATGAAAGATGGTAAAATATTAGCACTTAAAAGAGCCCATGGCTAGCACAGCAATAAATCTAAACGCTATCAGATGCCAGTATGTCTATCAATAATAAAGACAGATGTGTGAGAAGCTCTTTTATGCACACAAAAGCATATGAAACCCAGGGCCAAGGGGGTGATGGGAAAGAGGGAGGAGGCCAAAAAGGAAGGAATATTTCCAGGCTCAGATGTTTGAAACCTACAACTTCCATAAATCTTCCAAGCAAAGGGCTTAGGCC
This sequence comes from Amazona ochrocephala, assembly GCA_039720435.1. NCBI lineage: Eukaryota > Metazoa > Chordata > Aves > Psittaciformes > Psittacidae > Amazona > Amazona ochrocephala. The sequence goes on from CM077876.1 coordinate 104,710,357, forward strand.
AGATCTTCAGTGCTGAATTTTTGCTTCTTCCCTTACATTAAAGTAATTAACATATGGCCAAAATAAACTAAAAATAAATAAATAAATAAATAAATAAGACTGCATTCTGTTTAAATGCAGGTGTCTTATGAACAAGAATTAATATCTGACCCAAAAGAGAGGTGGTCTTTCCTGGCTTTCCTCTCCCCTCCAAATTCTGTGGAAAGCATGCTAGAGAGAGAGAGGCTTCTAGTCTGCTTTCCTAAGGAAATGAAGCTTACACAGTCAAGTAGAGCACTTACATTTAAGCCTCTTTTTAATCTGTAATCCAATTTAAACCAAATTTGACAGATGTCTGAGATCTGTGGATCTAGAAAATTAAGGTCCTGCAGTTTGAATGAAATGAACTGTTCAGATAGCAGATTGCTATTAGAAGGAATAGTTGCACCTCTTTGCAGATACAGAAAAACCTTTCTGTTTAGAGAGATACCAAAAATCATGTGCCCTCTTTAGCATCGAAACACTGGGACGTGGCCCTGAAGATAATCAGGCTTTCTTCGCTATGGGGCTCACAGTAGTGGGCCAGGTGGAAAGAAGGGCACCTGGATCAAGGCCCTTTACTAAGTCATGGGCAAAGATGATGAAGTTTTCTTGACTCAAGGTCAGCTCCACTGGGAGAGAATAATTCAAACTTTACTTTTCCCTGCAGAGTTCTAGCTACCCCAAAGGATCAGACTGAAGTGTCATTAAAGAGTTTAAATAATCTGAGAGGAGAAGTGGCAAGACAGAGAAAAGCCTAGGTAGTTATGTAGATGATTAGTGTACTCACTGTGGTGAGACAATGGTCTTTCTGGGTATTGCTCCATGAATGGCAAAAATGGTGACTCCTTTCCTACAGGTTTGTGTCAAATGCCTGGATCCTGCTTGCACAGATCCCTCCCTGAAGATTAGGGCTTTTATAGCAGCAGCGCTCCTGTTTGGCCTCTCTCATGTCTCATGGCATTTCATTCTTGGCCTGTGCTTATGAAACATGTCTTTCTGACCTCTACCCATCTGTCAAATTTGGACAAAATTACTGCAGAACTAAGAAGCTGGGAGGGATAGAAGAGAGCAAGTGAAGACAGACATGTTTAGCTCATCCGCTCCTTGGCACTGGGAAAGCCTGATTGCATTTACTGCTTTGTTTTTTAAATTTTTTTTACTCTCTTGCTTTGTTTTTTCACTACAACCTTCTCCCATCCTTGTTTTGGTTCACTGTCTACTAGTCCTGTTCTGAACTTGACATTTCCAGCAACTACAATAGACATACAGTATTAAAACTTCCAAAAGACTATAACCCTCTCTAGGAAATGGCTCACCACGAATACTCACAACAAAACACCTTCAGCTTTTGGAACAATTTTGATCATGTTCCCATGAAGCAGTCCCTTACGCTCAAATAGTTTTTACTTGGCCATAGTCTTCCCATGCTAGAAAATCTCACACAAATCCTCCTGGATGCTTTTGAATTGCAAGAGAGTGATACCTAGTGATAAATAAAAGCACGGTGGATTGCTGTGCTTTCTTGTTTTGTATGACAGATTGTCATGCTACCTTGTAAGAGAGTTGGAGAGATCTCCCTAAGATGACTGAATCCTAAGACAACCTATTGGCTATGCAACAGCACCCTGGAGCCTGTGTTTAAGGGAATTAAAAAACAAATGAAGAGGTCAACTGACCAACACCATCAGAACCTCCTTGGCCAGCCACACTTGTGTCAGACACAAGTCTTGAACTGAGGGCATTTGGTGGTTTTCAGCTGAAATAAAATTTATTAAATCAACGAGCTTAACCCTTACCACTAGCTGTACAGGCATGACAAATGCCTTTGTAGAGCAGTCACTAGAGAGCACCAAATATCCACACTCCCTCCAGGTGGTTTGCCCATGTGGTGTGGGACTTACTGATATTGGAAAAGGTTGTGACTCAGCACTTGTCTCCATCTAACTTCACATAGCTCCCTAGGTCTAGCTTTTGAGGGGAGCATTTTGGGGTGATAAAGAAAAGAAAGTAATATGGGTTAAGAAAATAGTTCAGAAGCAGTTTTAGGAACTTAGATCCTTATATCAGAGAAGTGCTGGCAATTAAGATAAGCAAAATGGGTTAAAGATTTCCTCTGTGTCCAGGGTGCTGTGGATTTTGTTTCTCTCCCACCTAAAGACACTCTCATCTGTCTCACCTCATATCTCAGTTCTCAGCATGCTCAAGGCTCTGATAATAGTTGAGGTTTTGGATGTCTCCTTACCTGCTTCATTCATCAAAATGACAACCTGATTTTGGGAATACTGTGTTGGAATTTTCAAGGAAAAAAACATAGCTTCCTCTTCCCTTTTTCTTTCCATTCTCTTTAAAAATCTTTTCTTTGTGGTTTCTATTCTGAGGTGATCTCTAGACAGGAGTTCTCTGTGTGTGCACGTATGCATGTGCATGTAGGTGAGAACAGTCTTGTAAGTCACCAGTGGGAGGGCATGCCTCAGGGCTGCATGGGTGGCTGAAGTATTCAGTGCATCTCAATAACAAGTGCTTTCCTAACATCCTCTTCATACCTTTTATCCTTTCCCCCCTAACAGCTTCTTTCTGCCTTTCCTTTCCATAGAGGCACATATTCCTTATTTCACAATGTCAGGTAATAGCGGCCTGAGACATGGGATATTCTGAAGAATATCTGGAAGATTCATTGTCTTGCTCATGGGATGGCTCAAGTAAATGCTAACAATTGCCATATTAAAACAGACTGTGAAACACGGTAAGGGGAAGATGTGTGTATGTACAGAGGTAGGAGGAAATGGGATGTGAGACCCTCACTGAACCTTCTGTGACACATCCAGCCCCCATATTTTAGTCTCCCTTTCTGGTTACACATGCCAGGTCTTCTAGTGTCTCTCAAGAGCTACACACTGGCAGGGATTGTTATTCCAGAAGCCAGCCTCCCAGTGCAGCAACATGATTGGATCATCCCATTGAGATGTATGTGTTTTCCTTCCTTTTTCTTTTCTTTTTCTTTTTTTTTTTTTTTTTTTCCCACATCTAAGGCCTGAGAGCTTTAGTTCCCTTCTATAAATTGTACAAATACTTTTGTTGTAGGCTTGGTCTATGGCCCTCAATGAGATGATCTACCACAAAGTCACTGAGGTGCCCTTATAAGGACCCATAATAAATCATATGTTTTGTATGTATATAAGCATGGTGCTCCTTCTCCTACGGCTGTTCTCTTTGGCTATCTTCATCCCTCCATCCTGTTTACCTGGGAGGTCCTGAGCATTATCCCAGCTCCAGGACCAAGGGTTATGTGAAACCATGTTCCTTTCAGATAGGTTTTCTGCAAGCTGGAGTGAACCGCTCAACTTTTTGTTCTCCCATTGGATGGAAGTGCCATGGGATCAGGATGCCACAGCCCAGACAGATCAATTAACATTAAGTTGTATTGGAGACATTGGCTTTCCTTTCAGCATGAGAAGCCATGAGGTAGCACAATCCTTCTCCCCTGATACAGCAAAACCCCAAATAGGATAATAAGCCATGTTCACCACATGGGACCCAGAACCAAGAAAACATCCATTAAGTTATGACATCAATTTAATTTGTAAATGGTGATGGTACAGAGTCAACTGGAGAAACAGGAAATAGTAAGGAACAGGACATGGAAACCTGTTGTAGGAGGCCTGACCATAAAGAAGTCATCTTCCAAATTACAGACCCAGGGTATCAGGTCTTGAATTCTCCAGTTCTTCTCTTTAAATGAAACTCTATCAGCAGCCTGTGAGGTGTCATAATTTGCCAGAAATGCTACATTAACCCATATGGGTCTAAACTGATATATAATACTATAAGGAGACGCAGGGACTCTATATTCTTTGGTCAGCCTCGAGCTCAGCATGTACAGAGGTACATATGATATTAACAGCGATGAAGACGATGCCACAGAATAAGGAAGATTTGGCTTGTGAATCCTTAAGCCTATGACTCATTCTTCTAACCAATGCTGATGCAAGGGCAGCAAGACAGAATGATACAGATGGTTTCATCATTATCTGGATGAATTCAGTCTGGTAGCATTAGTCATGCATGAAGACTTGCCAATAAACCCTGTATGCCTTCTTATAGCAGCGCTATGTGGTATACTGTACATTTTCATCTAAAAAAACTATGAAGAAATGTTTTAGAAATATGTAAAAGTGCTTATTGGCTTTCTTCATTCGTATCTTCTTCAACTCATGAAGCAGAACACTAGCTTCATATCTTTTCAGCTCCATAAGAAAATAAGTATTAGAGTGGGTGGAGATACAAATGTATAATGTGATGTTGAAAGCACACATATATAGTCTAGTGGTCCCACTGATGAGATTATATAGAGAGATTTGTTAATGAGATGCTAACTCTGAAACCTAATGATGGTCAAGAATGAGTTAAACACAGCTATTGAAATTACTTAACAACTCACCATGACCAAACCCTTCCCGCCATTCCTTTCTCCCTGATTCTTTCTGCTATTTTGACACTCTGGCCATCTGTACTTATCCCTCCTTTATGCTAACATTGGTGATGATTTAACCCTTCAGCAGCCAGATCAAGCTTACTGAGCAAGCCAAAATCTGACTCAACAAATTAATGGTAATAAAAAAGATAATTTTCTAATGTACCAGTGAACTGCATTAACTTGCAGGAGGGTCAGGTAAACGTCATCTCTAACGAAAAAGAGGAAGGAAGAATGTATACCTGAGAATGGAAAATGTACTTGTGGGGAAAGGAACAGAAGAGAGAGGTGGTGGTAGTGTGCCATTTTGTTTAACAACATCCTAAATAGAAACTCTTAAAAGCTGACCCAAGCTGTATAGTAAAAAAATGAGGCCCAGTAGACCTGACAAAGCTGCAATGAGTAGTGAGGGTGCAATGAGCTACTTTGGGAAATGACACCATACATCTTCTAGCAGAGGCTTACACTCCCCAGCGATTCATGTGCTGATACAGCTCTTCTGCTACCAGGGCCAGGCTGGTGTTTCTGCCCAGTTGTGAGCTGAAGAAGGAAGCCTGGATCAACACAGATGTCTCTCTCAGGATAGTGCATATTTTGAGGCAAATGCCCCACAGAGCTGAAGGAGGGAAAAAAAGGAAAGAAAGAAAGAAAGAAAGAAAGAAAGAAAGAAAGAAAGAAAGAAAGAAAGAAAGAAAGAAAGAAAGAAAGAAAGAAAGAAAGAAAGAAAGAAAGAAAGAAAGAAAGAAAGAAAGAGAAAGAAAGAAAGAAAGAAAGAAAGAAAGAAAGAAAGAAAGAAAGAAAGAAAGAAAATAAAAGAAAAAAATATTTCAGACCACCAGTCCTTGTAAAGGAGAAAATATCAGAACTGAAGCTAAATAGGTTACCCCAAAACTTTAAAAGTTTTTTTGGTTCAATCAAGGCCATATTATTACAAGTTTTCAAGTAGGAGGATTAAAAACTTAACACTTGAAATCTGGATTTGTTTTGGAATTACATAGACGGTTTTGGATTAACTATTTTTACCCATCTATGATTAAAGATGTTTTACAGACTGAATGTCAGGCACTACAAAAAATCTGAAAGTTTCCTTCTGAAAACATGAAAATGAACAGTTTTGAAATGCCTCGCCTTTTTTCTTGGCTGAAACATTTTGCCAAATTGGAAATTAATTTCACAAATATATTTTGTCCCCTCCTACGCGTCTCAGACACTGAATTTTAACAGATTTATTGCTCATCAAAAATGGCACTTAGCTCTCATCCAAAATACACTTCTGCAATGCCAAAAAATATCTTGAAAGTTGAATAGCAGCAATGAAATAATTAGATATGTTTGCAATATGATGTGGCAGCAGAGAAGCTATGAATTTTGGAAGATAAATCACAGCTTATGCAGTGAGATCATGCAGTGTGAAACTCCACAAATTGTAGCACCCACTCTGATTATGACTTGCAGTCCAGCTGAAGACCTGCTTCAGATTGTGCGAGTAACTTCTTTCACTCTTCTGCGTAACAGTAAATTTTGTTGTCCTAGTAAATTACTGGTGGTGCTGAGCACCTCAGACAGACCAAAAGACTGGGGTTGTGTTCGCACATTGTCTTCCAGTTCCATATGCCCTGGAGCAAATGTCACCATTAGTATCAGCTTCCTCATCTAAGGCAGCCACCACTTCCTGATCAGCAAACTAAACTGAAGCTACGTATACTTTCAGATCCTCATCGTTCACAATGATCCACATTATGTAGCATAGACAACTAGAGCCTGTTTTGTGTGTATGAATAACATTCCCAGTGGATTGTTGAGGTATGTTGCCTACATGTTCAGAGTATAGATACTTTAATTTACTGAGGGTCAGCTGTAAATCAAGAAAATCTTCCTCTTTGGTTAAATTTGCAATGATGTGTAGAAGCACTGAGACATCTGATGGGGCTGAATATGACTGTTAATGCTGGTTAAACATTCTGCAGACCAAGTGCTATATATCCTTGTGCAAATTTATGCCGCACACATGAGAAAGGACTCCATTTCTCCTTACAGGAGCTGCCCAGCATGCTGGATATCCAAACTGAGTGTCCCAGGCCTAGGTTTCATGGTTCATGCACTAAGGAAATACATATGCTTAGAAATAAAAATTAAAAAAGAGTTTCTTTGTCCCAAATATTAATCGAAACACTTAGTGGTTTTCTTTCCTTCCCCGTAGTTCCTGGTTTCTTCCAGCATCAAAGCACAGTGGCCATTACTAGAGCAAAGAGCAGCTGTTTGTGTAGTATTTACAGAACAATCAAAACCAATGCTGTGTAGCAGAACCAAGAGGCTAAGCTCTTTCACATTATCACAGAACCACAGAATGGTTGAGGTTGGAAGGGGCCTCTGGTCATATACACTTGCTCAAGCACTCCAATTACCCGTGGAAGTTTCTTTAACTCCATCCTACTGTGGTCCTAAAGCAAACCTAATCTTTCCATAGGTTTCCAATAACTTCAAAGCTAAAGGGGACACCTCTTTAGGTATATGCCAGGAGTCAGCTGGTTAATGCTTTAAACCCATTGAATCACAGCCTTTAAAAAAGAAAAAAAAAGTGTGGAATGAACTCATTTTGGGATAGTATCTCTAATATTGCTTAACTGCATGGCCTTGTGGAAAATTATCTGCCTCTGCCTCACATTTTGTCGTTCCTGTTGAATTAGAAAACAAGATCTGTCAGCCATAAAGTTTACAGTTGTACAGTACCAAGTGCAGCAGGACTTGCATTTTTGAGGAGCTTACCAACTTCATAATGAATCTCCAAAGTAGTAATGAATGCAAGCCAGCTATATTTTTCTACAACAAGAGTCTGCTACAGGTAGACAAAACCATGTTTTTATACACTAGAGATTTTTTTTTCTTTTTTGCTTGCTTCATACTTGCTTTGCTTGCAGATTTAACAGACTGACATTTTCCATTAAACTCGGTTTCACTAGAGTAATTCCAATTCATGGCAGTGCAGTATCATGGGATAGTGCAGGTTGGAATGGACTTTGGGGGTATCTAGTTCTACCTTCTGTCCAACTGGGTCTTCAGTCTCAGGGCTTTATCTTCCTTTATCCAGGTCTTGAAAACCTCCATAGATGGACGCTGCATAACCTGTCTGGCCAACCTACTTCAAAGCTTAACTGTTGCCATTGGGAAGATGTTTCTCCTTATCTGTAGACATTCCTCCAGTCTGAATACCTCTTATTTCAACTTATGTTCTTGCCTCTCATCCTCCAGTCACACATCACTGTAGATAACATGAATCTAGCTTCTTTCTTGAGGTATGCCATACTGAAAACTTGCTACAGCTGAAATAAATGCCAATCCCTGCTCTCCCCAGAATTTCCTTGGTCATCTTTCATTGTTAATATGGAATGAAAAGCTCTGCTTTTCACTCCTTGAAAGTCTCAACTCTAGTTCAGCTGAATTTGCCTAGCATCATCCATACTGTCCAGTCCTTCTGGACAGTATTTCATGCTCTGCTGAAAGAAGCTGAAATCTACTCCTGAGTTTGTTCCCATATCCTGTTCAATGACTGTTTCTTTTCCCAGCTATCTAAACTAACTCATTAGCTATAGTTTTGTGGCTTCAGGTCTTGACAAAAAAAACTCACTTCAACAAAGATCAATTTTCCATCCTTGTCCTCTATCTTTCCCTCTCTGCCTGTTTTTATTTGTCTTTTCTGTTGAATAAACTGTTTATTTGAAAACCATTCCAAGAACAATTAATTTTGATTACATGAAAGCAACTTGCCTGACTGATTAAGGAATGTTTTCCCTTTAGGAACACATGAAAATACTTGGGGTTAACTTTACTATCAAAAGTCAGAATGTTTGAACAAGAAAGAAGAATGTGCACAAGCCTGGATTCCAGGAACAAAGTTGTTACCAGATGTTGATGAGAATGAAGCTGTGCAGAACAGAAAGTCATAGCACAGTGAATGAGAAAACCTCACAATATCTGCCTTCAGGTCTTCAAATCTTGAATCTCAACCATTAAAATATATATGAATATATATACTGTGACACCTTCCAGAGAAAATCTGAAATCCATTTTAGTTACAATAATGCTGCTTCATATGAACTGTGTTGTCTACTTTTCTTTGTTCTTCATTACTACAGTGTGTGAGCACAGAACTGAAGATCCTTCCTATCATCACGGAATAGAATCATCGTCCTCCAAACTCACTAGTTTAAAGTGAATATCACTCAGTTGGACTTTATGCTTTACACATTGTCTTCTCACCATCAGATGACTGAAAATGTTTATAGCTGAAACAGACGCATCAGAAGAGCCTGACTTGCACAGACAGTTTTGTTTACCCGAAACAAAATGAGCTCCAGACCAAAGTAGGTTTCTTCAGGGAGGAATTTTGTATATATTCTTCTTTCTCTAGTTTGGGAATATGAAAATTCTGACTAACAGATATTTACAAATATATGTGAATATATAACCAAATGCAGGTTATGCAAGAACTGAGCTTTTTGGTGTCTACCATGGCCTGTTCTCTTCAATCAACATGTCAGTGATAATAGTAATCTTTTAGAAAACAACAGTTTGCATAAACCACCCATCTCTACCCTCAAAAAAATACAAAAGGAATGGTCCATTTAAGTTCAAAGTTCCATCTGGAAACTTTCCTAGACCCAACTGGGAATTTCTACTCCCTCTCCTCTCAGGAGCCACCAGAGATGCCACTAAACAGAAAGAAGTGATTGACAAATCTTAAGAAACTATTTTACTAGTTAAGTTAGAAAGGATAATAAAATTAATGCTATGTTTCCATACCTTATTACAGCTTATTTTCCCTGCTCTGGGTTGGGGAAGCAGGGTTGACAGAATAGGAGTGGTTACAAAATACTCCACTGAAAATCAGTCAGTGCTGGAGCATCCTCACTTCTCTGTCTCTAAATGTCACAACTAATGTCTCACTCACCTATGCACATGATTTAACACATCAGATGCAACCTATGTTGCATGTCTGGGGTATTTTTCCTAAAATGCTCATTGCATAGTCATGCAACCATTTGTTATTCTGAGGTACCCTGTAACTCCTTCTTTTCTGCTCAGTAGCTCCTTTCATGAAAATATTCCTTGTAGATATTCACTGGTTACTATCTATAATTTTTGTGGTGTGCTTTCAGTTGATGTAAATAGCCACTACTAAATCAAAAATTGCCAAGAGTCAAAAAGGTCAGTTTATATTGAGAAGGACTGTGGTGAACGACTTGAGGTAGCTGGTGGATGAAAGGCTGGATATGAGCTCTCGATGTGCACTCATGTGGTGGGGGGCTACAGCAGGCCCATGGATTACCTGACTGAGGGCATGAAGTTGGAACTCAGCCTCGAAGATATTAAAGCTTATCCATGAAGGCTGAGGCCCCAAAGGCATCCAAATGGGAGAGTAGAAGGCATCTGAATGGGAAAGTAAAAGGCATCTGGAGGAGAGAACCGGTTAAAGGGAGTAATTAACTACAGAACAAGAGCATGGCAAAATAATAGACTTTAGTAGTGCAGTAAAGGGTCATCCAATAATGTGCTGTTGCTTACTAATATTAACCAATGGCTAAAAAGACATGTGTGTGCTAGAAAAGGTATATAAATAGGGGTTTGTAGTAATAAAGTGGATTTTTTTCAGCTTGAGTCACCAAGGAAGTGTGTGTGTGTGTGTGTGTGTGTGTGTGTGTGTGTGTGTGTGTGTGTGTGTGTGTGTGTGTGTGTGTGTTTTTTGGCCGTCTCAATAGTGACACACTCACAGAACAGCAAGCCAAATGTATCTTGGGCTACATTAAAAGAAGCATGACCAGCAGGTTGAAGGAGAGGATTCTCCCCCACTACTCTGCTGCTGTGAGACCTCACATGGGAGTACTGCTTCCAGCTCTGGAAAGTCCAACAGAAGGACATGGAGCTGTTGGAGCTAGACCAGAGGAGGTCACAAAAACGCTCCAAGGGCTGGAGCACCTCTCCTCTGGTGACAGGCTGAGAGAGCTGCACCTGTTCAGCCCGGAGAAGAGAAAGCTCTGGAGAGAGCTTATTGCAGACCTTCAGAACTTAAAAGGGGGTTTATAAGAAAGATGGGGACAAACCTTCTATTAAGGCCTGTTATGATGGGTAATGGTTTTAAATAAGGAGAGGATAGATTCAGACTATGTATAAGGAAGAATTTATTTACTGTGGGGGTGATCAGGCACTGTACCAGATTGCCCAGAGAGGTGGTAGATGCCCCATTACTGAAAGTGTTCAAGGCCAGTTTGGACAGGGATTTGAGCAACCTGGTCTTGTTGAAGAGGGGTTGGACTAGATGGCCATTAAAGGTGCCTTCGAGCACAAACCATTCTATGATGCACCAGCACTAAACTATCTGAAAATCTTTCCCTGAATGAAAACAATTATCAAAGAAAAGTAAATCTCAAGGAGACCAGTGTTGTTCGGAGTAAAGCCTGAAAGTTTTCATGGAAACGTATTCTGAAAAGGTACAAATTATAGGTATAAATTCAATCATTGTTAAGTCAGCAAGGATAAAGTTCTTCATTTGACTGCATAGATCAGGTTTTAGTATTTAAAATAATAGCAATAATAATAATAATTTTTCAATGTTAAATATTTTCAGAGATACTGAGTGTTTGCAGACCATCTGAGTTTTGACTGAAAAAAGATGGCATCATGATTACGGTATTGAGCAGGACCTCAAAAAACCTAGGAACAGATTTTGGCTCTGTTGAATGGGCTTTGTAACTTCAGAGTTATCTAGAAGTTTGCAACTGTTTTCACCTGATTTCAGTTATTTGAATTTCAATCAATTATCCAGCTTGACTTTGGAGTCAGAGGGAGGGGTTATCTCCCATCCTGTGAGGGGTAACTAGGAGAAGGAGAAATGAATCTTATTCTGCATATATTTGTTCTTCTGCAATGATTTTAGGGGACAGCTACACAGATAAATTTGGCATATAATTTGTACATGAATTAAGCTGAAATCAGTCCTACCCTTCATTTCACACTACCCCAGTTCCTCACCTTCAAACCAAGCTTACTTCTTCCTTTGGGTACCTTGTTCATTCAGCCTCCAAGTTTTCCAGGTGAAGGACCCCTTTCAATGAATATTTATTGAAACACCTACAATTGTCAAGCTCGCAGCTAGCCAAGCTCTTCACATGTTACTGTAATGACCAACAACTCTATAAAATGGGGGCAGCATTTTGAAAAGTCAGGCTTTTATCTGGACTAAGTTTGTCACTTTGAGGATTTTAGGCCCCTGACCTCTCTAGTGGCCTTTCTTTTTTCATCCCCCCCCCCCAGAAATGCGTATTCCTTGAACATCAAATTTCCTTTACCATTTTAACAACAACACAGAAGGGACTGATTCCATACAGGAATAAAGTGGTACATACATATTTCTTGTGTCTTTTTTTAGGGCTGACTGGGAATATGGTACAAGTTAAGGACAGCTCCGTAATAGTTTTCACATGATTGCTGTAGGAAAGCATGCTGTTTTCCTACAGCCTTGTATTCATCCAGCTCCAAGAAATGGGCAAAAAATGGTGAAGGAAAAAAAAATGTTAATCATTTATTTCTGCTTTGAAAATGTGCAAATTACATATCAGGGGAGTGTCTGGAAAAAAAAAAAAAAAAAAGGGGATGAAAAGAAAAGAAAGAAACTAGAAAGGGGTAAAAAACCAAATGTCTCTCCCCACAGGAATAATAAAGAACATAGTCTCTAGAAAAAGCATGTTTAAACAAAACAGTAGCAGTAAAACCAAATCAAACCACACCACAGAAAAGATCAGTGTCGCATTCTGTGTCAAGCCTAAATGATATCTGGATATGCATGTGTGTGAATATGTGTGTGTTTGAAGGACCCTGTGTTATTGCAACCACTCCGAGCTTAGATCACGATCAGATGTGTGGACAGAAGTACAAATGGTCACTTGGGTGACCAGCAGCAAACATGGGTGGAAGTAGAACAAGTCTTCACACCCACTGACTCTTCATTTGTGGGTGAGGGCAAAGGCAGAGCAGGAAAATTCCCACACAGGGAAATGGGATGGCTGGACTCACAGCTTGAAGGCTCAACTATACCTGTGGCGGTGGGCAACCCTCCAGACCTGAGCTATCTTGAAATACACACTAGTCATGCTATGATAGCTAAGCACAGAACCTACTGCAGTGTCAGTTCAAGAAGTCCAGGTAAGAATCTGGTCAAAGGCCCTGTCAGCTTCTCAGATATTTGGATATGCACAGTTGGAAGCAGCTTGCTTCCTAGGCTTATATATATGTGAACACACAAATGTGTGTGTGTGTATGTACACATCTATTGTATGAGAGGACTTGCTAAGTTCTTGCTGTCTATGCTCTGAAAAGTGTGAAAACTCTTTTTAGTCAAATTGGAATCTAATTTCCACTTCTGATTTGTGTATCTTTCATTAAAAAAATAAATATTATTTGTATCCAGAACAAAAGATTGACCATACACAGATTTAAAGGATGAAAGGATCTGTTTTCCGCAATTGAGCTACCCTCATCTATGCATCCATACTATGGAAGCAGCTGTAAACCTATCTCAGTCTACTCACACCTTAGTGTGTTCAAAGTCTTAAGAAAACAGTCTCACTTCTAAAATCTGCCTTTATTTTTGCTTGTTTATGTGTATCATAATGATTTCACAGCTGATGTAAATATTTAGGTCAAGTTCTATGGTCTTTCCAGTAGCAGAGACTATGCAAAAAGATCACATCAATCTCAGGTTTGAGTTTGTGCATTTCTTGTACTGCAGTTCAATATTTCATCAGATCAGCCATACTAGCAATATAACACCATAGCAAGGCATGTCTGCTCCATAATGTGCTGAAGAGAGCAGGTGCTTTGAAAGGTTCACAGCAGGTTGCCAAACACTGTCAGACACAAGGGTAAGGTGCAGTTTCTCATAATATCTCCCTGCCAAAATGATCTTTGCTCAAATCTCTTCACTTCCCTGACCTGAACGCTCTGTGCTGTACTGCAATGGAGGAGAACAGGTCCTGACTGGAAGTGTAACTATATGGCCGCCACTGTGTCTTCCACAGGTGAACCAGTGTCGTGGTTTAAGTCTATAAACTCACACAGTTCTTTTTGGTGTCCCTGGGTGGGCCCATGACACTTCAGGCCATCAGGGCAGAGATGCAACATACAGATGGATTCATGATCGAGGGGTGGACTTAGCAATGGATATTATTGCCCAGGTTATTCACGAGTGTGAACGCTGCACACAGTCTCCTGCTCTGAAAGACTTACAAAAGATGGAGCCTAACATCAGGGACTGGATGGACTCAGCAGCTTTGTAGGGATTGATCCATGTACTGAGGGATGATCATTCTTGTCTTGACCCGTGGGAGTTGCGTTCTTTTTGCTTTGTCTTTCTTGCCTCTTTTTTGGTTTTCCTCCTGCGTACGGGGCAACCGGTATTGGTACGAGGTGGTCCTCTGTACGCAGGAGGAAAACCAAAAAAGAGGCAAGGAAGACAAAGCAAGGGAAAATAATACAATTTCTTACCATCCAATATCAAGCCCGACCACACAGTGCACCCACACCAGTGCACCCTCACTGTGCACCCTCACCACCCTTCCGGGTCTCTGCTCTCCGTTTTTACATCCTGGACGTGACATGCTGTGGTATGGAATAACCTCTTTGGTCAGTCTGGGTCAGGTGCCCTGTCTCTCCTTCCTCCCAGCTTCCCCTCCTCCCTGGCAGAGCATGAGACTCACAAAGTCCTTGGCCAGCCTAAACATCACCAAGCAGTAACTGAAAACACTGGTGTTATCAGCATTGTTCCCAGGCCCAAAATCAAAAACACAGTGCTGCACCAGCTACCAAGAAGGAGGAAAAATGACTGCTGCTGCTGAACCCAGGACAACCAGGAAAAAAAGACATTTTCATAGGTAATTTCCTTCAAGCTACAGTGTCCCTCTATGCTTCAGGGAACAGCAGCTGAGGACGGAAATTGCAGTATGACCTTGAGGAGACAATAGGAGGTTCATGGAGACACCACATTTGGGTCTGATCTCACCTCACCTTAGATCTCAGCAATAGAGTATTTCGGACACAACTGTTTTTGAAACTTCCCCTTGTTCTGAAATAGTATTTAAAAAAATCCTGTATTAAATTTGATTGAAAAGAGCTTTGTTCTAGTAATTTTCCTCCTCTAAATGAAAACAGCCCATGTAGGCTTTGGATGACATGTTATTCAAGGGCTTTGCCTATCATCTGCTCATAATTAAATTAATATATTTTTGCATAATAATACTCTTTTTTCCTCCATATTTTCAGAATCATACCCAAACACTTTTTCACATTGGTATAACCCATTATTTTATATTGTCTTTACTGTCAGGAATTTTACAGTCTTCCAACAAATAGTCCTGACAAAGAAATTTTTTTTTCAGGCCTCTAGACAATATGTTTTCTGCCTGAAACTCCAGACCCCTCAGTGATTCACATTTATGACCTGAAAACATTAATTTAGTAATCCCTTCCTTCCAATAATTATTAAAATATAACAATTAAAATGTAGATGTAATTCCAAAGGAGTGACATACAGGAATTACAAGTTTGTCACGCTTCATTTCTGTGCTGTTGGTTTGGGGTTGCATTTTATTGTGTGAGGTTTTGGAGGTATTTTTTTGACTGTTGTTTCTGGGTTGCTTTTTTTTGGCTGGGGGTTTTTTCTTCTTCTCTTTTTTTTTTTTCTCCATTCTAATGAATTTGATCTGGAATCTTTGTCTTTCATTATTCCCTGCAAAACCATTTCCTCCCTCTCCTCACCCCCTCGAGTTGATTAACTGTTACAAAGCATTCCTGTGATACTTAGTAAATAACAATGCAAACATGTTTATGTAACAGTTTAAGATGCTAATTATGTTTTTATGCTGGAGTTGAACACACGCTGTCCTGGAGTCTGGTAGTCTTCAAGTCTTGGCTCTTTGATGTGAAGGGTGCGCTAGGAAACACATTCGTTTTTCATTTTGCCTTGATGAAGGTTGCTGTTTACATTTTGTGTCACTTCTACATAAGTCAGCCGCATGTTAATGGCCCTGAGGAATGCACTGGTTCTGCACCCGAGCCATGTGAGCCTCTGTTCCTGTAGTGGCTGTGGCCACAAACAGTTACTGTATGGAAGGATGGACATTTTTGTGGAGTCCCCATGCGTGGGACCAAGTTGCAATATATTCTTCAGGAGAAAGTATCTCGTCCAAGTTTAGTGAGAAGATCTGAGAACAAAAATTAGAGCTAGCTTCTATTTGTCATTAGGGTTAGATTTTAATGGACAATGGGTTAAGTCACATTTGCCTGCCCACCTAATGACTACCATCTTGGTCAGTTCCACATATGTTCCTCTAAGTTTAAATTCAAATTAGTAAGAATGAATTAGTATAACCTGAGCAAAAATGAAGACATTTTCTATCAGGCATTCTAACAAATTAGTGTTTTTTATAAACTAGTCATAGAGGGAGAGACATCACAGATACCAACCAAAAAATTTAGGATTGAACTTTCCCCTGAATCAAGTAGCTTCTATGTTGGAGACAAGTACTGGCCAAGTGGTCCAGTCCTGATCCAGACTGACAATTCTGAAGACACTTAGGGAGCTGCTTTTGCTACTTTGGAATTCTACTGAGTAACCCAGCTCATATGATCTTATGATGCATTGTAGTGGATGGCACGATAAATTTGGCTCCTTGGTCTTAAATTCTCTTGAATTCACAGCTGGACTTTGGACTGCAGAACAAAAGATCCGAATGGCAGTGGCCGTGACCATGGGAAATGCATTTGTTTCCACAAAAATACATTTTGGACAAGCAGCACAGCTCAGGGGACAAATGAAGGCCAGAGTCAAAGCTTCTTTACTCCATTACTAGCTGTTAGGAGTTATGACAAACCTTGGCATCTGGAACAAAATCTTTATATCACGTTGTTAAAGAAAAGTCTTCCTTCTTCTAAGAATTGTTAGTTTCATCAATAAAGCATTTGAAGAGCAAACTCCAGGGCGGATAATTAGACTGATCACGGTTGTTGGAGGATTGGCCACATTGACAGGCAGTGACAAAAGGCTGGTGCCCCTCTAAAATGTCTGTTTTCAATTTATGTATATGTGAGTATTCTATGGAAATCACCAAAGAAAATCTTCTGTTTGTTAAGTAAGAATCATTCCACATTATCAGAACTTGGGTCTCAGCTGCCTTAGACTGCAACCGCCCACTTCACCTGGGTCCATGGAGACAAGGAAACTTTCCTGGTTTACATCAATTTTATTTCTGTTGGCTAAGATCTCAGATCATACATGCATATATGTAGAAGGTGTTTCCTACCACTGCTATCTCTAGTGTTTGCATATTTTCCAGACTTCTGTAAGGTTGAGGGAGGTCTATGGAATGCTGATGAGGCACCTATGACAGATAGCCGGAAGAAGAGCCCAAGCCTGCTGTCATTCAGTATAAATGTGCTATACAGGGATCTACACCTCCACAGCAAAATGTTAGAATGTCTGCAAACTGATAAAGGCTATAAATCTTTTATACCCTACAGCAACATTCCCTAAGAGAATGCTGTTGGCCTTTAGAAGTGAACGTATCATCACGACCTGGTGAAGCTTACTGAGGGAAGAAAGTCATTCCAACCCATCACTGACGTACAGGGAGCAGAATGATGCAACGTGCTTTCTGCTTGGTGTGCTTCTCCTTGTCACTTATCTCACCTTGTTTTACCCATTCATCACTCCTCCATCACTTCCCAGAGCCCTTGACTGGTTTTCGAATGTCATTTCTGTCCTAGGTTCCTGCACCAATTGGCTGGTAACACTTTCCAGATGTTTTATTGTCCTCCAGGTGATGGGGAAAATATTTTGCCTAAAATTCGTTTTTCCTGTGGAAGATTCTTTGTCTTCCCAGTTTTTCCTAGTCTGAGTAAACAAATAATCCATCTTCTTTATGAAAACCTAGAAATCTTTTCCTTAAGTTCAGCCCTCATCTCTTTTTTTGGTCCCTATTTCTAGCACCTAAAACTCCCTTAATGGCTGGTTGATAACCAAACAAAGCCTGCTTTCTCTCTGCTGCAGTTCATTATGTCATTACAGTTCCAGTAAGACAAGTGACAGAATATGGTGACATATTTGGGTGCGAGTGTTTGATCATACGTTGGTCAAGAGGCTATTATCAAAGTACTACACTGCTCTGCATACAATGAAATAATTCCTCTACAAGTGTCTGTTACTTTTTTAATTACAGGTACACAACAAAACCATTTGGACTATTCCTAAGAGAGTGGCACGCCATAGCAGTCTTTCTGAAAAATGTTGGACCAGATGTCCTGAATGCACTAGTCAGCAGGTAATACCACGAGACTGCAGTAGACAAAGTTTGAAGAACTGTTTCAGGAAAGAAAGGCTAAATAAAATAAAATAAAATGAAATAAAATAAAATGAAATAAAATGAAATGAAATGAAATGAAATGAAATGAAATAAAATAAAATAAAATAAAATAAAATAAAATAAAATAAAATAAAATAAAATAAAATAAAATAAAATAAAATAAACCCAAAACCTCAGGAAAACAGCAATGGAAAACAGATAGTGGCATGAGTTGGTAGATAATCAAATTAGATGATTGGATAACTGCAAAAATGACCAGCAAAGCATTAAGCACTGCATGCATCAGGCTTCAGTTGATCATCTACCTTTTTGTTTCTAGTCACCATTGCTTCTATATATTAGTTTCATCTGGAGCCTCTGAGCTTCACATTTCCCACATCAGCAATGGGTTCTCTTGAAAAAAGTAACCACCTGTAGAAGACACTAGAAAGGTCAGGACAGGTGGCACAGATATGACTTTGTACCATGAGATCCTGACTGAAAATACTGAACATTACCTACACAACAGAGACCCTTGGCTGCAGCATTTTTAGCAGCAACCCTCTAGTGGGAACCAAGAGGGGATCGATTCCAGTTAAGGTATCTTAGTGTTTGGCAGGGAACGGAGGCGGGAAAATGATGAACTTCAGAGCTTTCTTCTCCACTCAATGAGCCTGTGTCTGTTAGAGCATTTTAATTTATGTGGCTTTCTACTTGTGCATTTGGGGTTATTTTGCACATGCCATCAGAAGAAAGCCAGTGTAAGTCTTTGGAGGGCTATTCAAGGCTCAGCAAAGTCAATCAGATTTAGGAGATAAGTTACCATTGGGAGGTAAAATAGATATAACAGTAGTGGTTTTATAACTTTCTTAGGCTAAGGTTGCAAACAAAGCAAGATTTATAGTGATAAATAAATTTTATTACATTACCGAAATTATCTGAGAGGTCTCCTTCCTATATAACACAAAGTCACAAACTGTCATTTTCCCTTCTGCACCAGTGTTCCAGAAAATATTTTTTATTGTCTAAGGAATATTTTTTCTTGTCTAAGAAGAGGTTATGTAAAAGATAACGTTTACTCAGTATCATAGTCACGTGAAGTGATGTGATTCTTCCTCAAGGCTTTGATTCAGCCAGGTGCCTAAGAACATAAGAAATTTAATTTCAGAGTGATTACATGAACTTTGTGGCATTAGATGAAGAATATAATGCTTTTGTCTTTTCAACATGGTACATGATGCTAGGCAGATCAGGCTAATTCTGGCCTCTGGGGAATGCATTCACCCAACCAAGATCTACCTTGTTACTTCTGACCAAAGTCATCTCAGGTGGGGATACTCAATGCAAGCGGTTTTTTAACTTGTTTAGGTGGAAACAAAAAGCACAGTGAAGGCAATCTGCTAAAGTTTGGTACCTAAGCCACTACTTACACACTTAGACTGTTAGTTGTGTATAAGGCTGCATGCATTATTCCTGACTCTGGACAATGTGACATTAATTTCCACCCAAAAGACAAGTATGACATACAGTCTTTGCCCATTTAATTTCTTGTGCTAGCATATGTTTGAAAATTCATGCTCAGCCAATCTCATTTCAACATGAAGTAATCTTGCCCAAGCAAGCACTAGGTAAATCTCATACTTGCTTCTAAAATATTTTATTTATACTCATAAAAATAGATAGATGTATCTTGAGTCAGGTCATCTTGTTCTGAACCGGGCATTCACTACAGACTTAGCAGCTGCTAGCAGGTTACCAGTCTTAGTATATTTTGGTTTGTTTTTTTTTTTTTAATAAATTGTGCAACCAGGCCTAATAATTATAATAAAATATAACAGAAAGAAAATGTTGTCAGGGATCCAAACATATGAACTTTATGACATGAAAAGCTTTTATTCTGGTTCCTATTCTCACTCGTGCACAGATTTATTGAAAAAAAAGCTTTGACATTTATTCATTTTCCACTTAGCTTATTGTGGTTAAATCAAAAAGAAGTGTCAGGGCTTAGGGAGCTGAAAGCAGCTACACTTTTTCCATTGTGATGGGTCACATGGTTCCCATTTATTCCATGAAAAACCTCATGGTTTTGGTTATTTTCACTGTCTGGAATGAGATATAATTCCACTCCTGCTGCCAAATCTCCTCTACTGCATAGGAAACTCCTGCATTTTGGGCCATCTCCCTTGGTTCAGCTGGGAGGCCTGTTTCATAAGCAGCTTTTCTTTATTATTATTTATTGTTTTCAGTGGTCTAAGGAGACTCTTCACATGATTGTTTGAAACCTTTCTTCAGACAATAGGAGGGGAAGGGAGGCCTCGTGTAAGGTACCGAGCTCCAGTGGAGATCTCTGTTCTAGTCTAGTTCCCATCACATATGGAGGCCATTTCAGGCTGGGTCAAAAGCCTGTTGAAATCCACACAAAGATTTCAGTACATGTGAACCAGACCCATCACGACTATGTTTTGTTGTTTGCAGTGGGGAGGTCAAGGAAGAAAATGAGTCTTCCACCTTTTGCTGAGCATGGATTCACCTACATATAAAAATTCTGCTACAGACGTAGGTTCAAATGCAGTTAAATTCTGGCAACTCCTGTGTTTACAAGCAGTCAACAGTTGCTCTTTAATTGTTCCCCTACATGCTCTTAGTCCACTCCTGGCAAAATGAATTAGTTTAAACCTCTATGGAGAGAAAATAAGGTTGTCTCCATCCCAGACAGAAATATCATGTCTATGAGCATGTTTGTTTGCTCAAAATTAGGTTAGTGCAAGATGGTATGAGAAAAGCTTATATTCAGTGAGCAACCACTGTGTTTCAATTCAGTAGTTTCAAATACTCCAGAAAGAATCTCAAAGAATAGACATCATTAAAGACACAGTGACACAAACAAGCAAGATTAAAAAAAATAAAAATTAATGTAGGTTTATCAAGAGTAAATCATACTGGGTGCATCTCTTTTCAATATGTATGTATGCATCTATCTATCTATTGATCAATCTCTAATAAAAATTACTGAAATTACTGATAGATAGAAATAGAGAGTTTTAGATTTCATTTACTTGTCATGTTAGTCTTATTTTTCTTAGGATTAGCCGAATTCAACTGGGAAATTCAGACTTTATTGACTACACAGACCAGGTCTCCAGAGAGCTGATGTCCTCATCAGGTGAGAAGAGCCTCATCTAAGTGTCAAGAGCTGTAATTAAACCTGCAATGAACATGAGAATTCCAAGATGTCATATTAAAACAGTACTAATTTAGGAAAAATACTGTTCAGAGCAAGAGAAATATTTCATTTCATTAATGTGGAATTGTCACATTTTGACACTACCAGCACAAAATATTCATTGAAAGAAAACCATCTTGTTTCAATCAAGAAAAATGTTTTATTTCTACTTCCTCTGTTTGACACATTATAGAATAATGTTACTGTTGCATGTATGTGACATTAAAATTAATAACAATGAAATTAAAAAGTCCAAGTGAGAGATTTGAAAGGATTTATTTCAAGGGTTTTTTTTTTCAATTTAAAATACTCTAAGAACAATTAGAAATATTTTCTGAAGTATCTCCAGATCTTAAATAAACAAAAAAAAAAAAAGTTTGTGTTCCTCAAAGTTCATAACTCTACCAAAATCTGTAATAAAAGATTTCACCTTGATCCCTCACGTGCAAACTCTTCTTATATTGTGATAACAAAATAACTGAATGATGGCAATGATGTTTGCAATTTTAAAATGCAATGCAACACAAAAAAAAAAAAAAAAAAGGCTCTTCTGAGCAATGAATCATGGAAAAGTACTTGACTACCTGAAAAATTCTTTATTTTTTTTCAAATTCCTTTTAAAATATATTTAATATACTTTAAGATTAAAATCGCCCTTACAATGTAAAATTAAACAGTTATTTTATTAGCAAAGAGCATCTATGAATTAGGTGGACCTATTTTCTAGAAAAGTTTTTAAGGTCACTGTAAAGCCTTTTTGTTGTTGTTCTGAGCATGTCCTGATTTCATGTATCACTTTGATCTGGAGAGAAATGTTTTATTTAGGTCAAGTGTTGAGGTTGAAAATGAAAACTGGATGTTACATTTTGTTAGTGATCCTTTTACAGGTGGTGTGAAGGTATAAGGGAAATCATAAGCTTCCCTCCTTAACTTTCATATTTGTAATGATATCTCTGTGGAAGAAATGGTGTGGATAGTCCCACTCATCTTCACTCTCAGATGTTGATGCTAAATTTCTGCTTGAAGGTCTTTCAGCCACTGAAGAGACATGTTCATCTCCATCAAGGGATTCATTCCATCTACGTTAGACAACACTCTCAGGACAGACTGAGTCTGCCCTTTAAAGGCTCTGTCCATCCCCATAGCTAAAGAGGGTCTAGAAGGAACTTATTTGGTTGCCCTGAGTCTTCAGCTAACAGCTTTATATGGATTAATTTTACCCTGTTGGTTGGCAATCACTTTGAATTTAAATATTTAGAAGAATATGTTAGTCCTTAACTCCAGCGGGCATCTCCACTCATAATAGCACCAGAATTTAGTTGTGATACTGCTAAATTGTTAAAATGTTCCCTCACATGATTTTGACCCATAGAAGCTGGAAGGATCCCAATGTATGGTTCAGGATTAATACTACTAATCAAAGAGCATTCTCAACAATCAGCAAAGATCCAGCCACCCAGTTCTGGAGGAAATAAGTGATTAAAACCCGAAAATTCACCATGATGCTAGAACATGGGTCCTAACACAGTCTAACTCAGCAGCATGGATGTAGCCTGTGTGCAAAATGTCATGGCACTGGTTTTACTGCAGTCAATGGCATGATCTTCCTATATACTCTCTGAAAGCAAATAGCCCTGGGAACTGCTGATCAAAGCAGCTCTTTTACCTTAGAAAAGCATGTGAGACTTCCGAATTCACATTCATTCTGAATTCAGAAAAAGACAACACCTAACAAACACTTTCCATTAAAAGAGGTAGGTCAGGATGATCTGTAGCATCCCAGCTGACGGCATTCATCACAAATGTGATTAATCCAAAGGCACACTATGGATTTGAACTGAGTTTATTAGTTCCCAAATGAAACCATTAGCCATTACCTGCTTCTCTCTATTCACCACCACCACAATTGTACTGACAATTTAAGAATCAATAATTTTCCTCTGAATTCTTTCAGTTTAAGTGTAACACCAAGTTATGACATATATTTTCAACACAATTTCTCAATCGAGTCTTGCATTAGATGCAATCTTCTGCCATTTGTAAACCATGCTTAAGAACAAGTTTTTCATTGAATAGTAGACTTGTTTACACATGTTCATGTATTTAATTGTTTACATGTTCTTGCCTCAGTCCAACTCAGAAAAATTCTGTAACAGAAGGTCTAACAATTACTGGAAGTCAGATTGTCATTCTATCTTCATTTCTTTTCTTTTATACTCAGATTGACTGAGAACTTAGAAAGAATATTTTGGTTTTGGTTTTGGTTTTGGTTGAGTATTTTTTTCCCTTCATTCTGGATCTCAATAATACTAAACAAGAAGAACTACTCAGGAAAAAATTAGCAATTTCCATTTAAGATCAAAGGGAACTAATACATTTCTTTAAAATTTTTTCTGGGGCTTAAGTATTGATGAAAATAATCTCTGGTCTTTTAAAATGGAAAAAGTTAAAAAGGTCTTACCCCCTCAACATTCTCATCTGCATTTGTAGGAGCTCTTCAAACAGAAAATGTGAAGGTAGCAGATTTGCTCCTTGCTCTTGAAAACTGGGAAGCACATCTTTATTTTGATGAACCCCACAAGCATCAAATTCAGTTCAGGGAATTTGAATCTATTTTTTCCAGCATTGCTGTCCTGACCTGGGACTTTGTGCATCCATCCCACTCCATCCTGGCTCACAACTCCATGATATATAATCTGGAGCAATGGATGTTAATAAACTCAGTTTAATTTGAGCTATTTATTTTTTTTAATTCTTATTTGCTCTGTGACAGTAAGCAACTCCAAGTAACACATACTTCCTTGAGAAATCCTTGCTGTATCTTTATTCTGTTTTCTTTCTGTGGCACCAGTGGCACTTCTTACCCACAGCCCAAATCAGAAGGAGATGGAAGAGTGGTCTTGTGAATTGGAGAAAAGTACTACTTGGCAGCCGTGCTCGTTAGATTCCAGGGTCTGTGGCTTCAAATGGATATCTCACATACATGCACAGACACGTACTGCACTCCCACATGTTCAAACACGTATGTGGATAAGCAGAAGGATGTTCACACACTGCGGCTATAGTCTAGACTTGTCCATGTTCCAATACACCTTTCAACTTATGAATAACCTTAATGCATGCTCAGAGAATGTCATCTCTCTTTTTTTTTTTCTTCTTTTCTTTCTTTCTTTCTTTTTCTTTCTTTCTTTTTCTTTCTTTCTTTTTTTTCTTTCTTTCTTTCTTTCTCTTTTTTCTTTCTTTCTCTTTCTTTCTCTTTCTTTCTTTCTTTCTCTTTCTTTCTTTCTCTTTCTTTCTCTCTCTCTTTCTCTCTCTCTTTCTCCCTTCCTTCCTTCCTTCCTTCCTTCCTTCCTTCCTTCCTTCCTTTCTGTCTTTCTGTCTTTCTGTCTTTCTGTCTTTCTGTCTTTCTGTCTTTCTGTCTTTCTGTCTTTCTGTCTTTCTGTCTTTCTGTCTTTCTGTCTTTCTGTCTTTCTCCACCCCACGTTCCCTCCCTGGAAAGCAACGTAAATATGCATTGCTGAAGAGATGTCTGAGAGGCACAAGAATTTTTAAAGATGGAAGTTCCTGAACACAGGGTAATCTCACTATGCAGCAAACAAGTAAGAGAATTGTGGAAATTATTACCTCTGAAATAGTTGCAGAGTTACTGCATCTCCCTGCCTTTGACATGATGGGCTCATCTGCAGTAAGAATCAGCACATATAGTTCTTAGAGCCAGAGGCTGAATTCGACAGCACAAAACTACTCACATTAGAAATGCTGCGGCAGTCGATGCAAAAAGAGCATTTTCTAGTGCTCTACTAACTCCCCTTCACTGGGCTTTGTTTACTCTCACAGTGGAGCCTGTATCACCAGCTGTGTCAATTAAAGTGTAGCAGCAAAGGAACAGAAGCAGCAAATGAGGCCATCTTCAATCACCCAGGTATATCCATGAGAAGACACTTTGGTGTGCTTTGTCCATTGCTGCTCCTCATCTGGTAGCCGCATACCCAGCTTGCTCAACGGAGCTCTAAGGCAAGAGGTCTTTTTGATATGGCTAGAGGTGTAGGCTTCAAAGATGGTTATCCTAGAGTTCTAATAAAATAACTGCTACACAGACCTTCTCCCTAAGTGACTTCTCTGTGTATGACGGAAGTTGGGCTGGACATGGGCTCCCACCTCAGCAATATGTGTTCAAAACATATTGATGCTTGTGAAAGAGGAGATGCACACTTTGCAGTACTTGGCTTTGCCACAGACAAATTTTTTGTAATGTTAGAAAATTACTTAAGTTCTCAGGCTCCAGTGCCTTGGCTGCCCAGTGGTTAAAATCAGCTCTTCATGGCAAGGGATGACGCTTGCTTCATACATGTGTGCAGAGTCCATAACACATTGGGGTTAAAGTCTTGCTGAGACTTATATCTCATACACTTAAAATAAAAAATCGACATGTTTACGGTGTTGATTTCTGTGGGAGCTGATGGAGCTCATCAGGAACTCCACTGGGAGCTCAAATACTCTCAGAATTTGGCCCAGTAGTTCTGAGACCTCAGTACTCAATTCGGTAAATGCGTTGTTATTGGAAATAAGATACCCAACAACTACAGCACATGGCCTATACATTTTGTCCATCATACTCCTTGCAGGCTGTCTTCTGGGGCTGGTTTCACGTGACTCCCATACTGGGGCTTTCACACTACTGACATTCAGCTACAATTTCTCCAGGGTTTCCAAAGATCAACCAAAGGGCTTCCTCATACAAAACCATACTCCCAGGCTTCCTCCTGCCCTCTGGCTCTAGTGGCAGAATGGTGCTGTTTTCTTCCATCAGGTTATCTCACCTACATGATAACAAGCAAAATTATCTCAATTTGTCTCAGAGCCAATCTTCCCGCTCTCTTTGTGACAGTCTAAATTATAACTAATATTTAGCAACTAATGTCTTCCCAAAAGTGGAAGTGAAAAACTGGTTATTTGGAATAAAGTCATCCAAGAGGGAATATATTTTGAGAAAGAAAAGTCAGCATTTATGAGTCTACGTACATGGTTTTATGCCAGTCATCTAGTGACTATTACATTGAGATGGCAGAAATTCTTTGCCATTAACATCCCTGTAACTCCTCAAAAATGGAGTCAAGCCACCCTTTGTCTTTTTATAACACTTTGATGTAGCATCACTAAATTCTGACAAAGTACAAAGATAGGGACTGTTGAGAGCTAATGGTTTTCTCCAGCATCTTTCAAGTGTGTACCCAGATCTTCTTATCTGGAAAGTCATTGCATTGCTTCCCTATTTATTCTTCCCAGAGCATTACTGCAACAACTCATTCATGCAGGTAAGGTTTATGACCCCAATAAACAACAGTCTTCCCTTACTTCCCAGAATACAAAATAACTGTTTCTTATGTTTCTAAGATTTACCAAGTAATGGTGACAGCAGCTAAAATCCTTCTGTGTCCACCCCACCAACAGCCTGCATGAGCACTGAGCGTCTGCAGCTCTAGCAATTTGGTTTTCATAATTTCCCCTTCCAAATACTCCTCGGTACTATACATACTAATACTCAGCTCCTTGCTCCATGCCAAATAAGTTATCTCTGCTTTCTGGTCACATCTCTTCAAAAGTTTGTAGACTGTTATCAGGCTCCTCATGCTGTCGTTTCAGAGACAAGCCATTCACCTTTGAACATGACTCATAGGCTGTTTTCTTCAGCCAAGTAATCACGAAGCTGTATTTTCCCCAAAAAACCTTCTCTGGATCATCTGTATCTTTCTGGTAATGAGGTGCCCTGTTGTGGGGGATATGGAACAATGCAATACTGATCAATGTGATCAAACGTTGAACAATTTATTGTGTGGAAACGTGCCTTTTATGGAAAAGTTTCAGAACACTACAACATTCGATAACACTTGATTGGTTAACTACACTCAGCCGAGTGCTAGCAACAGTTCAATGATTGGTTGTCGTTTAAAGTGACCATAGCAACAGGTTCCTGGTTTGCAAGCGAGGTTTGCT
This sequence comes from Amazona ochrocephala, assembly GCA_039720435.1. Lineage (NCBI taxonomy): Eukaryota > Metazoa > Chordata > Aves > Psittaciformes > Psittacidae > Amazona > Amazona ochrocephala. The sequence continues at coordinate 104,737,454 of CM077876.1, forward strand.
TTGTGGTAACCTGATCCGGCGCCGCGACATCCTGCTCAGTGCCTTTCATCGACCTGCAACGTCTCACAAAGCCTTTTGCTCACTGCTAGAGTGAAGCTGAGTCAAAAGCTGGATTGCTCACATGTCCATTAACTGAAAGGAATGCTTCCACAGTGCCCAAAAGTAAGTACAGCATCTCAGGCCCATGGGATGCTGATTCCATGGGCCTGGGATGCTCACCTTTCTGTTTACTCATATCACTTCTCTGGACCTTCAGCACAACCTCACAACCATGGTTCAGCTTCTGGAATGCCCTGAAATATCACAGCTCTTCTTGCTGCCTATGTTCATCCTGGTATCTTTGTCAGCATAACTGTTTCTACCTGCCAGTGGAGTTTTTTTCAGACTATTTCCATGCCAGAAGGAGCTGTATAAATTGCTTTTTCCAACTCTACTCTCACGTGGTTTCTCTTCTGGGTGTCCAACTTGTCTTCACTGCTCTGTGATAGTCTCTCATCCTCAGTGGTCTTTGCCAAACCTTTTGGCTCTCCTAGCGTAATTATGCTAATATCTTGCAAGCCCACAGAAGTCTTTGTCTATTTCCTTTAATATGATCACACTCATTCTTTGCAGCCACCTGGGGATAAGGAGAGGAAAGCCCAAGCAAAGCTTTTTACAACCCGTAATCTCAAATCTGACATGCTCTAGTTATGCTCTCCTAGCATGAATTATGGCAGCAAGTCCTCTTTCAATGGCTGGTGTACATTCCTAGAGCAGAGTTGCTCTGCTAAAGAAGAACTTCTAGCTCTCTCTGTTCAGGGGAGTAAACCCTGTGTGACAACAGCATTGGGGTCTGACCTAAAGGCTACACCTACTCCACTAAATTAAGTTGTGCCAAGGAATGGCACTCAGTCACTGGAACAGAATCATAGGACGAATTGGGTTGGAAGGGACCTTAAACATCATCTAGTTCCAGACCCCCTGCCACAGAGCATGGACTCCTGGCCTTGAACACTTTCATGAACATGTTAGTGTTGCATTTTTAGCATTGTTACTGGCTAGATTTTAATCCAGAATCACTAGAATTCTCCTGGATGGTTTGGTATGGCCAGAGACACATTGTGGTGACGGAATCTATACTGCCCTGAGAGTGGAGGTACAGGCATGGGCCACTCCAGCCAAAGTGCTGGAAGATATGCTTGTTCAATTTACAACAAATGTATTCAAAGTCTTTCCTTAAGCTGTCAACAGAGAAGTTGCTGCCTGTTTCATGTGTGCTCACACAACTGAACTGATGCAATTAATTGCCTGAGTAACTTCAACGAAATAACAGCAAATTAATTTGTCTGTTCATTCCAGCCGAGAGAGCCACAGCCAGGAAACAGTAGTGAAAGCATTTCACACACACTTCCTCTGTGATGTGGCGTACTGGGTAACTGCTAATGAAGCTGAGACAAGGGTAAGGACAGTTAGAGGCATGGGAAAGGTGACAGAACAAAACCAGGAAGAGAACGTGCCCTCAGTAGGTTTTCCACTCTTTAATAAAATTGTCCAATGAAATGTCACACCCATCTTCAAAATTGCAGACCACTTTTTTTATTATTTTCATTTTTTTTTCCACCTATGAATTTTGCAGAAAGCATGAAAACCTTAGCAGACATCCAAGTCCCTGGGAAGCATTTAGCCACCTATAATCACTTCTCACAGGTCATATGATATAAATCAGCTGATAGATTTCTGTTCTTTCCCTCAGCAATCTTCCTCTGAAATACACTGTTTGCTGTCTTTAAGGGGAGTGTTTATAAAGGATAATGCCATTCCAGGATCCCAGGCAATTCCTGCAACCATGTGTTCTTTATTTGAGAATATCGCATAGAATCATTGCTTCTTGTGACATTTCCATATAAAAACCTCATGTTCCTGACTCTGAAATGCTGCATGAAGTTCTAACCTCATGGTATTTCAGGGGAAAGAATTGCCTTTTTTTTTTTTTTTTTCTTCATTCTTTTTCTAATAAGACTGGAGCAAAAATTTTTTTGGCATGAAAACTAAATTCTGCTCTGGATCTTATTACCTGAACCCCTTAAGGAAAATCTTCCCAGCAGTTGCCTCTACCTGATCATAATGTATCAAATTTGTAGTTTAGGTTAGAGGACTGCTCTGTACTTTCCCTTCCAGCTTCGTTTCACTTTCCTCTTTCTTTTCTAAGAGACACTGTTGTTTATCAATAAGATCAAAATAAATGGGAAATTAAACTCAGTGTTATTTTCATCTACAACTCAACCAAACAGTAACACACATAAACACTGTCCCAAATCTCCATGGCATCGAGTGCACTTTGTCGTTTCACAGACAATGGGAACAAAAAAGCCTCAAAGTAAAAGAAAAGTGAGTTTCTTGGCATCGTGTGCTGCAAATCCTTGTCATTGTGATGATGATAGAAAACAAAATAATTCCATGCCTTTGAAATAAAATGCCTCCTACAGTTAATAAACACCATAAAATAACTAGTACTTCAGTAAGAAAAGATATAACTTAACTCTTTCAACTAATTTTGTAGCGTCTGCACATTTCCTGTTCTTTCACTTATGAATATTCTTGTTTTGCATATAATTTAGCTAATTGATGACAAGGGATTGTTTAATAGATCTTCATTAATTTTTCCTTCAAATTTTTCATTTCTTTCCTTTTTGAGTCTCATTCTTGTTCTAAGCTTTGCAACATTTCTCTATGATACCTGCTATGTAAAATCTACATAGAGATAAGTCAAGTAGCCAATATATTCACAATAAAAACCCATGAGAATAAGGAAAATATTTTTTTTTTTTTTCATTGTTCCCTAAAAAAATTGCTTGGAAATTTAAGAATTCTTTTGTCAATACTTTTTGTGGGCCTGAATGTTCAGCCAAATACCTTTCAGAAATGAGGAACATTTGAAATAAGATCATTATTAGAAAATACATCTAATTCAATACAGTCCTTCAAGAGTACAAAATCTAGTTCAAATGAGGATTTGAGAAGAGTTCTGTTTCATTGCTGCAATTTTCCATGCCATAGGTGAGTGGGTGAACCTTAAGTAATAGAAAACACAGTTGTCTAAGTCAGTTAAAAAAAGTTGTTTCCCACACACATCCTTTTTATTTTTTTCTGGAAGTGTGGCCAGGTTTAATAAGATTTTACATGAATTTGAAATTCTCTGTCTGCAGTCTGCACTCAGGACTCTGGTACATACTCCTGCACTGTTAAACAACCAAGCACTTCCAGCACTCAAAAGACGTAGGTCAAATGCTGCTGAAAATGAAAGGACTGACCTATAAATCAAGACGATCTTCTTTTTAGAAATAAAGTCTTTTGTCATGCAACTTCCCCTTTTTGTGTGTAATTATGAAAAATACAAATGTTTTGGTTTAATTTATTTAAAAAGCTAAAATTTAGAAACTCACACAATTCCATCATCTGGAACGTTTGTTTTTTTTTAAAAAAAAAAACCACAAAACAAACCAAACCCAAAAACTCATGATACAGCAGTCACTACAGATGGCATCTCTGCAAGAAGCAGACTGTTCTTTCCACTCAGCATCATCTTTTATTACACAGAATTTTAATGCGTGAAGATCTGAATACATCTTCAAATACCCATGGAAAATCTCTGGTGGAAAAGCAGGTCTCTTGGAGCCATTGATTTGTTCTACAGGGGCTCCAGGGAGTTCCTGTTTTGGAGGAGATGAGACTGCAGTGGAGGTGAGTACAGAGAAAACAAAGAGGATGCAAAGTTCAGGACTTTGCTCTTCACAATGAACTGACCCTTACCGATATCAATATGCCCTTCCTCACTGTTTCCTCTACAACATCATCCTGCTTTCCCAGAGGTTTTGGGGGTTTGGTGAGTTGTGTTTGTTTTGTGGTTTGTTTTTTTTTTTTTTTTTAAGTACTTGACAACTGTGTGAGTATAAGGAGAGAATAATAAGCTCTCATAACATTTTTTTTTGCAATTGCAGGGGCCTAGCTTCAGTGCTGTTTGTTATCTCTCTCTCTTTAAGTGTTGAGGCCTTTTGGTCCCTGTAGCAGGGATTGTGGCATGCTGCAGGGAAGCATTTTGTAGCTTGCAAAATGTACTGGACATATTACAGATTTTCTACTCATCTATTTGGAAGTGTCCTGGGTTCAGCAGTAGCAGCCACTTTTCTCCTTCTTGGTAGCTGGTGCAGCACTGTGTTTTTGACTTTCAGCCTGGGAACAGTGCTGATAACACCAGTGTTTTCAGTTACTGCTTGGTAATGTTTTGATCTGACCAAGGACTTTCTGTGTCTCATGCTCTGCCAGGGATGAGGGGAAGCTGGGAGGAAGCAGAGACAGAACACATGACCCAAAGTGACCAAAGAGGTATTCCATACCACAGCACGTCATGTCCAGGATGTAAAGACAGAAGAGAGAGACCCGGAAGAGGGGGGTTCACTGCTGAGTCGGGCTGGATATTGAGTGGTGAGCAGTTGTATTCTCTTCCCTTGTATTTCCTTTGTTGTTATTATTATTGGTGGTAGCTTAGTGATTTGTGTTATACCTTAGTTGCTAAACTGTTCTTATCACAACCTGTGGGAGTTGCATTCTTTCGATTCTCCTCCCCATCCCCCCGGGACTGGGGGAAGAAAGAGGGGGCCTGAGTGAGCGAATTGCATGAGGGGCTTAAACCATGACAGGAAGTTTGAGGCAGAAAGATACTCAGCTTAGATGACCTGAAGGAGCCATATTTGTCCTATGCTCTGAGTTTGATTTCTGTCCAGAACATCCAAAAGGGAGAATCTGCTCATTCTCTATTTTTGGAATTATGGTCTATTTACAGTTGCTCTGGAGTCTAGAGTCAGTCCAAAGCATTCTAGCAGATACTTTGTGTGGTCTTTAAACTTTTGCAAGCCACAAAGGAAGGGAAAAAGAGGAGGATTTATTCATTTTAAGGCCAAGGGCTTTTTGGATTATTTAGAAACATCTCCAATGTAAACCAATTGTATGATTTCCATCCAGTTCTTTCTGTCCTGAGCTCAGCTGCTTGTGTCAAGGATGCCAAGCACATGGAGACGATGACAGGTAAGGGAAAGAGCTGCATATGGTTAAATGTAGCTAATAGCATCTGGATGATGCATACATAGAACAGGACAGATGATGTTGCAATGGAGGAGTGGCATATGTTTCCTGGCTGAAGAGTGTTGGTGGTCTTTACAACTGTTCTGTGGAAGGCTTGTCTGGCATTTTCAGTCTCAGACTCGATAAGGAGAGTCCCTGGTGGCCTCGGACAAACATGTAAGGATTTCAGATTTCTGGTGGCCAAAGAAGGTTGGGAATCACGGACTTTGTCCAACGATCAGATCTGCAGGAGAGTTACATTCCCCGGGGGCTACTGATGACAGCACAGCTAAAGTAGAGCTTCATCTTTTCCAGCTTGCCTGTGGTCTACCACACGATTTTTTGTTATGCTGAGCTTAAGGAAGCTTGCCACTTAGAGCCAGCAGCAGCTTTGTCTTAAGGTACAAAGTAGGCCACTCATTTGGGCAAGGGATGCCAAGAGAGACATGACCCCTCTGCTTATGACAATGCACTGGAAACTGCCCATCTGCTGTGAGATAGCTGGGCTAAGGACTAACTGTCCTTGAAGCACTCCCTCAATCAGTCCAGCAATAACATGGGCACTAATCGGCTCTCAGAAGCCTTTCTCACAAGATTACCTTTCCCTTCCTGGAGCAAGGGATCTTGGAGTTGATCCTTCATTCTTACACTTATTTGCCACCACTCTGCTGAAACAAGTGACTGATTGTGTGTAAACTCCTTTTCTCCTGAAAAGTCTAGTGAGCTTTGAACTCCTGGAAAAATTATTCTCCAAGGGCAATCCCCAGTTCGGCTGAACACATGCCCCCTGCTTTTCAGCGAGACAACTGCCCTGCAGCATGTGTGCTTGAGAGACCCACATGGGACACAACAGGAGACCTGCCAGGGTCTTGTCAAGGCTCATCAGTACGCTGTTATTAGTCAAATTTCAGAGAAATTAGACGGAAGGTGGTAACTCCATCCACTGAACAGGCTGAGACAGCTGCAGTTGTTCAGCTTGGAGATAAGGCTCCAGAGAGACTTTAAAGCAGCTTCCAGTGCCTAAAGGGGCAGACAAGAAAGCTTTCTGCAAGGGCAGGTAGAGATAGAAGGTCAAGGGGGAATGTCTTTTAACTGACAGAGGGGAGATTTAAACTAGATATTAGGAAAAAATTCTTCCCTGTGAGGGTGGTGAGGCACTGGCACAGGCTGCCCAGAGAAGGTGTGGCTGTCCTGGTAGTGTTCAAGTCTTCAAGCCCTGTCAGATCGGACAGGGCTTAAAGCAGCTTGATCTAGTGTAAGGTGTCCCTGCCTGTGACAAGGGGGTTGAAACTGGATAAGCTTTGAGTTCCCTTCTAACCCAAAGCATTCTGTGATTCAATGATTCTATGAACTTGCCTCATCTGGTTGGAAGTGACTCACTTGGATCCCCATGTTTTCAACAGAGGGAAATAAATTTCCTTGGCACACATTATCTGATCTATTTTATCACTTATTTTAGGAAGAGATGATAATCTTCACTGAGAGTGTTCACTAGACCTCCACTGATTATGAAAGGAGAAGCCAACTCTGAAAAAGGCAACACAGCATCTAAAGTTGTAAAGTAAAGAAACCCCAGACCTGGGCTTCAGCTGGAGACCATTAACTAAAGCATGACCCAAGATTTCCCTATTTGCACAAGTTCAGTTGATCCTCTGCTACTAGTAGGTATTTAAATATGGCTACTCGACAAAGTAGAAGCCATTTGATGAATGAAGTTTTACAGCAATAGCTCCAGTGGTCCATCTTAGCAAATTTAAGTAGAGCTGTTGAAAGGTGAGAAAGTACTTGTGCTGTAAACATGGGAACATACTACTAAATGACATGCCCACCCACTTCTTGGTCTCTTTCCACTGCCGAAGCTGTAAAAAGGGACCTTAGTGTAAGTGTGAATCCAGCTCTTGGAATGTTTTTCCATTTCCTTGTATTTACGTTAATGAACACTGACACTAGACTCACATTCCCAGCTCAGTACTTCACCAGACTGACCAGCAACAAAACCAAGGAGATGAGACTAAACAGATGATTTGATGAGGGTTTTATTATTATTATTTTATTCCTTCAGGCTATGGAAAGAAAAGAAGAGAGAGGTCACACCTCTGATTTCAGTAAGATAACAGCTAAGTTCAGAGACAGGTTTAAGGAGAGAAAAAAACCCTGAAATTCAAGGAAAATTATTGTCTGCAGACTAATTTAATACTATTAATTGGAAATGTTTTCCACTTGGTAAAATGTTCCCCCTGAAAAAGGTCAGCTTGCCTGGATAATGTCCTAATGCCTGACAGCAGATTGTTTTACCTGAAGTTTAACCAGGAATAAGAAGACACTGTAAAAGCTTCTCTTCTCCTAAAGAGTGACTTTTAATGAGTCCTTTGCATACATGCAGATGACTATGTAAGATGGACAATAAATGAAAAGCAACTCCTTTTTGTCTATGAGGTGGGTCTATTGCATCCACATGCCTTGTGCTACTACATCCAAAACCGTACCACCAGCGACAAGAAAGGCCAGTGAGTTGTGTTTCTATAAGTTTAAATGTGTGCACATGAATGTATCAATGGGCTGAATCTGGCATAATTGCTGGGGGAGGAAGGTTGTCACAAGAGAGGTGTTAGGAGGACGGTTTTTGCCGGAGGCTACATGTATCAATAGAGTGGACTGGAAAACCTCCTTCAAAGTCAAAGGACTGTTGCAGACATTTGGATATAGTCCTGCACCTGATAGACAACAGCTTTTGCTGCTTTTGCTTCTTCCTTGGTCCCATGAAATTTATTTTTTTATGCTTGTGAAGCATAAATATGTGAAAGACCACAAATGCAGAGTTTTCATTTTTAACTCTAGGTCAGATCAAATGCTTTGGTCCAGCTCTGACCCTCAAAAAGATCTACAAGGGATGTGAATGGGTGAGATAGGACTTGACTGCTTAGCTAAGCACCTTCAGACATGAAATTATTGCGTATTTCAGAACATTTCAGGTATTTTTATTTATATATACTTATATGTACATATATGTATATATAAATAAAAAAAATATATATACACATATATGCACACAAAATCCGTTTTCCATTCTTATACTCAATCTTCAGATCCAAAAAGTTCTTAACTGCAAAAGCCCTGAGCATTAAGAGGAGCTTAATGTGTCCATTCCACACTAGTGGTGAAATGGAAGACTTTGGTTACATCTGTATTACTAAATTGAACAGGGATTGGGCCTGGTACCTGAGCTTGATTGCCTTCCTGGACCTAATAATTGAGCAGGTGCATTATTCTCTTTCCAAACTTTCTCTCTGAGAAGTGGATACAGCTACACCTAGGCTTTTCCTGGCTCTGCCACAGACATATCTGTAATTCTTCAGCACATTCTTGTCTTTTAAATATTCATATATTTTCATGAGGATTAGTGCTAGCAATGGCCTACTGCTTGTTCCTCCTTCTGCTTTATGGAGTCACATTTTCTAGCTGAAAAGTAAGGACACTTCCCCTTGACATCTGGCAATCAACCAACTTGGCACGGTAATTTAAAGCTTCACATTTTACCTGGTTTTGCACTATTTTTCACCCTGAATATGAATGGAGAAATGGCAACTTGGTAAGCACTGCTCAGATCCTGGTGCCACGCAAAAATGATGCAGTGTCTTTGAGATCTTCTGTAGGACTGTTTGGAATCATGTGGTTCTTGATTTGAGTAAAAGGAACAAAATGTTGGGTTTTTTTGTGTGTTGGTTGTTTTTGTTTTTTTTTTTTGTGGCCAAAACAACGGCCCTCCTTACTATTGAAAAAAATACCATACACCATATATTTGCACTAGATGACAATGGTTGCCAGAATCAGGACTAATTTCACAGAGACTTTCACAGGGGGCAAAATCCAGTGGAAGAACAAGCTATTACTAATACCTCTACAAGTATAAAACAATATACGTTCAAAAATCTGAGGGACTACCCACAACACAACAGGATAAGAATAATGCTACTGGAACTGCATTTTGAGAATCATCAGGGTTTTTTAACTGCATGTACAATGCAGCAGCACTAAACTCATGAATATGGTTTTAGAAAATATACCCACAAGGGATCATAGAAGAAAATCATAGAATAGTTTGGGCTGGAAGGGACATTCAAAGGTCATCTAGTCTGATGCCCCTGCAAGAGCAGAGGCATCTTCAAGTAGATCAGGTTGTCCAGAATCACATCAAGCCTGGTCTTGAATGGTGACAGATCATAAGGCCCAGACATGCAAGTTGCTATAGGAAACCATATTTTTACATTTAGCCAAAGAAACTTGGAAACTTGTTTTGCTTATGTGGAATGCTTAATCTTTTGTGTGTTTGTTTTGTTTTGTTTTGTGTATGTTGGGAGGGGCTGTTGATTTTTTAGTTTTGTATTTTTTTTTTTTTTTTTTTTTTTTTTTAGTGCAGCCATAACTAGAGTAAGTTTAATCTGAGAAAGTGAGAGAAATCAGCTGCTCTATTTCCTGACTTATCATGTCAGGTTTTGCCTTGATTTGCAAGTCTACACAAAGTCCTCTTCAAGAAAGACAGCTCAGCTAAGCTGCTTTGGAAATTAACAGTTCTCCCTTAGAATAACATAGCTAGAGTGACCAGTTAGGGGACAATCCTGGACAACAAACAAGTTGCATCACTTGCATCATCTATGAAGCTAGGGGAGGATGTCTTTTGTCCTTACATAAACTTCTAAAAGCGCCCATTTTTATAAACAGGACCTGGGGAGAGGAACCTCAGTCCACTCCACTCCTACCAATTTGATGCCAAAGCCAGCAAGAGAGGATCAGAGCCTGGAAAGGGATCATAGGTGTCATGGGCCCACCTGGCCAAAAATTATTCACCCTTGTGTTGCCAACCTAAGTCCATCTGAGCCACTTCAAACTTAGCAGCTTTATGGGAATCGGTGCAAACACTAAGGAATGATATCTTTCTCTCTCTGTGTGTGTTGAGATATGAATAGTCCAGTAACTAAGGTATAACACAAACCACTACTGCTACCACCAATAATAATAATGACAAGGGAAATACAAGGGAAGGGAATACAACCACTCACCACCCGATGATCGATGAAATCTTCCGGGTTCCTGCCTCCAGTTTTTACACTCTGGGCATGATGTGCTGTTGTATGGAATACCCCCTTTGGCTAGTTTGGGTCAAGTGTCCTGTCGCCGCTTCCTCCCGGCTTCCCTCCTCCCTGGCGGAGCATGAGACTCAGAAAGTCCTTAGTCTGACTAAATATTTGAGCAGTACCTAAAAACATCGGTGTTATCAGCTCTATTCCCAGGCCAAAAGTCAAAAACACAGTGCTGCACCAGCTACCAAGAAGGAGAAAAATGACTGCTACTGCTGAACCCAGGACGATTGGTCAGGAGAGCACCTGAAGGGCAGCACAAAGGAATTCCAGCCACTTCAGCTAGTAAATCAACTCATTGGGGACCAAATTAAATGCCTCTATATAAATAAATTCCTCTCTATAAATACATGTAGCATGGGGAATAAACAAGAAGAGTTAGAGATGTGAGCATATTTGCAAGGCTGTGATCTTACCGGCATCACAGAAATGTGGAGAGATGGCTCCTATGACTGGAGTGTTGGAATGGAAAGATACAGTTTCCTCAGGAAGGACAGGCAGGGGACACAAGAATGGGGTGTCTACCTCTGTGTCAATCGCCAGCTGGAGTGCATGGAGCTTTTCCTGAGGATGGATGAGGAGCCAGCCGAGGGCTGGTGGGTCAGGATTAAAAAGAGGACAGTGACTGGTGACAGGGTCTGGTATAGGCCATCTGACCAAGAAGACTGAGCAGATGAGGTCCTCCATAGACTGGAGCAGCTTCACATGCATAAACCTTTGTTCTCATGGAGGACTTCAACCACCATGATATCTGTTAGAAGGACCACACAGCAAGGTTTAAAAAATCCAGAAGGTTCCTGGAATGTGTTGAGGATAATTTCCTTGTCCAAGTGATAGACAATGGGGGGAGGTACTCTGTTGAACCTTGATTTCACCAATAAAGAGGGGCCAATACCTACCAAACTAAAACAGGACAGCCTGGACCACTGTGTTTCCTTATCCTCAATAACAAGCTTCATCTGCCCAAATTGAACTAACTAAAGCTTAGCTCATTCTGAGCTAATTGCCGTAGGCTGCCTTTATAGTCAATGCAGAGAAACTAGCTCTGATGAAGCATGAGGCCGATATCTATACAAGCTAAAATAGGACAGCCTGGATCACTATGAATATGCAGACTGTTAGACTCTGCTCTTTACTCAAGACAGGCTCTCCCACTACGCACTCAGTTTTGTCAGTGGAATATTTTCTGAAGCCACTAGTAGACTGCATTAGCATTACACTGGCGTTTCTCCTCTAAGTGCAACCTCTTAAGAAACGCAACCAGGACTAGGTTCAATTTATTTTTGATGCTCAGCTATTTGAAGAGGAAGCCCTTTTCTACCCTAGGATATCAAAGTATTTCTTAGAGTGTCCTGGTATTATTGTGCCGCTTAAGTGATTCAAAAGCAGTCATGGTTTCCAATGCAGATGTAAACCAGAAAAGCCCACACTACAGCCAGGCATAAGGCACTGGGACATGTCCCAGGCTCACAGGCTGTATTAGGTGCAAAAGTGAGAACAGAATCCTGACAACCTTCATGCCACACTTATACCTTAACCACACATGCTTTTTCCTTTCCATACATCATCCTGATGCTCCTAGGAAGGAGATTAATCATTTTGTATCTCGATTTTCCACTGTGGGTGAGTCAAGCACAGATGACTGAAGTGACTTAGACACATTCTAATGACAGTGCCAAGAGGAAAAAGGATCTTTCATAGGACTTAGAGGCAGCAGTGAGACACCAACTTGTGCACACTGGAGATTCACTAACTAAAGACTATGAGGCAATGGAAAGTGTTCTGCTATTGCAGAAAGTAAGGAAGGTCAGAAACATTTTATTGATTGGGGAGAAGTTTTTCCATCAGAGATTCCATCTAGCTCTGTCCCGGTCCTCAGGAGATATCTACCAGGATATTCAGTGATGAACCTCATATGTGAAATTATTTGCTTCACTGCATGCTAAAAATCACAGACTGTAGATACTGATTTTATAGCACAGCACAGTTTTCCTCAGTGTTGACCCTGTGCTAACCTTTCACTGTTTCGCAAGGGATAATTATCCATATCATTCCTTCCCTGTCCTAAGAGACTAATAACCTTACCACCTCATCCTTGCTAACACATCCTCCTGCTCCTCATATATCCTTTCTGCAAGTGGTTAACATAATTAAATTATACTCAGAGTAATTGTTCCCGACATGTTCCTAGCTTGAAGTGTACTGCTTCTGTTTCAGACCTGCAGAAGGGTTTGCTGACTCTAAGCTTGCCTGCTATCCTAGCTCCTTTACTGACTTAAAAAAAGGTTATTGAACAACTATAATTGTACAGATCTTGCCGAGCTAAATTAATCAGCTTCCATCTGAAGGGCGATGAAGTTTAAGCCCTGCTTACATCTTTAATAACTGCCTGTTGAGGAAAGTAAATTGTGGTGGCCTTGCTTCACTGGATGCTCTGCAGTAGTGTGACCAGCTGCTATAGACAGGAAATATTTTTCTCTCTCTCAGTTTCATGGTAAGGTACAAGGAATCAGTGACTTTTTTTTTTTTTTTTTTTTGGAAGAAGAGTGACTGTTAATTGTTTCCAGGAGACATGTGTTTGGAAGTGGACATGGAATTATCCAGCAAGGTACAGCAGCATATATGCAAAAAGCAGAGCTCTTTGGGACATTCACAAATGTTTCCTGAGGACACTAGTTACTGGCATGGCTTCTAGAGCTCATGTCTTCTGCATTCAGCAGACCAGTTTGCAACAAGCTGTGTAAGACAAGGAATGGCTTTGAAGCCACTTTCTTGGAAGCAGGGAAGGTCCTGCTGCTTGAGAGCTGACAATTGATATAAAACCATTAAATTACAAATACTGGCTGTGTGCAGAAACAGTGCCAAACTGCTTTTCTTCTGCAGGATGTAGTGAAACAGCATCTCTTCTGTGATCTTTCCACCACAGGGTATGCAGCTGGCAGCTATCACGGGACTCTATGCAGAATGAGATGTCCAAGATTTACATGTCTTTGCCTTAGGCCAGGAAAGCTGATTTCTGACATCACCATACAAAAAGAAAGTAGGCAGTTCTCTCTAGAGGTCTGAAAACTGTATGTGGATTGTCGGGGAACTACAGACCAGTCAGCCTCACCTCTGTGCATGGCAAAATCTTGGAGCAGATTCTCCTAGAAGGCATGCTAAGGCACATGAAAAACAACAAGGTGCTTGGTGACAGCCAGCATGGCTTCACTAAGGGGAAATCCTGCCAGACCAATCTGGTGACCTTCTATGAGGGAGCTATGGAACTGATGGACAGGGGTAGAGCAGTTGATGACATCTGCCTGGACTTGTGCAAAGCTTTTGACACTGTCTCACGTGACATTCTTAACTCTAAGTTGGAGAGACATCAATTTGATAGGTGGACCACTCGGTGGATAAAGAACTGGCTGGATGGCCTCACACAAAGTGTAGTGCTCAATGGCTCAATGTCCAGCTGGAGACCAGTAACGAGTGGTGTCCCTCAGGGATCGGTGTTGGGACCAGTCCTGTTCAACATCTTTGTGGGTGACATGGACAGTGGGATTGAGTGCACCCTCAGCAAGTTTGCCTATGACACCAAGCTGTGGGGTTTGGTTGATACATTGGAGGGAAGGAATGCCATCCAGAGGGACCTTGACATGCTGGTGAGGTGGGCTGATGCTAACCTGATGAAGTTTAACCATGCCAAGTGCAAGGTCCTCCACCTGGGTTGGAGCAATCCCAGGCACAGCTACAGGTTGGGCAGAGAAGAGATTCAGAGCAGCCCTGCAGAGAAGGACTTGGGGCTGTCGGTCGATGAAAAAATGAACATGAGCCAGCAGTGTGCGCTTGCAGCCCAGAAAGCCAACTGTATCCTGGGCTGCATCAAAAGGAGCGTGACCAGCAGGTCGATGGAGGTGATCCTGCCCCTCTACTCAGCTCTTGTGAGAGCTCACTTGAAGTATTGTGTGCAGTTCTGGTGTCCTCAACATAAAAAGGACATGGAACTGTTGGAACAAGTGCAGAGGAGGGCCACGAGGATGATCAGGGGACTGGAGTACCTCCCGTATGAAGATAGGCTCAGAAAGTTGGGGCTGTTCATCCTGGAGAAGAGAAGGCTGCGTGGAGACCTCATAGCAGCCTTCCAATACCTGAAGGGGGCCTATAGGGATGCTGGGGAGGGACTCTTCATTAGGGACTGTAGTGAGAGGACAAGGAGTAACGGGTTCAAACTTAAACAGGGGAAGTTTAGACTGGATATGAGGAAGAAATTCTTTACTGTAAGGGTGATGAGGCACTGGAATGGGTTGCCCAGGGAAGTTGTGAAAGCTCCATCTCTGGCGATATTCAAGGCTGGGTTGGACATAGCCTTGGGTGGCACGATTTACTGTGAGGTGTCCCTGCCCATGGCAGGGGGGTTGGAACTTGATGATCTTAAGGTCCTTTCCAACCCTAACTATTCTATGATTCTATGATTCTGTGATTCTACGTCGTCTTGTTATTGCTATTGGCAGGCAGATCAGATTTCCACTAGACAGTGGAAATGGTCTGTCAGAGCAAAAGGGCAGCTGAGTGCGTGCATGTGTGTCTGCAACTCTTGTGCCCTGCAAGCACATCCCAGACCCGCTAGGAAGGGAGAGGAGCAAAGGAGGAATCAGCAGTTTTCTTCAGCTGTGGTTGATGTGGGTCTGTTTCACGCAAGGGGGAAAAGTGCCTGTGATTACCTTGGAAGCGACACCAAGGAGCAGAGGCAGTGAAGTTACCATTAGATCCAAGCCTCCAAAAAGGAAATTATGCAGAATCTGTTGTTTAAGTAAAGCTTTTCCTTTTTCTTGCATTTTTCATGTTTTCTTCTCCCTCCTTCCACCACCCTATGGCATATGATCAATTTCTTACTCAACTGCTTTTCATTTCCTTTGAAAAAATTTCGGGCTGAGTCTAATTTCTGCATGAAGAGACAAGATTTTGAGAGAGGTGCCATACACTCCTCCCTCTTTGTCCACCCACCGGATGAAAGAGACAGATTCCCAGCAGCTCACTTCTGATGTCTGCTGAGGTGTTTTTGCATCAGAGAGACATAGTAGCATGTGCAGAACAGCACTGGAAGGAAGGTCTGGCACCCAGGTGTCCTCTGTCACTCACTGAAGCATCGGTCTCTCTTTCTCTTGCTCTTTCGGGACCTGTGAGTCCTGGATCCCTGTCTATGCATTGTGCCAGCACAGACGGATTTTAATCCTTCTTAGTTAGAGGTGGAGCACAGTCCTCTCCCAGTCTATTGTTTGATGATTGTGTTTTCCTAGGAAATAAGACTGTTTAAATTAGGAAAATGATGAACTTAGGCTCATACCAATGGAACTAGAAAATATTCAACTGATAAAGCATCTAATTTGTCCCCTGGAGATAACTGTTGAATGGAGAAGGCAAACGGGTAACTTTGCTGCCAATTAAGTTAAAATGGATAGTTTTGATGTACTGGCTGATTGTTACCAAAACGGGTCTGAGGGCCTACTTTCCTCCACTGTACAAAATGTAGGAGGGCCTACTTTCCTCCACTGTACAAAATGTAGGAGCCTCCACACATAGAGATGGAGAACAGATACACTAAAATCTCTCCATAATCCAGCTTCAGAAGAGAAACACAGATGAACCAGTACAGTGGAAAGCCCACATGCTCATTTGTTTTCCTGGAGGTCTGTGGAGAGCTCATGGTCTAAAGGCCTTGGCATGCTGTGTCACCAGTGGAAAGAAACACTACTGGAAATCCCAAAAGATTTTTGCCATCTAATCTTAGCAGTTAATCACTCCCTGGAGATTCTGATTTTTCTTTGCCAAATTCAGTGGAAGCTGGAGTTTACTAATCATAGAATCATAGAATAGTTAGGGTTGGAAAGGACCTTAAGATCATCAAGTTCCAACCCCCCTGCCATGGGCAGGGACACCTCACAGTAAATCGTGCCACCCAAGGCTATGTCCAACCCAGCCTTGAATATCGCCAGAGATGGAGCTTTCACAACTTCCCTGGGCAACCCATTCCAGTGCCTCATCACCCTTACAGTAAAGAATTTCTTCCTCATATCCAGTCTAAACTTCCCCTGTTTAAGTTTGAACCCGTTACTCCTTGTCCTCTCACTACAGTCCCTAATGAAGAGTCCCTCCCCAGCATCCCTATAGGCCCCCTTCAGGTATTGGAAGGCTGCTATGAGGTCTCCACGCAGCCTTCTCTTCTCCAGGATGAACAGCCCCAACTTTCTGAGCCTATCTTCATACGGGAGGTGCTCCAGTCCCCTGATCATCCTCGTGGCCCTCCTCTGCACTTGTTCCAACAGTTCCATGTCCTTTTTATGTTGAGGACACCAGAACTGCACACAATACTTCAAGTGAGCTCTCACAAGAGCTGAGTAGAGGGGCAGGATCACCTCCATCGACCTGCTGGTCACGCTCCTTTTGATGCAGCCCAGGATACAGTTGGCTTTCTGGGCTGCAAGCACACACTGCTGGCTCATGTTCATTTTTTCATCGACCAACAGCCCCAAGTCCTTCTCTGCAGGGCTGCTCTGAATCTCTTCTCTGCCCAACCTGTAGCTGTGCCTGGGATTGCTCCAACCCAGGTGGAGGACCTTGCACTTGGCATGGTTAAACTTCATCAGGTTAGCATCAGCCCACCTCACCAGCATGTCAAGGTCCCTCTGGATGGCATTCCTTCCCTCCAATGTATCAACCAAACCCCACAGCTTGGTGTCATAGGCAAACTTGCTGAGGGTGCACTCAATCCCACTGTCCATGTCACCCACAAAGATGTTGAACAGGACTGGTCCCAACACCGATCCCTGAGGGACACCACTTGTTACTGGTCTCCAGCTGGACATTGAGCCATTGAGCACTACACTTTGTGTGAGGCCATCCAGCCAGTTCTTTATCCACCGAGTGGTCCACCTATCAAATTGATGTCTCTCCAACTTAGAGTTAAGAATGTCACGTGAGACAGTGTCAAAAGCTTTGCACAAGTCCAGGCAGATGTCATCAACTGCTCTACCCCTGTCCATCAGTTCCATAGCTCCCTCATAGAAGGTCACCAGATTGGTCTGGCAGGATTTCCCCTTAGTGAAGCCATGCTGGCTGTCACCAAGCACCTTGTTGTTTTTCATGTTCCTCAGCATGCCTTCTAGGAGAATCTGCTCCAAGATTTTGCCATGCACAGAGGTGAGGCTGACTGGTCTGTAGTTCCCCTGCTCATCCATTTTCCCCTTCTTGAAAATAGGGGTTATATTTCCCTTTTTCCAGTCATCGGGAACTTCACCTGACTGCCGTAATTTTTCAAATGTGAAGGACAGTGGCTTAGCAACTTCATTTGCCATCTCCTTCAGGACCTGCGGATGGATTCCATCAGGTCGCATGGACTTGTGTACTTTCAGGTTCCTAAGATGGTCTCGAACCACATCCTATCCTACAGTGGGCCCAAGGTCTTCATTCTCACTGTCCCTGCGTCTGCCTTCCAAGACTTGGTTTGTGTGGTCTGAGCATTTTGCTGGTAAAGACTGAGGCAAAGAAGTCATTAAGAACCTCAGCCTTCTCCAAGTCCAGGGTAGCCAGTTCTCCCAGTAGTTTCCAGAGGGGGAAGGTGCTAGCTGGCTACGGCACAAGAAAATGCTGTCTGCCTTCTGGGGGTGCGTGGAGAGCTATTTGACTGTGAATGGGCATGTGAGCAATCCAGACAATTGCTTGACAATTGTAAGTAGTGACCCGCAGGCATTGAGGCCTCGCCTTTGGGTTACTAAAGTTCGTGTACGTGCAGAAGCCTTGGGAAAAGTTAGCACTGAAAACTACTGAGAGAGATACGCAGAGGAGGAATGTTAACTGTAACCTTGAAGCATATGCTGTCATAGTTAACCAATCATTAAGCTGTTACTGAGTGAATCCTATTCTGTATTTAGCCGTGTGAACAATACATGTATCCAATTAGACTTGTGTGTTAATGATAGACAAGTAGAGTGCCTATATATACTGAGCTATCTGCGCAATAAACTTTGGCACAGACTGATCATATTGGTCTGCGTGCTGTGTCCGGGACTTCTGCGTCAACAGGGGTGAACATCTAGCATATTTTTCCTCCTATAGCTTGGGTTCTTTCCTCTTTGGGAACATTCTTACCATTAAGTGTTACATCTCAGGACAAAATATGGGATTTTCCTATTGATTTCTCTGGTAGGTTTATTGCAGCTGTCATCAAATCATATAGAAAAAGAAACCTTGGATGTCAGTGAGCATGAGTTTCAGATTTGATGTGAAATACAGTATGCAGAGAAATATTTATCAAACCAGGGGGTGCTGGAAGAGACAGAAGGATGTATCCTGGTATTCTATCTGACACTGGCCTGTTCGAGTGTTCTTGTAGGACACCTTTATCCAACCTCCTCACTCAGTTTAGAATAAAATTCAATTTGCCCCATTACACTGTACTCACTGAACAATTTTAACTTTTGCAAGATTTAATCAAATTGTACTTTCTGTATGAATTCTTTTTCCTGGAATAGTTGTTATGTGTTGGGGGTATATGGTTAATCCTTACATCTCTCTCTCAACTCCCTTCCCGTCACAGGAGTAAAATTCATCTGCAAATGGCTTTTGCCATTGGAGCATGATTTTGTCTGACACACCATAGCGCAAAATAGCTGTCATCTCTTTGAAGAAAGGTTAGAGCAGCTGGGAATGAGATTTCTGTTGAGTGCACCAGCAAAAGGGGTAGTAGGAGGGTTGAATTTTTATTTTTCTCAAGTTATATGTGTGATATACGCAACTATGTGAGACACTCAAGCTTCCTACAAAAACTGTGTTTTAAGTAACAACTCTGCAAGAAATTGGTCTGGGGTGTTGTCCAGGTAACTGATCCAAAGGCTCAAAGACATGGAGCATCTTCCCTTATCTGCTGATGTCTTTGCACAGCATTGAACACAGGAGGAGTCCAGTTTCAATGGCGATCCTCTAAGAATATCAAAAAAAGAAAGAAGAAATATATGAAACTCCTGGATACATAAACTGTATACTACTGTACCAGCCAGTTGAGGGCTAAAAAAAGTGACCACTGTTAGCCAATTGTATCTGCCCTTACTATTGTAGTTTCAGGCTTTTGCTATGATCCTTCAGGCTTGTGTATTCAAGAGCAAGCATTTGAAAGCTCAGAGCTGAAGAAAGAGGAAAGAAAATTCCCCCTGCAATTCCTGTAGCATTCATGGCACATGCTCCTTTCTCCCAAGAGGCTGACAAAATTCACTAATCCCATATAAAATTAACCCTGCAAAAAAAAAGAGGTAGGGAAACCTTTGTTCCTGTGCCAGTGTATGAAATTGGTCCCAGAAGGATCCAATGAGCACCAGAGCAAGCCCAAGGGAGGATGTGGATGAGAGAAAGACCTCTTGCTTTGGGTGGCAATAAATTATGAAATTATTTCAGCTACTTAGGAAACCACAGCCACAGAGTTTTTACAGGCAGCTAACCCATGTTTCTTCTAATGACCAATATACACATGCCATTCATCTGCAAGTTTCATCAATCTCAATGCCTATAATTTACCATCTTTAAGTGTACAAATCCTTTTACAGACCATTGGATCCATAAGTCACTACAACATGTGCTAAGAATGCAGTCAACTTGAAGACAGAAATGGGTTTATGCATGGCTTTTCTTGTCATTACTTTTTGTTTATTACAAGTAGCTGAGCAAGATATTTTTGACATTTCTTGGGATATAAAAATGGAAGAAACTCTCTTTGCTCTGAAAGAGGCAAGAGTCATTGGTTCCAAGTCAAGGTATGGAGGAAAGTGTATAAAAATAAGGACCCCCCAGTTACATCAAACTAAAGTTACTTCTGTTTCAGATATCTACAAGTGACACCACAGGGTTGGCTCCCAGATTTCACTGAACTTTTAACATAAATCTTTCTGCTTTATCTTCTGTGTAGTTTTCATACACAGTAGCACACCAATTTTTAAAATCAGTTTCTTAGAGTCTGGTTTTGCTAATACTAATTTGAGCCAGAAAAGGAGAGTTTGCTAACCAAACAGTTCTCAATAAAACATCTCTATAAAACATCTACATGGAAAAATATATTGATCCATGTGAAAGGAAGACTTATTCAGCTTGCTTTAAGTAATAAATTGAGCTCTAATCCTGGAATTTTAAACCTAGACTAAAGGACAAAAACACCATCCTGCCTCTTCACCAAGGAAATATCAACTTGTTTTGGTTTTGTAGAGGTTTTGTGGGAGTGCTCTTTGAATTGAGATTTTTGCTCCATGTATTCTGTATCTTTCTTACTTCAGTTTAATTTCATAACTCTTTTTATCCTTATTGTAAAACAGAACAGATTGTTCTCTTGCACCCCTTGCATTTTGTTGCAGACACAGTCATCAGTGTGTCACAGGGTAACATTTCTCTGGCAAATTATTCTTCATAGGGAAAAAAATCATATTTGGCAACAACATAACCCACATAAATGGGTTATAAATTCATACTGTTTTCACCAAACTATTCATTAAATTCTGCTAGTAGAAATGAAAAGGAAAGCTAGGTTGTGTTGATACTTTTTAACTGATACAGTCGATAAAAGCGTATTGATTTTAAAGCAAGTTTTTTATTTTGGCATTTTTTTATTGGTTTATTTTGTTCTGGTTTGTTTTGTTGTTTAAGGATTAATTTAGAGGTACTGAAATGTGAACACCTTATTTGTACTCAAACACAATGCATCATTTCTCTGAAAGAGAATAAACTCTGTCTTTGACACACTTTCATCTCCCTCTTTCTCAAAATTATCAATAGATCGAAGAGGAGAAGCATGAGTCACTGACATTCATCATTCTTTTAATACTTTCATATGTTTCACACTCTCAAAGCTGTGGGCTGGTTTTTTTCACAGCAGAGAAGTCTAGATGAGGGAAGAAATGCAGTTGGTCCCTCGTGATAATTGTGGTTGGCATCTTCTGCCTTATGGCAGAGTAAAGTGTGTGTGCACTTATAAGTATTTGTATGTTTGTGAGTAATTCAATGAGAAAATTAAAAAGAAAAAAAAATCTTTCTGAAAGTAGGGCTGGGAAAGCCCCATGAACTCTGTCAAAAGCAGTGCTTATATATAATGTCTAAGGACATAAATCTTTTATTATTATAACCAGTCATCATTAAATCAGCCAACATGGTTACCTAACAAGGCAATTAATTAGGCCCTCTACCAAAATCTAAAGCAGAAGCCTGGAAAATTCAACAGCACTGAGTAGACTGAGGCTCCTTTCTTCCTTGTGCTCCAGTGCTGTGTCCCACAGGGGGGTCCCTAAAGTCTTGTCTGTGCTGTGAGAAGCAAAGTGTTTGTTAGGAGAGCTTTTCTAAGGGCAAACAGGAGGTTGCTTTGGTAAAGGAGCAGCTGTTGTTCAGAAATAAGTGATTTATCAGGATGTTGTCTTAAACTTTCTTGGGACATAGAATTTCCCAGATATCAGCAGTGCTGACCCACTAAACCCAGCTGAAAGAGCACCTTAAATCTGGACTGACACAGTCAAAACTGAAAAATATAAGAAATGGACGAAATTAATGTCTTGCTCAGCCCTGGTTTTTTTCTCCATGTGTATGCTTGTGAGTATCCTCAATCATCTCATCTTTCTCTTACTGCCATGAAAAATTGGACCATACCCTGTTGCATTTCCTCTACTGAGTCACATTGGCAAAGAGGGACATACGCCACCTAAAAGGTCCTATAGGCAGGTTTGAGAAATTACACCTCATGCACATCTCCTGGTTACTGCCCAGCTGCACATCTCTTGCTTCATGAATGCAGACACCAAAAGATCCATTCACCTGCTGGGTCAAGGCACGAAGTAACATGGGACATATGTCTGACAGGAGACATCTTCATGGATCTCAGGTCTCTGCTCATCTCTGGGTGTTAGGGAGTATGTAGCAGCTGCATATGGATGCCCATGCATGGAATCCTACCACATGTCCTATCTGATACATTAGTTATGTAGGGCTTTGTCCATACTTGCATTTTTAGATGGGTTTTTTTGAGTGACTTAGATACTTTTGAGAGGACCTAATGCAAAATAAAGGATGCATGGGACTTAAATGTTCATAGCCTCCAGGATAAGCCAGGCTCACTAAAGCACTGTTTTCACCTCATCTTTATTGAAGCTTAGGGACCTATTAGCCTGCAATCACTAGGCTAAGAAAAGTGGGACGATCCAGACTGGAGAAGAGAAGGCTGCATGGTGACCTCATAGTAGCCTTCCAGTATCTGAAGGGGGCCTACAAGGATGCTGGAGAGGGACTTTTCATCAGGGACTGTAGCGAGAGGACAAGGGGTAATGGGTTCAAACTTAAACAGGGGAAGTTCAGATTTGATACAAGGAAGAAGTTCTTTACTGTGAGGGTGGTGAGGCACTGGAACAAGTTGCCAAAAGAAGTGGTAAATGCTCCATCCCTGGCAGTGTTCAAGGCCAGGTTGGACAGAGCCTTGGGTGACATGGTCTAGTGCTAGGTGTCCCTGCCCATGGCAGGGAAATTGGAACTAGATGATCTTAAGGTCCTTTCCAACTCTAACCAGTTTATGTTTCTATGATTCTTCATATTTCGCATGTTCCCCGATATCCTCACCTTTTGCCATTTACACTAATTTTTCCCCAATTTTCTTCTGCTGAGACCAGTGCCTATCAAGGATGGTCCCGGTCAGTGAAGGAGCATGGCTATCATAGAAAAGAATTTCCTTTATGTGAAATCATTGCTGTAAAATCTGCAGGTCTGAGAAACATGACTATCGGGAACTGCACCTCCTAATTTCGGATTTTGACAAAAATTGTGTACAGTTAATATGTTGTGCACCCCTTTCAGCTCAGGGTTAGTGTACTCGAGTTCCCAAGGGTTGCAAAGATGCTGGTGGAATAGATGAGAACTAAAAACCAAAGTAAGTGAAAATTAACCATGTGAAATGCAAACCCTACTATACAGAGAGAGAAAGCACTGTCTGGCAGGGGGGAAAGAAGGAACAGACCATGGAAAGGAAGGCAGGAAAGAAGGAAGGGTCTCTTTTCCATCCATCTGTTCTTTCTTTTATTATACAGATTGGCTTGATTTATAGCTTTGTGAGGCACTTACTTTGCAGTGCTGACACACGAGAAACCATGAGAAGAATGACTTCCACCAGAGACAAATTTAATTCAGTTTTCTCTGGCACAGGTGAGGAACACTCCCACAGCAGAATAGCTGTTTGTGAGTGTCCTGCATTCAGCAGTAGCAGTCATTTTTCTCCTTCTTAGTAGCTGGTGCAGTGCTGTTTTTCGAACTTTCGGCCTGGGAACAGTGCTGATAACAGCGATGTTTTTAATTACTGCTGAAATGTTTGGTCTGACCAAGGACTTTCTGAGCCTCATGCTCTGCCATGGAGGAGGGGAAGCCGGGAGGAAGCAGAGACAGAACACCAGACCCAAACTAGCCAAAGAGGTATGCTGTACCACAGCACATCATGCCCTAGACGTAAGAACTAGGGGCAGCTGCCCCGAAGGTGGAGTTCACTGCTTGGTCAGGCTGGGTATTGGTGGTGAGCTGTTGTATTCTCTTCCCTTGTTGTTTCCCTTGTCATTATTATTATTGGTGGTAGCAGCAGCGGCTTGTGTTATACCTTAGTTACTGGACTGTTCTTATCACAGCCCATGGGAGTTACATTCTTTCAATTCTCCTTCCCATCCCTCCAGGAGTAGGGGGAAGAAAGAGGGAGGAGTGAGTGAGCAAATTGCATGAGTTGTGGCTTAAACCACAACAGTGAGCCATAGTCATTGTGGGTCAAATCTCAGCTGTGCGGCTGGATGTGCATTTGAACCATGTCCCCATATGGCTGCGCTAGTTTATATGCACTGAGCTAGTGAATTAAACTTTCAGATTAAGATCTGCATTTAGCTGTCTAGGTGAGAGATAGGCTGCCAGGTCTCTGTATACACAGTGGAGGTCTATGACTTAATTCAGTTGCCTGAGTCATCCAGTGCTATTTGACCAACCTTGGAATATTGGCAGCACCTGTACCAGGCTAAGAAGTATAACCAAGGACAGACAGGAGACTCACGCACTTTTGCAGCACCAGCTGGAAAAAATGTACTCAAGAACATCTCGGATGGTACTCAATATCTATATTTAAGTAGCTGAATACCACTCTACCCTCACATATCTGTGCACAGGTACTTCTAGGTATCCCTGGTGTTTAGATTCCTATCACAGCAAATGGATGTTGGTCAATACAGTCAGCTAAGATTATGAAGTGATTTTATTTAACTTCAAGTAGACATCTGAGTTTGGTCCATAAGACATTTTGCTCATATGGTCACACCTCAATTTAGATGTCTGATTTTTGTTAGCTGAACTCCATCCATGAAATAGTCTACAGCATTAGTTACAATATACAGTTGGGTTTCAAAAGAAGAAATATGGGTATAAGAACAGATCAAAAAATGAAAGTGAAGGTATTGAAAAATCAGAAGGTTAAATTTCTGAACATTTCATTCATGACTGTTTCAACGCAGATAAGGCATTAGCTGATTCCTTGACAACAGGTAGAGCAATGGTTCACTGAAGCTAATGCAGTGAATCGGGGATAGGTATTCAAGTGCTTAGACTATCACGAACCTCTTCTGTGTCCCAGACTGCACCACATACTCCCAACTTCAGATGGTAGCCTATGTCAAAGACTGTTCCTTTCTCTAAATACATCATATGAAATCATTAATGTATCATGCAAATTGAAACTTCTGCCCTATGTTAAGGTCTCTCCCAGGGTCTCTTTTTTTATGCAGATCAAAATCCTTTAATTGGTTTAGGGGACAGAGGTCCCAGTGGCGTCAGAGACAAAAGTGTTTGTGTCCCATTATCATATGAAGTTTGCCACTCTCATGGGATGTTAAGCGTTTGAAGTGCCACGGAGTGATGATGAACTGACAGAAATTACTCATGCATGTGAATTTAAGAGCTAATGTTTAGGGAAAGCTAATGTTAAAGAATCTCTTTGGACTCAGCAAGCAATGTAAGGTTACAACACAGTAGTGTTAGCAAGCCATTTCTTTGAGATTCATGTAGCAAATTTGGAGCACACAGAGCAAAGGGCTCTTAAACCAAGACTTGTGGGAGAACTGTGTTCTTTGGAGGGGCAGCTGTATGCAAATTGGGTATTGGAAGTGGCACAAAGTACCTATATTTAGGCAGCAGAACCTCTTCATTTGAGAGGTATATATTTCTAAATTCCTAAACTGAGAAGTCCATTAGAAGCCATGGCACATCTTGCTAAGCCTCTAGATGCTCTCTGAGAACAGCTTTCACCAGTCCTATGTTATATCTGCCAGCCCTGTGCAGATGTTACAGACACCCAGATGTATCTCAGATGGCTCTGCATACCTGAGATTTGGCAACTGCATCCAACCTTAAGTTTCTAATTAATGTGTCTTGGCTTTTTTCATAGCAGAGAAAAGCAATCCATCACCCTTGTCCAAAACACACTGAATATAGAACTGAATATATCAGCCTCTGGAGGTACCGGTTTCTCTTCTTTTTTATAAACACTGACCTAGATAATGAGGACACAGTCCAGTTGCCTAAGCACATGCATCTCATGACATATAAGATGCCTGCGGGTGTCTGGGAATACACACGTGGCTGGCAGGTAGAACTTAGGACCCATGGGAGATGTAAATCCTTCTACAACGGCAGATGGAGACCAGATGAATCCACTAAGGACTGAAATGGAACTAGGCATCTGAAGCTGAACTCCTAGCTTAGGTAAATGCATAATTTTTAAGTCAAGGCAATGAGATTGAATGAACCCATCCTACAGAGACTGAGCAATTTTCCTGATCCCCATATTCTTACCCCTTCCCTTCCAAACCAGAGCAGCCCAGACACTTCAGTGTGTTCTTAGTTTGCTGCCAGTGATTCATTGCACTCACCACCACACCCAACGCACAGGGTGCATAGCATTTCATGGGCTTTTCTGAGAGTTTCACCACTCAGACAGTGGCATCCTTCTCCATCGTAACACCAGTGCTTTTAGTTTGCACAGGGGTTAACTGATACACGCAGCAAGACTACAGGCTGCTCACTTACAATGCAAATATACAGCTGTGTAAGGGACTAAAACAAAAAGCCTTCTGGTAATAGCTTGGTATTTTTTTTTTAATCCATTGCAAACCTGAAATTTAGCACTGTTTTTCGTATTAAGCCTGTTTGGGGATTTTGTTTTTCTGTGTGTTCAATCATGCAGCAGGTTATGTGCTTACAAGAAGTTCATGCAAAAAGGCCATAAAAATGAAAAATTAGTGTTGTCTTCACAGACCCAATGCAAATAGCAATTTTTTTTTATTTTTTTTTTTCAAGAATGATTTAGCTGCCTGTATTCTAGCAGAGGATAATTTGGTTTCTTCTTAATGCCTAAGTTATGCACTGATTTGTATTTGAATTTTGCACAGAAGTTATGCAACTCCCTAGATAGTGCTTAAAGCTTAAAGTATGAGGTGGTGACAAATGCTGGAAATGACAAAGGAGGAAAAAATGGACTTTGGTACGTGAGCCATCAAGTTGTCCTGAGAGCAATACGTTTTGGAAAGAAATGACGCAGACAGGAATGACCGTCTCACATTCTGGTTTAGCTCCCTATGGAAGTGTGTCCCACACATTGCATATAAAAAGGAGCAGGGAGAAATACAAATTATTGCTGATGTCCACTCAAAAAATGTGAGATCTCAAACTAATTGTGGCCAGATGTTATAGTATAGAATAAGAAGGAAAATCTATTCTATTCTCACTGAAGGTAGTAAGGCATGTAAGAGTTTCACATCAGCTGCACCTAAGTGAGAAAACTACGTTTTTTCCAAAAACTGTGGAATATTTCAAATGAACACATGGACTTTTGAAGTCTAGGCCTGCTAAAGGACTCAAAGTCTATAAATTAAGTCTATATTAACTTAACTTTCCAGGAATCCTGAGATGAAAGTTAAGTATTTTAGGCTGGAGGTTTGGATTTGTGTTCTTTTGTCCTTTCTTTTTCTTTTTTTTAAGTTGATAAATACTTTTTCATGGAAATCATGCTTTGTTTGTTTGTTAATTAAAGAAGAAACACTTTAATTTCAGTAAAGAGCAACATATTCATCATTTTTATGAGTCTACAGGGATACAAAAGTTCACAATACAGCATAGGTGTGAACAAACTAGTTTTCAAACGTCTTCTTCACGACATCCTCTATTTTTGGTCACACTATTTCTCCCTGCTTCTCAAGCACAATTTTTAATCTACTTTGACATGCACACTGCTATTGTAAAGCTTGTATTGGGACCCAGACCAGACAGCTTAAAGAGTAGCTCGTTTATATTGTCTGTATTGATGAAATCAGTGCAATACAATTATAAACTATTGTCAGTGCACTGGGACAGAGACTCACCCAATTCCATGGCAATTCCAATGACCAATGACTAATACCAAGTCGTTTAGGCTCCCATATCACTTATATTTTATTAAAAATAAAGCACCCCAACAACACTGCTTTTGTATGATAGCAGATTCCTAAACACGTACAGACCATGCACCTGTGAGTGTCAAAAGCCAGCTCTTGCAGGTCTAAGTCCGCATGTTATCTTATTCCTCAAAAACTACCATCAGAAGAGTCTCCTTCTACAAAACTGGTCAGCAGTGCTTCTATCTCTACTTAATTCTCAACACACCTTATTTCACTGCCTGTTTTGTGTGTCAGAAGCAGAGGTTGGCAGCTGTATTTCATTATGACCTCCACACCAAGACGTTTGTTTTAGTAGAGTAGGAGAGTACATATTAAGTATACTTACTTACATGATTACATGCTAAGTATAATTCCATTATTATCTATTTCTGCATGATACCTATAGGAAGTTTTTCTCTTTATGTATCTATTCACCCATCCAGACATAACAACAACGAGTTGAGCTAGATTAAGATCCCAGTTTTAGAGAGCTTGAACGCTACTCCATTTGACATAAGTCAAATTGTGTACAGGTGTAGTCTTCTAGGGTCAAGACAAAGATTTACAGAGACTAAGATGAAGAAAATCTTCCACCTGTGTGAAAAGCAAAGTTTCACTTTGAAATAGTTTTATTCCAGTGCCCTTTCTATTCTTATTGTGTTTTGATTAGCAGAGAAAGAGATAGGAATTACTTGAAAGACATCTAAGATAAGAGACTTCAGAAGATCACAAACATGAAACTGATTTAGCACTTGATTCCATCTTTTCCTTACCTAGCCTTTTCAATGTAATCCCCTTCCAACAAAGTATCATAAACCAATAATATGTAGGTGTGTAACTCCCATCCAAATATCCCACTTCTGCTCCTGCATACTGTGGTCATTGCTCCCAGGTTATCTGTTGAGAATGATCACTGGTCTGTGCTACCTCTGGAACCATGCCCACAAGTTGTAACAAAAATGAATCTCACAAAATACTGAAGTATGAATAACTCAGGCAATATTGAGTGTATAGTAGCCTGGTCATAGCCTGAGCAAAAAGCACCTGTGCTGTGTTCCTCACATAGCAGACTATTGAAACTAAGCCTTATCTGAAAGCGGGTAAATAATCTTAAGCAGGTGCACATAAGTGTGTACTTAACTGTCCTGGAGATCTATAACCTCCTGTTTGCACTGTTAGATACATCAAGTGCTCTCCCAGTTAAATCGTGCAGTTTGTAAAGAATTGAAGAAAGGACTCGCTTTCTGTTTGACAGGGACTGGAATTTCATGTTTCCTGTTTTATGATTTCCCTTTCAGATGACAATTTTACAGGATTTTTGACCACTGACCCCTGTACTGTCGTTTTGAATGGTCAGGCAGGCCACCTCTTTCAATTACTGACTGCTATAATTTAACTTCAATATGTATTTACTTTCAAGGAGCAGAGGATGAACACTGATCTTGAAAACCCTTTTTTCTTTAATGTCCCTCACCAGTTTTTTTTCAATCTAAACAATATCGTCTCAATAAAGCTGTGACTTAAAATGGACCAAAGCTCTTCACTAAGAGACAAACAGATAACATGAGAATAAATTCAAAGTGCTGTAAAGCTATTTGAAAACACCATGAAATGCATAACATTTTGTGACATGTCATAATTGCTTTCAAAGAAATATCTCCACTCTGGTTGTCTTCATGACTTTCTCTGCTGCTTCTTATGAAGCGTCTTGTAAGGCAAGTTATTGTAGTGATAGGCAGACTACAATCACTTTAAATTAGACAAATCAAAGCATGTTAAAAAGCACTGTGGTACTTTGCCCACTTCTTTTAAAGCCAACAAATAACCCAGCTGGCAACATTCTCAGCTTTGCTTTAGATCCTAAGACGGAATGTATCTTCATGCTTTCTTTCTTTCCTGGCGGTTGTTTCATTAAGATGCTCTTCCACAATCAAAATGTTCCTTTGTTCCCTTTAGGAAGAATTTTTTTTTTTTTTTTTTAAGAATTATTTCAATGAACTGATTATCTGTTTTTCTCCATTATCTTTAAGGAAGAGCTGGGTTGATGAACTCAAGAGGTAGACCTCCACCTGAATTTGTAAGTAAGTAGTGGTTCCTTCTTAAAGAGTCAAAATCTCTACATTAAACACATGAAATTACAGGCAATATGTTGAAATTATGAGCAATCAGGATATACACTCTCAGTTCCTAAATATTTTCCTGAATTTAGAAACCACAGAGGACACCAGATCTAAGCTGGCATGGAATCTGTGACCATAAAATAGCCTTTAGCCCTTTGTTCCTACGAAAATCAGTAGGACTTGGGTTCATGCTGCCCATAGGCACCAACAATCTCCTGATTTAGAGCAAGCTATTAGAGGAGCAGACCCTCAAGATGATTTTTATTCCATGTTCTCATTTGTAGTAATCTATACCTAGTAACAGGAAAATGAGCTTGAACTAAAAAAAAAGTAAAATGTAATTTAAAATTAAAACACCTAAGAAAAAATCACCAAACCCAAACAATGCATTCATTAAGTCTAACTGAAAGCTTTCATTTCAGAAAATCATATGGAGTGTAGTATTTTTGTTGTTTGTTCTTTTTTTTGTAGGTCAACTTTCTTCTCCTTCCTTTCTACCCCTCGTCCACATCTTGGTTTCATTAGACTGACAAATTTTATGACAAAGTTACTGAGAAATCATAAAAAAGAAGTACTGGAAATTGCATAAAAATGACCCTATCTTTCTGAAATGTCCAAGTTTTCTTGAAAGTAGATGGTAAATGGATAAAGTCTTGCTCTTAAGGAACACAGACATCAAACAATAAACACTCAAAGATATTTAAGCACTGACTCCCTATTTAATTCCCATGTAGTGGAAGGCATTATATAATACTGTGGATTTCAGTATAAAAATTAGAGTCATATGAATAGCTGCAGTCTGAAAATCAGGTGAAAATATAAACTGGTCATTTAGGACACCCCAATGCAGTCAGTAATAGTCAACATAACCCCATTTGTGATCCTTTTGACATCTCCATCTTAGACATTCTTACCTACAGTATATGTTCTTTATAAGACCAGCTCAATGGCTTTATTTTGAATTCTAAGTTTAAGCCCTAATTTTGATACAACTGAGAACAGGGTCCAATTTGCAAATTAAGATGTCAGGGTGGATGGAAAGGATCACAAATACATTGCAAATTGGCAAAGATAAGGACTCAGTGGTGCTTGCTTTCCAAGCCCATCATTGACGTACACAGATAGGTACACTGAGGTTCACACTCCACTACCCTCCACACAGATTTCTCTCCCAGACTAATACCCAAGTAATGGTGAAAACGTATTTTGCTTAATCCCTACAGATATGCTAAAGAAACTTCTACTAACAAACAGATGCTGTGCTAACAAGTTCCAAGAGACTGAATCAGACCTCACTAGGTAAACAACTAATTTGTCCTATGTACTCTACTTAACAATAACTTTGAAACTGAAATTAAAAAGTTTCAGTTGTTACGAAGAAAATACATTTTTAAAGTATTTGTAAAACTTTATTTTCCCTTTGAATAACTTTGAAGTTTTTAAAAATATTTTGTTGAAAATGCTCGGGGTTAGCTTACATCTGACCCTTCTTCAGGTCATAATTACAACATAAAAATATAAGTAATTTTAAAGATCTCCAGTTTGGATTCTTCTGCAACAATGTCCAAGTTTCTGAGTGCTTAGGTGGAATATCAGTTCCGTCAGAATCACAGCAAACTAAGGCACTGATTCTCATCCATGTTTACCTTTCAAACATGAAGACCATTCATTCTTTGTATACCCTTAAACTGATGTGCTGAATTTCAGCTATTTCTTTGCTTCTTCTAGATTTTGTTATGTGTGGCCACTTCCATATTGCCATGTTTCATTTGCAAAAAGATTTACAGGGTGAAATGGATGCAGCATAATATATGGCCTAAATTACCAGAAAACTCTGTAAAAAGGTCCCCCCAAAAGTCATAAAAATTATATATTTGACCATGATATTCCTGGGTCTTTTCCATCCAGGCAAGTGTTCCACTTACTGGAGCTTTTGCTCAGCCATAGTTCATGAAAACCTCAATTGTAAATATGCTTTAATCGGTGTTGATAGGTGCTCATCTGAATTATAAATTTCAAACTTAACTTCCTTTTATTGCCATTATTTTAGTTTGAATACTTGACACTGAATTATTTGTTAGGATGTGAAAACACTGTCTCCTAGAGAAAGATAATTCCAGTGATCACACAATTTTGGAGAAGACACACTTACAGGTGACCCGGCATCTTAATTCAGCATGTTATAGTCTTGGGTTGGAAGATTTGCATAAAGTTCTCTGGGGAAAATGATAAGATAAATCAAGTTAAAAGTTTGTTTCATGCCAAGCCCATCTGATGGAATTGGAAGAGATGAAAAATAACAGAGTAAGAATAATTCACAGATGAAAGAAAGCCATTCCCCCTTTTTCTATCCCACATACCCTTGTAAAATGTCCCTCCCCAGCTTTCTTGTCGGTCTTTTTAGGTACTGGTAGAAGTGTCTTGCACAGCATTCTCCTGGAGAAACTGGCTGCTCATGGCCTTGGATAGGTGTATTCTTCACTGGGTAAAAAACTGGCTGGATGGCCAAGTGCAAGGAGTAGTGGTGAATGGTGTCAAATTCAGTTGGTGAAAGATCACTAGCGGTGTCCCTCAGAGCTTGGTATTGGAGCCAGTCTTATTTAATATCTTTATTGACAATCTGGATGAGGGGATTGAGTGCACCCTCAGTGAATTTGCAAACGACACCAAGTTGGGTGGGAGTGTTGGTCTGCTGGAGGGTGGGAAGGCTCTGCAGAGATATCTGGACAGGCTGGAAAGATGGGCTGTGCCCAATGATATGAGGTTCAACAAGGCAAAGTCCTGAGCTGAGCACTTGGGCCAGAACAACCCCATGCAATGCTACGGGAGTGGCTGGAAAGCTGCTTGTCAGAAAATGACCGGGGGGGGTTGCTTGATGGCTGGTTGAACATGAGTCAGCTTGTGCCCAGGCGGCCAAGGCAGGCAACAGCATTCTAGCCTGAAAGGAAGATGGAGCAAAGGAGGTGGCTAGTCTGTTTTCCCAAGTAACAAGTGATAAGACAATAGGTAACAATCTCAAGCTGCTCTAGTTGAGGTTTAGACTGGATATTAGGCAAAATTTCTTCACCGAGAGGGTGATCAGGTATTGGAACAGGCTTTCCAGGAAAGCGGTGGAATCACTGTCCCTGGAAGTGTTAAAAAATTGTGTAGATGAGGCTCTTAGTGACATGGTTTAGTGGTGGGTTTGGCAGTCCTGGGGTAACAGTTGGACTTGGTAATCTTAAAGGTCTTTTCCAACCTAGCTGATTCTAAGATTCTATTCTCCAGGCTAAATAACCTCAACTCCCATAGCCTGTCTTCACAGCAGAGGGGATCCAGCCCTTCGATCACTCTCGTGTCCCACCTCTAGACTCACTCCAGCAGGTCCACTTCTTTCTCATGTTTTTACCTAAACTTAAATCAGATAAATACTATATATTACATGCTTGAGCTTTTAATCTTAAAGAAGGTAAAGAACTGTGAGCCATTCAGCTCCATACACACATATATGAAAATGTAATTGTGCAGTGATGAGACTCAGGAACTTCTGGTCTATTCCAAAGTGTTACTAGCTTCTTTCAGAAATCTGTTCTTTGTTCTTCTTGACTATAAAGACTGAGATTAGTGAGACACTCTACTGTGGTGCTGAGATTAGATACATGAGAGATACTTTGCTTTGCATCATTTTATCATATTAAAGGTCTCAGACTGAGCTGCCTTAATTACCTATCTCAAAATGTGAGAAATTATCTTCTGAAGGCATTAATCTTTATCCAGAACTCATTAGCCCGGAGTAATTGTTAATTAAATGCATTCCCTAAATTTTAGAAGCATGACTTAGGTGACATGAATCCAGGAGCAGCGTGTGTATATGGTTTAGCATTTGAGGGGTTTTAGTGCAGTAAAATGTCAGATGTAGTCGTAGGCCTTAAAAATGTAATTAGAATTCCATTACTATTAAAATACTGACCTAATTTAAAGAACTACATAGGGACCATATGTGTTTTGTTCCATACTTATTCCAGATTTGAGATTTGATGTGCCCAGGGGAGCCACAACAGATGTGAAGGGAGTGAAAAGGATCACTAAATATGAATCCAGACTGCTATGACACAGGAGAGCTAAATGTCAAGAAAAAGGCATTACAGAAGTCAGGAAAAAACAGGCTGAGTCAGTCCCCAAGGTGAAAGAATTTAGCCAGATTAATCAATTGAGTCCACAAAGACTGGACTACTCAGATTATTCCTATAACATAAAACCAGACAAGAAAAAATGCAGTAACATTTATTGTGACTGAAAGAAAAGGTTAAAAATGAGCCATAAGGAAATTATGACATTGCCTGTATTGCCAAACCTGGAAATTTTATGACAAGTCTTAAAACGCTTGGTATCTGTTTTTTAAAGCCTTATATCTTGGTGATTACATGGAACTTGTGAACTTTTCTGGATAACTTTGGAAAAAGGAAAAGCCCAAAATTTCTCAAAAGGGATGACCGAAAAAGGAGTAAATGTGTACCTGAAAAAAAAATTCAAACGTCTATCCAGCAGAAAATTCTAACATTTCAAAGTGTGCTTTTGTGTCAAAATATCTCAATACAAAAGTATAGAGACCTCTTGAAGAATTTCTGGTGGTAGAATTATCTTTCAGAACTGCAAAATGTTTCATTTTGAGTCAATTTCACATACAGCTAAGACTTAGAACTTTTGTAGGGACATCTCCCCTTTACATATTGGACACTTAAATTCTGTTAAGTTTTCCAAAAGACACCCCTGGGTGTTTTCCAGCATATCATGAAGATCAGCAACACAGGTGACCGGCTGCTATCAGAATCCCAGCATGGTCTGGGTTTGAACAGACCTTAGAGGTCATCCAGTTCCAACCCCCTGCAACGGGTAGAGACACCTCCCACTAGACCAGGTTGATCAAAGCCCTGTGCAACCTGGCCTGGAATTAGATTCAGGTTGGAGGTTGAGACATGAAAGTGTGGGTGTCTGCAAGCAGGTATAAAGTCTAGAGAATTCTTCAGTTAATTTTGTAACACTTATCCAGAAGTTCTTTCTGTTGTCCTTTCACAGGTATCTTCCCTTTGAGTTGGCATATGTAGTTTGGCAAGAATTCTGAAAGGCACAGGTTTCCTACAGGCCCTGTGACATGTCTGACAATTTGATTCAGA
The DNA here is from genome assembly GCA_039720435.1 of Amazona ochrocephala. Taxonomy (NCBI): domain Eukaryota; kingdom Metazoa; phylum Chordata; class Aves; order Psittaciformes; family Psittacidae; genus Amazona; species Amazona ochrocephala. The sequence continues at coordinate 104,772,439 of CM077876.1, forward strand.
TGTCCCAGCTATACTAGAGCATCTTGAAATGCCACAGATGCTTCTACCATAGGAAAATTAATTGAGCCCACTTACCTGGCCAGGGAAATATCTCTCTGGACTCCATCAGTATATCTCCACTGGCATATTTCCCCTTCGTTGTGGTTTAAGCCTCTCAGCCACGCAGTTTTGCTCACTAGCTCCCCGCTCTTCCCCCCCCCCCCCACCCAGAGGGATGGGAAGGAGAATTGAAAGAATGAAAATCCCACAGGTTGAGATAAGAACAGTTTAGTAACTAAGGTATAACACAAATCACTACGGCTACCACCAATAATAATAACGACAAGGCAAATACAAGGAAAGAACACAATCACTCACCACCTATACCCAACCCGACCAAACAGTGCACCCCCACCCTTCCGGGTCTCTGCCCTCCGTTTTTATATCCTGGGCATGACGTGCTGTGGTATGGAATACCTCTTTGGTTAGTTTGGGTCAGGTGTCCTCTCTCTGCTTCATCCCAGCTTCCCCTCCTCCCGGGCAGAGCATGAGACTCACAAAGTCCTTGGTCAGACCAAAACATTACCAAGCAGTAACTGAAAACACTGGTGCTATCAGCACTGTTCCCAGGCTGAAAGTCAAAAACACAATGCTGCACCAGCTACTACGAAGGAGAAAAATGACTGCTACTGCTGAACCCAGGACACACTGGCTATGCTGAAAACCCAGAAACTTTAAATAAGATTTGCCTAAATAGAGGCATCCAGTGCTCTTTCAGGTGACATCCAAGACACATGCAAATATAGTGGTAGTTATGACACAGGAGGTTTAGTGGCCTTGCACTCTTATGGACAGAAGCATTGAGAAAATGTCTAGACTTTTTGACAGTATCAGCTAGACCTTCAGTGATAATACAGAAGTTTTAACAACTACTACAGTGTCAGAGCATGCATGCTCACAGCCGTTTGGAACACCTAATGCATCTGAGAACACTGCATGAAATTGTCAGAGTGGGCATAGACCAGGATAGGTGGTCTCTAAATACAGTAATTCAGTTAATTTCTTTCCCTATACAAACCTTAAAAGCCATCTATAAAGGAGAACAAGCACCCTCCATGTTCTCTATAAAAAATGCAGAAAGAGGTGCTTCTGTAAGGTAATTCAGCTACGGCCTAAATATAGAGTAATAGTGTAGCAACTGAGCTCTTAATCCATGTTTTCCAATAAAATGCTAAAAGTAGGACTTCACATAGTCTTGAACTCTAAAGCCCTCTAACTAAAAATAATGATAGATTTTATCATGATACATTTGAGATTACCTGTCTCCCAGGGCAACTATGCTTTTGTTTCTGACGTCAGAATGGAGCAAGCCAAAAAGTGACTCACATCTACCGAATGGAACCAACACCAAGATTCAGAGCAAGGTTTATATTGGATACAAATGGAAACACCTACTTTGAATCCATGCTGAAACAGAAAGATTGCTTTCAAACCCAGTGACAGTTGTAGCTGTCAGGTCCACAGGCTAGGATCCCTTCTGGAAGGCTGTCCAGTACTGGATTGCCCAAACATGTAGTCTTTGGAGTCACAGTTTTGGCTTAATTTCACCCATTTGCCTGCAGGAAAAGATGTTTCCTCAATCCCCATTGTGTTGTCGTATTCATAGAAGAGTGCAAGGCACCCTCAGATTACTATGAAACACCAGCTAATTGTCTTTCATCTTTCATCTTAATATTGCGGCAGTACTGTTGATGCTGCTTTGCATTTCCGAGATATGACCTTCATTTGCATTCACCCACCCACCTAAAGGCACAATAACATAACTGACCTGATGGGACCTGATGAAATCTGTCCACAGTTCTTGAGGGAGCTGGTGGATGAAGCTCCTAAGCCACTGTTCATCACATCTGAAAAAACATGGCAGTCAGGTGAAATTCCTGACAACTGGAAAGAGGGAAATATAACCCCCATTTTCAAGAAGGGAAAAATGGAAGACACAGGGAAATATAGACCAGTAAGTCTCATATCTGTGCCTGGCAAAAACTTGGAGCAGATTGTTCTGGAAACCATGCTAGGGCACATGAAAAACAATGAGGTGACTGGTGACAGTCAACATGGCTTTACCAGGAGCAAATCATGCCTGACCAATCTGGTGGCCTTCTATGATGGGGTTACAGAACTGATAGGTAAAGGTAGAGCAGTTGAAGCCATCTACCCGAACTTGCGCAAAGCATTTACAATGTTCCTCAAGATATCCTTGTCTCTAACTGGAGGAACACAAATTTGATGGATGGACCACTTGGTGAATAAAGAATTGGCTGGATGGCCACACTCAGAGAGTATCTGAATGTAGCCTACAAGGATGCCAGAGAGGGATTCTCCGTTAGGGACTGTAGTGATAGGACAAGGGGGAATGGGTTTAAACTTAAACAGAGGAAGTTCAAGTCAGATATAAGGAAGAAGTTCTTTACTGTGGGGTGGTGAGGCACTGGCGCAGGTTGCCCAGAGAAGTGGTTAATGCTCCATTCCTGGAATTGTTCAAAGCCAGCTCGAACAGAGCCTTGGGTGACATGGTCTGATGTGAGGGGTCCATGTCCCTGGCAGGGGGGTTAGAACTAAATGATCTTAAGATCCTTTCCAACCCAAACCATTCTATGATTCTATGATTTTATGACCTATGCTAGAAGATGCCAGCAGGTCGATGGAGATGATCCTGCCCCTCTACTCTGCTCTCCTGAGACCTCACTTGGAGTATTGTGTGCAGTTCTGGTGTCCTCAACATAAAAAGGACATGGAACTGTTGGAACAAGTCCAGAGGAGGGCCACAAGGATGATCAGGGGACTGGAGCACCTCCCATATGAAGACAGGATGAGAAAGTTGGGGCTGTTCAGCCTGCAGAAGAGAAGGCTGCGTGGAGACCTCATAGCAGCCTTCCAATACCTGAAGGGGGCCTATAGGGATGCTGGGGAGGGACTCTTCGGGAGGGACTCTTCAGGAGGGACTGTAGTGAGAGGACAAGGGGTAACGGGTTCAAACTTAAACAGGGGAGGTTTAGATTGGATCTGAGGAAGAAATTCTTTACTGTGATGGTGGTGAGGCACTGGAATGGGTTGCCCAGGGAAGTTATGAATGCTCCATCGTTGGCGGTGTTCAAGGCTGGGTTGGACATAGCCATGAGTGGCATGGTTTAGTCGGAATTGTCCCTGACCATGTCAGGGGAGTTGGAACTCGATGATCTTAAGGTCCTTTCCAACCCTTACTATTCTATGATTCTATGATTCCGTGATTCTATGCTTCTAACAGATTCTACCAATGACCTTCTTAGTTTAACCATCTGCCACATGTGTTTGTTGCTCTGTGGCTAGACTAAAACATCAACATACTTTGTGGGCTTATCACCACCTCCTGATGAGCTCCCTGGTCTCCAGCTTTGCCTGACTAATTTGGATGAGCTTTCTTTGGACATACAGTAGGATAGAGAGAACATGACTGAGAGCACATGAGTTACAGAACACAGACACATTTATAAAATGTCATGCCCATGACATTTGAATCCACGGGGCCAACAAGTGCAGTTATTTGTAAGGAAGTGCATCATGCAAAGGTCAAAGTGATGGTGGAAGAAGACATATGGGAATGGGAGAGAGTCTTGACCTCAAATTATGAGGTAGAAAATGGAAAATAAAATCCTCTACAACTCTATACATACACAAAGTGCTTTTATTCTTTCTATGAGGAAGACCCACTGTAGCACCAGCTAAGTGAGTTATGCTTATCAGTTCCCTTCCCTTCCAAGGACTTATTGCTTACAGGTGAGGAAGGGAAGGTTAGTCCTGTGACTACAGGATGTGATTATGTTGCAATGATTCAAGACGTGCTAAAGAATAAACAACAGCAAAAAAGGCAGCCAAAGGCTCTTTTCCATGGGCAGTGTCTTGGAAAATCATGTCTCTGAAAGTTAGATAGCTATTGAGTTTTGTTGTTATTTTGTGCCTGAAATGTGTTTTTTGAGAAAAAAAAAATAAAATTTATAGTGGGTCCTGCTCTCAATTTCCTTCACTCCTTTTTTTCTCTTGTCCCAAACTGGAGACAGGGGCCATTTTGCTAATCCAGTTCCTGAGATTTTATATCTGGGTGGTGGACTTGGAGACATATCTGTCTTGAGAGTCTATTTGGCATAAATATTACAGAAACCAGGTTAATATCAGTGGCAACTCAGCTTTCAGAAAACCCCACAGTAATAACCCACAACTGAAAGTAGCACAGCCCTTTCATTTGCTCCCATTCAGCATCTGCATTTTACTGCTGAAGTGCAGAATGAGGGCAACTGTTGAATAAAAAACAAAGGAAAACGAAGTGTGTTTAGGCTTCATTCCATCGTCTTGTACCCACATAGCTTGAGCGAAACAGATCCCTTGAATATATCTGGGAAAGATTTTACGGTTGGAAAATACCAGTTTACAGGAAGCCAACTAAACATAAAAAAAATTTATCATTCACTAGAATATACAGTACAATGTGTGTAGTCTCTATGCCACATTACCCTGAAAACTGGAAAAAAAAACCCAACCAAAGATTGTTCAGCTGATGTAAGTTGGGGCAATGTTGCAGGCTTCCAAATTGTGCTCATTCATGCTAACTGATCATCTCATAGCAATATTTCTATTGCTTTGTTATTTCTCATTCTGTATTTCAGTCTTTCTTGGTAATAAGTAGTTTCAATCTGTTTTCTTTCCTTGTTTCTGTACAGGATCACTTATTTATCCATAGCTTTCTCTTTTACAGGAATTCTCAAAGGGTGAATTTTATCTACTCATAGCATTAAATACCATGTCAGTCACTAATATATGAAGATAGTAATGAAAGTTAGTGCATTAAAAATAAACATGCAGTAATTTCCAGGTCAGCTGGACTAGATTTTTTAAGTTTAATGCAATTTCTGTGAAATTGCAATTTTCTATGGGGAAATACAAATGCTACTGAAATATTTTGATTATACTCTTGGTAGATGAAATTGCAAGCCAGTTTTAGCAAGCCTAAATACTTCGGAAAAATTTTAACACATCTGATGGTTAAAGGCTGTGCACTGTAGTAGTGTATCCATCATAACTGTGATGTGGTAGCATGCTTTTCCATTTGAGTAGGGTCACCTAAGAGCTGTAATGCTGCAGGACTACCTCTCTAATGGAGACTTTAGTGAAGCATTCCAGTACCCAATGGGATGGACAAGAAAGCTGGAGAAGGACTTTTTAGAAGAGCATGTAGGGACAGGACAAGGGGAAATGGCTTTAAGCTAGCAGAAGAGTGATTTAAATTAGATATTAGAAAGAAGTTTTCCCCTGTGAGGTTGGTGAGACACTGACATAGGTTGCCCAGAGAAGCTGTGGCTGCCACATCCCCGGCAGTGTTCAAGGCCAGGTTGGACAAGGCTTGGAGCAACCTGGTCTAGTGGAAGGTGTCCCTGCCCATGGCAGGGGAATTGGAACTGGATGGTCCTTAAGGTCCCTTCTAACCCAAACCATTCTCTAATTCTATGATACCAGCCTGCCACCTGTGTTGCTGATCCTCATGATATGTTGGAAGACACTCAGGACTGTGTCTAGAACCTGTTATTCTATGAATCGCAGATAGGCAGGAAGCCCTAGTGTTCTCTTTCAAAAAATTCTCCAGGAAGAGCAACCACCACTGTCTAGCTACACCTGCACACTTTCATCAAAACTTTCTGTGCATTCCTGGGGAAATTGACCTGTTCCTTAGGGTTTTAACTTTTAAAGCTATCTCTGAGAGCATCACACTACATGATGAAGACAGGCTCTCTCTGGGTTCCTTGGTGGAGACTGCTTGTTCATTGTTCATTGTTCATGGCAGCTGGGGAGTGCACTTTCCCAAAGGAAATTGTTCTTTCCAGAGCCCTAGAGAAAACACAGCCTGACTCCAAATACCCAGGCAGTGATGGCTGGCAAAGCTCAGAGCAATCTGATCAGCTGTGACAAAGAGTCCTGGGAGACCTTAGCAAATGTTAATGCAAAGGATACAGGTGTAATTGTGGGGGCATTTGAAACAGGAACTACTTGAACAAAGCTCATGCACTTTATTGGAGACTTGGAATGTCTGTGGACATAACGGATGAGAACTTCTTCAGGAGATCTTTCTTATTTTTACTGGCGTAAACGCAGCTTGCCCTCTGTCCTCTCCTCATATGCACAGCCCAGTGTCAGCCTGATTAATAATGTCAGTGAAGGATATTAATTCAGAGAAAAGGTTTTTCTTTGGGCCTGAGATAGGGCCGTGGTTCCTCCTAAGTCTGCATGAAGGTTTTCACTGTCTCTGATAGTACCCACCTGGCAGTACTTGGTGATGTTGCTTTCCTTCCTGGTGGGTGTCTCCAAGTGTCAGTCTGCAGCGGAATCAAGGTCTTGGAACTCATGTCAAAGGCTTATTTTATCTGGGATGAGCTCAGAGTAGTTCGTTTTGAAATGCTGGGGCAGCAGAAAATGACTGTAATATAACACAATCTCACTTTAGCAACTTGGAATATCCAAATTATTTCTGTGCAGTGCTTGCATCCCCCCGTTGTAATGGAGAGTTGTCATTCCTTGCACTTTGTAGAACCACCTTTCCCCAGTTCTCTTCCCACCTAACTTTCCAGAAATGTGTTTGTTAATTCCCTCCTCAGCCTTTTCTGGCCAGTTATTTCTCCATCTTCTGCACCCTCCTCCATCATCACCATCTCAGCATCATGACCTATCATTGGGTTATTTTCAAGATTTTATGCCATACAGCTTACTCAGGGAGAATGATGTGGGCTTGCTTCAGTCATCCACACATTAGTGTCTGGGGTCCCATGCAACACGTAACGTGTTTTGAATACTTGCTTTCACCAGGCAGATTTGACTTCAGCCTTTTGCTCTTGTAGACCAACAGATGGAAGCCAGAGAGGATACTCTGAGGCATCTTAAATGGCATTAGATACCTGTCGCAGATAGTTGAATTGAGTACCCTTCACATATCCAGTATAATGTAGCTTAGTAATTTAATTTATATTCTTGGGAGAAACTGCTGTCTAGCTAGTTAGCTGTCACAGCAAAAGTGATCTGCAACTAGTAATTCACTCTGAGAAGAAAATAAGAATCTTAACCAATGGAATTTTCCATGTATCTGTCTCTCTGTACAAAAAGAAATACCATATCACAAAATGGCATGTCAAGTCTTTCTGTATAACTGGTAGTAACCTGTTTAAACTTGTTTCAAGCTGTCTTTTTTACTGTTAAACAATTGTGGAATTGGCTTTGAAGCAAATTCTATTTGTTCCCCCTTGTGTCATTGCAGCCATCTCTGACATTAATACTTTAAACTCTCTGTGTCTTGGTTTTCCATTCTCCTAACCTTAATAATTTAAGAGTAACCCTATTTTTTTAAGCTCTGATCCACCAAACCACCAACCATTAAATTCTCATAAAATCCTTTTTGTGTCTGCATGCTCGTTTAATAGGGATAGAGTTAGGCATACTACAAAAAGGAAAATTCATGGTTAAAAAATGCATTTAATTGATGACTGAAAAAGGAAATTCCTTAGGGTCAAGTTTGGTTTTTATTCCGTGAGGACAGCATCATCATTAGCCTCACAGCAACATTAACAGCAAAATATTATTCTTATATTTCAGAGACTGGAAAATGCCAGTCAGAAAGATATATGTCTGTTAACCAAGGATGTACAGCATATTCTCTGCTGTGTGGTTTCGGGATAGTTTTAAATTTCTCAAGTTATTAGGTCAGTTTTTTCTATAAATTCAGTTCCATGGGCTCATAAATCTCACTGTTCATAGGGTTTATCCAGGACTAAATGCAGTCCATATTAATCTTGCTACATTCCTTCCTTGCATGATCCCACCTCTCTGCACAGTTTTAAATACCCCTAGCAAGCACACAGATGTATGTGCTTCTTCAGTGACATGAATGCAGTCCACAGATGTTTGCTGTCAATTGCAAATAAGTGAATGTGACAATGAAAGTTCTGACAAGCATTCAAATTTGGGGTAAGTTTAGTTTGTTTTTTTGTTTGGTTGGTTGGTTGGTTTTTTGTCACTGAATGGCTAATAGCATAATGAATGAACAGACAGGTGGCAATATTGTTGACTTTTTGCTTTAGTTTTTGGACCCTTCAGTAACATTTTTGGCATCCGTTTTGATCAAAACCACAGAAGTCAGTTTGGTTCAAGTTCCCTCCTGGAATGCCCAGATCCCCATATTAGCTTAGCTTTGCTTATTAGTTCATACCTTTGCACAGTCAGGGCTCTAGCTTTCATCTCAGCTGTTCCACTTCCTCATTATAGAGGGATTAGTCAAATCACATCAGCAAATGGATCTGCATTGCTGACCCTCAGTAGTGTGAAACCTTCCTAAGGAAGAATTTTAGGATATGACTCTGAGTCAGAAGACTTGCTTCTTGAACAAGAATTAACTAGAGCTGTGTGAAACTTGGCAGATCAAAATCTCAGAGGTTGTGCAAAGTCAGAAAGAAAAAAAAAAGAAAACTGAAGTTGATGCTTTGTTTGCATTTTTGGAGTTTCTCAGAGATTCTGACTTTGGTGAATTCACAAGAAAGGGTCTATCGGCTCTGATTTGCATTTTGCAAGTCACAGATATATTTTAGAGGAAGGAAACCTCATTAGCAGCTTATTGGTTGGGGCCTGAAGAGGTTAACAACTTTCCAGAGGTACCAGTGATTCCTGGACAAACACATTCTTGTTTGTGCCTTAACTTGTGCAAGATGGGGGACAATTATTCTTTTTCAGTTATTTTGATTGCAAGGTGTTTTAAGTACTCTTATTTTAGCTAGTGCACTGCTAAACAGTGAGAAACCTGTGTATCTCGAACATGACCCTGCAGGGATTTTAGTATATAGTTAAATAAGAAAATGAACACTTAGGCCCAAACACAATTGCAGCTTTACTTCATTCGGAAACCCTCTGACTTTTCATTGTCAAACAAGGCCAGGTTTGAATCTGGTAATAATGCCTCTATGCAGATCACCTCTTTCTATGCTAAGACTGAGGCAAGTTTACCACTAACTCTTGAAATTCTGGGCTTGTTTGGAAAGGAAATTACTCTGTGGAATGGGACAGGGAAAATCCCTTCTTATAAAATCAACACTGCATCAGTAGTCACACTGAATTTTCCATTTTTTTTGGAAGTCAAAAATCGAGTACACAAGCAACTGGATGTGACCCGAGCCTGGACTTTCGCCTGTCATTTTTCAGCCTTACTAGCTATTTAAAAAAAAAAAAAAAAAAGGGGGGGGGGGGGGGATCAAAACAGGGATTAGGAAGAAGTAGTTTTATTACTTTCAGAAAGCCTCATGAGGTTCCTTCAGCTTGGAGAGCTTTCAAATGCTTTTCTCTAGCTCTTATGAAATGTAGCAACCAGTTGGAGACGCAAAGCACTGGTGAAGGGTGATATGCCGCGATTTTTCCTACCTATTGGCTCAGGATGAGGTAACTCAGCCCACTAAGAACAACACTGGCTTTTCTAGGTGGCCTCTGTCAAGCACGACTGCAGCTCTCCCTCGTACCTCACGCTGAGTTTTATGTCCAAAGAATTAAAATGGTGAGCCTGATTCATTTCCCCAAGCTGGCATCTGCCACCAGGTCTGAGGAGAACACCATCAGTCTTAGTGCCTGCAGCTGATAGCAAGGTAGCGCCGACCACCTTAGCCCTGCTTGCAAAACCTCATGTTTTCTCATTGCTGTTGTTTCTGTTACCACCCCCACAGACTCCTATTCCCCCTTCACAACTCTGTTTTTAAATGACTCCTTCTTTGACGAAGAGAGAGACTCCTGTTCACTGCCTTGACAGGCCCCAAGAGTTTTACTAAGTCATTCGTGAGTGTCACTTACCCCATGTGGGTGGCCTTGAAGCAAGCAACCAGCAGCACAAGGCAATGTGCTTTAGGCAATGGGCTTCATAATCCCTTCTTTTTCCTTCATCTTCTTCCCTTTCTGCCACTCTGGGCCCCTTCTGCTGGCCCAAGCCCTAACAAAATTAATGTACTTCTTTGGACCATACCTCTCAGCACAGTAACCACATTCTCTTGCTCTTATTTCATCTGTATCTCTCTTCTGGCTGCAGTTATAATCTGGTGGGTAGGAATGAGAGAGGCTGTGGCTTTGAATTCTTTGGCTCATTTAGCCTACTGCCTGGAAACCTCCCGCCAGCGCATCTCATGTCTGTCTTTCACGCTGTAAATTGACAGCCCCAAAGGTTGGTGCTCTACTCAGCCAAAGGAGGAGGACAGCATGTGAATCAGCATCTCTGTAAGATCTCTCTGAAAGAGAAAGGAGATACCACACACGTCCTTGGTCATGGCTCACAATAACTGCTTGTTATCTCTGGCCCAATTCAGTTTGTGGCAACTGGCTCCTGAAAGCCATATTAATTTGCAATTGCAATGGTCTTTCTCTCAAAGTGTGTCTTCTCTGATCAGGAGTCTATGCAGAACCTCAAATCATTTCATTAAGGCAGGAACCAGAATGGTTTGGGGAGCAAGAGGAGAAGGAGAAGGAAAACCAAAAAAAGAGCAGTTAAAGGAAAATATATAATGAAGCAGATTCTGGTGGACTGGTGAAAATTGCAGGCTTGGCCATATGCATGTCTCACACCTCAGTTATCTTATCTAGGCTTTGTTTATCAGGACTTAATGATGAAAAAAATATGTTACCTCTTCAGAGCAGCAACAGGCTTGACAGGATTCTTACATAGATGTCCTCACCAAATACAAGTGATCTAATACAAGTGACTGTCATTATACAGATAGAGTAATTTATAGTATTCCTCTGGCCTTGTGTGTTAGCGAGGAACAATAATGAGATTTATCCTGCCTGATGAAACACCCACAGCTCCCCTTAGGAGAAACTAGAGTGTCTGATGGTGCATCATTGCACCAGTGGAAGAGACAGAAAGAGAGCTGGTGAGAATTCAGGAAAGCAGGAAAGACTGCTGGCTTCATAGCTCAGCTCACAGGAAGAATAAACTTCATCAGAGTGCGTTTCATCCTTAGACCTTAGGTGTCTTCATCTGAATTTATAACTTATGTTCCCAATTGATTGAATACAGAGAAATAAGCATTTTAAGAATTAATTCATCTGACCCATGTTGAGCAAAGACTGAGATGAGGCAAGTTACTTCTTAAACTATATTGGTTATGTTAGCTAGATTCTCAGTGAAGAATATGCTCAGGTGACTAGCTCTCACTGAAACATTTACTTTACATCAGACATCTCTGTTTAGTCAGTAACCATGTTCAGGAATCACAGATGTGATACTAACCGGGTCAGAGTGTGAATATGCGATGTTACAAGGTACACACAGAACTGTGCAGCCGTTGTCATTTGTGTGCATCCTCTCACTAAATCAGTACCAACAACACTAAGCTGTGTGGTGCAGTTGACACATGTGGAGGGAAGGCATGCAATCCAGAGGGACCTGGACAGGCTGGAGAGGTGGGCTCATGCAAAGAAGATCAACAAGGCCACGTGAAAGGTCCTGCACATGGGTCGGGGTAATCAATCGCAAGCAAGATAAAGGCTGGGGCAGACTGGATTATGAGCAGCCCTGAGGAGAAGGACTTGAGGGTGCTGATTGACAAGAAGCTCACCCTGACTCAGCAATGTATGCTTGCAGCCCAGAAACCGACTGTGTCCTGGGCTGCATCACCAGCAGCGTGGCCAGCAGGTCAAGGGTGGGGACTTCCCACCTCTCCTCCACTCTTGTGAGACCTCCCCTGCAGTCCTGTGTCCAGCTCTGGGCTCCCCAGCACAAGAAGGATGTGGAGCTGTTAGAGTGAGTCCAGAGGGGTTTGTGAAGGTGCTCTGATGGCTGGAGCACCTCTCCTGTGTTGACAGGCTGAGAGAGTAGGGGTTGTTCAGCCTGGAGAAGAGAAGGCTTAAGGTAGGACTTCATAACAGGCTTCCAGTACCTAAAGCAGCCTATAAGAAACCTGGAGAGGTGCTTTTGACAAAGCATTAGACAAGGGGGAATGCCTTTAAACTGACAAAGGATAAAGGATAATGGACCCAACCATTCTATGATGCTATGATTAATAATGAAAAAGTGGGTATTTTGAGGATTTCTTCACTCCTGCAGCAGTCATTTTTCTTGTACTGATCAAAACTGCTCCATAGTTTCTCATATTACATAGCTGCTTATCAGGCATCCAAGTTTAGGGCACTGCTGAAACATCCAGTCACCACAAACTCTCTAAGACTTGTTTAGCATAATATGAAAATAATTTAAGCAGCTTCAGCATACCAGGAAGCCAATACCCTGTCAGAGGGTAAAATCCATGCTGCCAGCTGTCAAGAGGCTCTGGATTTATAATATAGTAAAACTTTTATAACCCAGTCCTGAAGCCAAATTCCTCCCATCATTAGTTTTGTCAAGAAAGCAACCAGCAGTCAACTCCAATGTTCAGATTTATTGAGAAGAGGTACAAAACACATAAATATATTAATAAATCCTGTGCCTTTATTAGACCTGGAATATTACGAACACAATGCCCTGCGGAACTTAAAATGGAGAATTTGGTACTTTCTACCTTCTGAGACTAGAGGACATTAAGAATCCATTAAGCCCATTATATTCTAAGCAGATAGATGGAGCAGTATTGATTCCTTCTGGGAAGCAATCAAACACAGGTGCGTATTAGCGTAATGCTCTACAACCTCAAGTCACTATACAAAGTTCTCTGTAAGTGCATGGGAAAAACAGTCTCATTTCATAAATCCTTCTATATGAAAACAGATCAGACACAGAAGAAAGGAATACTGTCTTCATCTAAGAAATAAGAAAAGAGGTAGAAAGGAATCAGATGAGTTGACTGAGAGACTGGATGAGATTAGATAAAATTACTGAAGTCGTAGAGTACACCTACACATCTCCTGTCTGGGTCCCTACTCTCTAAGCATGAACATCAACCTGTCCTTCTTAAGGGGAAAAAACTCTATCTTTTCTTGAAATCATGGCATATTTTGGAACCATACATAATAGCAAAGACAAGAACACTTACTATTCCATCAACCTTAAAAAAAATGTGGAATTGGATTCTTTTGGTAATAAGATGAATGATAGTTAATGGACCAAAAAAACCCCAAATTTTTAGTTTGTCTGTGCTGTATGTATACATATTATACACAAGTATATACACATATATTCCTTCTTTTGGAATATATAGGTGCAATTACCTCAGTCTTCCCTTATGGGCCATATTTGATAGACTTCTAATCTTTCTTGCTGCTCTCCTCTGAACTCTGTGTATTTGGTTCACGTCTTGTTCATCAAATCCAGTGACCAACACTGAATTCCAGTAGTTGTCTAAGACATTCACACACTGCCATCCTTTTCTCCCAAGTAAAACTTTAGTTAACTAGTGTACAACAAGGTTTAATATGCCTTATTGATACAGGTCCTATGACCTCTATGACCTCTGCATGTTTTAACAAGTCCAACAATTTCATTTGCAGTGGTTTGATTATATATATTTGTATCTCTGTGTGCAAACATTTCATGTTGTTGCGTTTAATCCAATCAGAAAAAAACATTTGTGACTCCCTAGGAGTAATATCAGCCTGTAAGATGCCTCAAAATTAATCCTAATGATTTCATGTCCTCAAAAGTAATCCCATTCTCAAGTGGTTTGATCACAGAAAGCCTTGTGAGGAACGAGCTTAACCACCAAATCAATTAACTGCATAACTGTGCGATTATACATGTGTAAAACTCCCTGAAAACTGGTATTTAAGTACCTGCATAAGGGTAACCACGCGTTTATGTGCTTGCTAAAGGAGGTCTTTAGTGCAAGTCAGAACCTATAAGAGGAAAAACTTTTCCCATCCATGCCTGATGTAGCATGATCTATGTCCACATATGAATGAGGAGGTGCATATCTCTGTGCACAGTACCAAGGAGAGGGGAAATGGGTACTCATTTCACTTGTCACCTCCACAACATTAAATATTAATATCCGTTTCACTCTCTTTTCCATTGAGGTAGAACTCACCTCTGGATTTCTTTACCACCACTTTATTATTTTGTTTAACTTTCAATACGTTGTTAACAATGATTTGCTGATGGTGCTCTCACAGGGAATGAAATAAAATTAGCTTCCAGGAAAAGAGCTTGAGAATTTTTTTTTTCTTTTTCTAAAGCAAAATTATACCCCACTTTTTTCCAAGTAACTTCATCACCTCATGTCCTTCATGGGTTCTCAAATAAGTTAGTCTACGGCCCTGAATGTATTTTCATGCATTTCACAGTGGCTAAAGAAATTCTGAAGGTGCTGTATGTGTGTACCAAAGCACACTATTGCTCTGGAATGGGCTGATACAAGTGAGGAAAAGTTAAAAAGGACATAACATTATATAGATCTATAGGGCAGCCTTGGAATACTGGCTGTTAAGATAATTTTAAACTTATTAAAAATTTTGTTTTATCTATCTTTCAACTCTTGGGATTAATTATTCTGAATTTCCTGCTTTTTCTCTTCCTTTCCCTTGTGACTGGCTACTATAAACACCAGGACAAAGCATTAACGACAAAACTCTGGAAATAACAGATAGAGAGACATGGATGAGAACTATCTATGGGCACAAGGACAGGTAGGATAGCCTCCACCGGCTGAAAAACATATGTCCTCTGTACTTTCAATACCTTTGCAATCTGTTGAGAAAGGGTTACTCTACCTGAAGTAGGGATGAGAGCCCCACTCTAGGAATTCCTCTGTTATGCTGCAAATTGCAAGAAGATCTGTGTGGGTACCTATATGAGGCAACATGCTAAAATTTACTATTTATTTCCACCTTTTTAATAATTAATACCAAATTTCATTGGGGAAGCACTAAAAACGCAATCTTATGGTTGCAAATCAAATTCTTCAGTGTTAGAAACTTCCAAAATTAAGACAGTCTAAAACATTCTTGTATCAGGCCTTTCAAAAGTGTACCTGATGCAGTCTTTTATTGCATGACATAGCACTGTTTTTCCCTCAGTGAGAACAGTACATACAAGGTCTACATCTGAAGGGGGGCAATTAATACATGAGGTTGCTGGCTTTATGGCCTTCGCTTCATTTGTTGCAGAATTTGAGAGGCATTTCCATAAATTCAGCCCTACTGTAATGATTATACTCTACTTCTTCATACAACTTCTGGGTGACTCAGGCAAAGTTGCTTTGTACAAACTTCACACAAGTGGTCACTCACGAATTTCTTGTGCGCACTATGATTTGAATTTTAGATGTGTAACATGCAGAAGGAGCATAAACATCTTTTAGATGATCTCTCTCAAGTCTGTGACATCCTTAGTTCACAGCACCTTAATGAAGTATCGAGCACTCCTAACTTCAACTGAAGTCAAGGAAACCTTCTTCAAATAAATAAATAATGTGCTATTTATCTACCTGCCCTAGTCCCTCTGGAAGGTAATTCGTCTTATCCTAATATAGTCATATCATCAAGCACCTCTGAATATGCTTGTTTCTCCCCCCTATGAGAAAATGAGTAGCTCAGAGAAAGAAATTACCTCTAGACAGATAAAGTAGATGAGATTAATGAGGTATAAAATACTCAAACCTTTGCCAAAGCAGGCACTCAGAGCTCAGCCTGGACACCAGAATAACCAGATACTTTTCACATTAATCTAGATCCATGGGAGGTACACCTTTAAATATAACAGGCTACCATATCATTAAGTTGCAAGATAACATGTAATAAAGGGGAGAAAGGTAAAGGTTTCACAAGCACCTTTTATTTCAGCTTATCTTAATTACCTAGTTCACTTTGCAACTGCATACCCATTGATACCTTTTCATATAGATTTGGTCTGTAGGTGCAATATATAACAATGTCTGAATATATATATATGAACAGTAAAGCAAAAAATAGCCTGAACTTCTTCACTCTCTGGACAATTTTCCTTCTTTCCAGGGAGCAAAAAAACTGAAAGTATCCCATTTTCCAAAATTATCAAAATAAAGCAAAAAAGTAAGTTACAAATTCAGCTGAAAGAACAACTACATATACTACTAATAAAAGGGGATCAGTATACCTCAAAGTTCTTAATCACTTCTGAAAATACATCTCATTGTCAGGGTAAAGATTTGTGATTCTCTATTGAATGTCTCTTTTTTTTATTCTTACATTTATATTCATACCTATATTTATACATATATTTATGCCTATATTTATACCTACATTTATATTTGTGTGTTTATATTTTTGTTTATATATTTACTGTTAGTAAGTTCAGGATTATCTCTATAAGGTCTTGAATTCCAAAGTGAATGTGAATAATACCCTCCCCCAAATACTAGGAATAAAGACTAGTAATATACTAGAGAATTAAGCGCAAGTGCACTTATTGCCATGGAAACATGGCCAAAACAAATATTAGGAGGTTCTGATTCCCAGAATTCACACATGCCAATACAATTATTCTGCAGAATTGCCCATAGCCCTGGTGATCCTGTGCGTGCAATGTGCATATACAGCACTGATATTCCTCTCCATACGTGCAGTGTGAACCCTCTACTGCTTTTCAATCACTGCTGAGGTAATATCGACTGGAGTATTAATAATAGCATTCATCTAGATTTGGAATTGAAGGGAAAGGGGGGAAGACTGGGTGGGAACAGGGCGATTTCAGTTTGTTTTGTCCTGTTTCTATGTTCATATGCATATTTGTCTCTAGCTGCCTGGATGTTGCCATAGTGACCTTTGATAAATCCATGTTAAGGATGCTGTGAAATATAAAGCCATGCCACATTTCAGGGAGTTTAAGTTTACAGAATAAAGCAGGGGGCTGGTAGCTTCAAAGGTATATTGGTCAGATTTAGAGCTCTCACTTATTCTAATAAATGTGTTTCTCTTAAATAAAAAATGTATGCCTGATAGCCTTGATTTTTATATGAGAAAATTCATAATGTCCAAAGCTGTCAGCTGTATTTGGTCAGCCTATGTAATTTACATTTATTTAGTATCAGTGGAAAAACCGCCTCTGTCTTACTGTTACCATGCTCGGTGAATGTTAATTCAGGAAAGAAAAGAAAACAGATTTAGATCATTCTTGCTTTCAGTGCACCAGCATTCACTACTGAAACCAAAAGAAACTTTCCACTGTGTACCTAAGGCGTATGACAATGCCTTAAAGAGCTCTACCTCTATCTGGCAGACATGCTAATCTTGGAAGGCAGAGACTTCACTTGTCTACAGGTAAGTTTCATTCAAACTAGAGAGTGAAAAGTCACAAGCAGAAATGGGTACTTTGAGAGATCATAGAATCATAGAATGCTTTGGATTGGAAAAGACCTTAAAGATTATCAAGTTCTAACCCCCTGCCATGTGCAGGGATACCTTCCACTAGACCAGGTTGCTCCAAGACCTGTCCAACATGGCCTTGAACACTGACAGGGATGAGGCAGCCACAGATTCTCTGGGCAACCTGTGCCAGTGCCTCATTTCTACCATAGGGAAGAAGATGACTTATTCTACTTTATGTCTTAGACATGCAGTCCAGATGGGATTCAACATTTATGTTTTAAATGGTAAATATTAGGTGAGATAAACCCCAACTAAGTGCACCTATAGCAGTTGTATATCAGGAATATCAGTATATCAGGAACACTCTACCATATACCCAAATGTGAGGGAGATATATTGATCTTTCCACAGTCAGCCTGTGATAAAGGCAGGACCCAACTGCAGCTCTTGAAAATCTCTGGGCCCCTGTTGCAAACACTTAAAGGCCCATGGTCATCCTAACTGAATTTTTAGGAAGGTCACTGAAACACTTTTCTGAAGAGCTTTCTGGTTCCACATTCTCTGTCATCAATGTGGAGAAACTGCCACTTTGGAGGATGGTTTGTCCCAGCAATTGTAAACCGCTACCCAAAGATTGGGCGAATGTTCTGTGTGTCTTCACAGAGCTGACACGCAGAGCCTAGGTGATTAACTTAGATAGAGTGTTGAGGCTGTAGTTAATCTCCCTTACCCATGGCCATTTAAAAAATAAGCCTCTGCATTAAGACAGGTTTCCTGCTTTTATCAGTGAAAGGTCACTTGCAGGGGCATCTCATGCCATCTGTTTTAGATAATTACCTAAGCATGAGTGAATCCAGCAGAGGGGTTGGTGACAACAGAGGAAATTTTGGGTGATGATCTCTCTACCAAAGGCTAACACTAGTGTCATTTTCCTCTCCTTACTTACATTGTTAGTTATGTACACTGAAGGACAAAGCCTCTAATGTTTCCAAGATGCAGTATGATCTCCCTCCATGAAATGTTCATAAACTGCAGCCATAGTAACCTCCTTCCACTCCAGCATCACCTACCTCCAATTATTTGTTCATTTCTGGCGCTTCCCAACTTCCTTCAGCACATGCACATCATCTGTCATGGACCCGCTGCTCCAATTGCTGCGATGACTGCGCTAGCAGAGGCGCTCAGACCCCCTCCTAGGAGGACTCTCAAGTTTTGCTGCCCTCTGCCTGGCAGTGCAACAGCTTTCTCATCCAACAGTGAATCCAACTGCATTCACCACAGCTCCCAGTGGCTATCCGAGTACAGATCAGATCACAACTGAAACTTGCACACCTCCTGCTGTGTTCTTTTGGAAGACTACCAGCCTTCCACCAAATTTATGATGGGGTGGTGTTCCCATCACATAATTTGTGCTGTCTACAAGCAATGCAATCAGACAAGAGAAGATTACCAGGCTCCATTTATACTCAGTGAAGAGAACAAAGCACCTGAGAGCGAAATTTAAGGGGCAGCTGTATCGCCCAGATGATATGCCCTCTGGCAGGCATTGCCAGAAGGTAGTTCATCTCATCCATTAGTGTCTGAGATAGACAGCATTTCCTGAAGCTGCTGCTTAGCAGATCATGGAATGGTTGTGACTTTTAAAGTTCATGGAGTTCCAAAGCCCTGCCATGGGCAGGGACACCTTCCACTAGGTCAGCTTGCTCAAAGCCTCATCCAACTTGATTTTGAACACAGCCAGAGATGGGGCAGCCACAGCTTCTCAGGGTAACCCGTGCCTCACAACCCTCATTATAAAAAAGTTCTTCTTTTTACTCGATCTAAAGCTGATCTCTCAGTTTAAAACTGTTGACTCCTGTCCCATCACTACAGGCCTTGGTGAAAAAAGCCATCTTTCTTACAAGCCCCCTTTATATATTGAAAGGCCATAATAAGGTGTCCCTGCAGCCTTACCCAGGCAGCACAATCCCAGCTCTCTCAGCCTGTCTTCATAGGAGAGGTGCTCCAGCCCTCCGATCAGTTTTGTTGCTCTCCTCTGGAGCTGCTCTAACAGGTCCATATTTTTCTTGTACTAAGGACCCCAGAGCTGATCTCAGCACTCCAGTTGGAGTTTCACAAGAGCAGAGTACAGAGGAGGAATTACTTCCCTAGGCATGCTGTTCACACTACTTTTTATACATCCCAGGATACAATTGGCTTTGTAGGCTGCAAACACCCATTGCCAGATCATGGTCAAGATAAACCCCATTTTTGATACACACCTAAAGCATTATGGCTGTTGTGGCATCTTAAGGTCAAGAGTGCAGAGCAGATCAGACTTCCATTACCTCAGGCTTTCAAATGTCATCCTGTAGAGTCAGTAATGGGGAGATGTTACTACATTCAAGGCAAGCTGAAAGCATACTATTCACTTTTTTCCAAGGCATTACAATGGCACCCATGATAAGCCAACTCTCCAGATTCTCACCATCGCCAACTTCAGTAAGAAGACTCTACGTGTTTTCCATGCTGCTCTCTCTTGGTAGTCTTTTTTTCTGCCATATTCTTTTAACTGTACCATAAGAATATGACATTTATGACACAGCCCTGTGTGTACATATATATGACTGTGCAAATGCTTCCAAAAACTGCTTTAACATATGGGATAATTTTAATCAAATTTCTGAGACTAGTTAGACATTCTATAAAACTCACAGACATTTAACAAAACCAAGAGGTCAAATGGAGAGTAGATGTCCTATTAAGGGTCATTCCTGACCAAATAACCAGTTGAAAGCAAAACATGTATTGTACACCTTGTATGCAAAAATTCTTTATCCTTTGCTTACTTGTCCTCCATCATAAACAGGACAAGTAAGAAAATTAGCTTTACTAATTAAGAAAATGGACTTCACTACCATGCTGGTGGCAAACCAGAGGACTGAGAATGGGATGGAAATGAATACTTGTGTGACTGGAAGAATTCAGAGAGGATATGCAAAAATGAGAAATCTTATATTGCATTAAGAAACTAAGAAAACTCCCACTGTTTAGCTAAACATAGAGAAGATGAAAATGTTTCTAACTCATCAGCTCTACATGCTTATACAGGACAAAGTTTTCTCATAATGGAGAGCTTTTTAGTGTAGAGAACTTTAAAAATGGTTAGCATCTAGATATGCCATGCTGGAAAATAGACAAACAAACATATAAACAAACAAAACACCTTTTTTTTCTTTCAAGGAACAAAAACTGTCCCTTGCAGCAAAGATAACTAGCAATTGAGATGACTAGCAAGGGAAGTAATGGATTTCCCAATTAAAGAATGATTTAGAGAACAAATGCTCTTCTATGGGAAAGTCTCCAGCTCATGCAGCAGTTAAGAGAAAGGTGCAGCAAACCCTGGGTCATTATTATCCTATTTTGTCATCGGCAAGGTGTCAAAATAGGTGACTGCGATGTTCTTTTCTTGCTTCAAAATCCGTGCTGCCATAAACGAAAAGCAGACTACTTCGTCTAGTCAGCACCAGGACACTAGGTGGCCCACAAACCACACACACACACGCACACGCACACACACACACACACACGCACACACACACACACAAACACACACACACACATCCTGAGCTATTGTAGGACTCACTCTAAACCTTGGAGAACACATCTGTCAGAGCTCTGCATGGTACTGCCAGGGATATTGCCTATTACACGATTTGTACATATTTAGGCTTAGCCAGCCTAAGCTGATTGAAGGTACTTGAAATTGCTTTTGTGCCATGAACACTTAACTCTAAACCCCTTTTAATTTGCACCGTGCTACTCAGAGAGATCATATCATTCTTCTGTTCAACATAAATTCCCAATCTGGCAATCCTAACCTGCTTGGACATTTTTTTAATAATAATTTTAAAAAGAATTTAATAAGGATTTGAGTTCCTTTATTGAGCTTTTATTGTCCAGTCTTGCTATTGAATCACTGCTGTGACAGAGTGGCTGAGGCTATTATTAGCAAATTCTATAAACAATGGACTTGATCCCTTTATGAAAAAGCATTGTAGGAGGAATAGGTAATCAGGGATAAAAAAAAAAAAAAAAGTTCAGGGAGGGGAAGGGGACAAATGCAGTTGCAGATTCCAAATATTTAAAACTGTTTCTGTGCTTTCCCATTCCAGCACCCTCTTCCTCCCACTTCCCTTCTCCCACCATCCAGCTCCTCAAATCCCTTTTTATTCTTTGTGCCCTGACCCTCTGAGGCAGAACTTGTTTGCAACATTATCACCTGGGAGGAAATTTTGTCTACGGAGCAAAGCCTCCTCTCTGAGAAGGCCATGCTGACACTACTTTTCTAGGTAACTTTGGATTTTTGATGGCAAGCCATGACTGCTGGAAAATTGTAGACTTTTAACAGACAGTGAGGAAGGGGAAGTAGTGTTCATCAGGTAGTGTTGGCATTTAATTTGGACATCTCCATTGAAATTAGTCGTTCAGGCTCCCTTTGTAGTTCATAGAGTTCTAGTCAAAAATACTGATGGAGTATTGTGTGAAATTCATCCTATTCAAAAGGAGAAAACTAGACAAGTCAGCTGAAGTTACCTAGTCACACTGCATAGCTTCTAGTGGCTACAAAAGATCCAAGAACCAGCTCCTCAGCTCATGTCCATGTGGTAGTGGTGTGTATATACTAAAAATAAAGATGGAATTTCTATTGGCATAAGATTTTCCAACTGCTACTTTGTTTCTTTGGGCTTCATTTTTTGTATGCAAACACTACAGATGGCTGAATGATCATTTCTATTGGAACAACAGTGAAGTGTTCTGATGCTCCAGGGCATAATCATGGTACATAGGGTGTTAGACAAGTCATTGCTTATAAAGATGGCATTGCCAACTTTGGAAAGGCTTTCTATTTCATTGTCTGAGTACTCAGTTCACAATTTCTCAAGGGCAAAGTCTGGTTCTTATTGTGTATTTATATAGGTCACATCAGGAACTGAATCTTGGCTGTGGTCACGTAGCACTACTGTTGTACCTGACATATCATAATACTAACTGATCAGGAAAGTGGTGATAATGAGGTTAAAGAAATGTTGGTTAATACTTTATCATAATAGGTCTAAATATGATCTTTAACCCAGAGTATGCAGAAACTAGTAGAAACATGGAGCTTTTTATGGCATTTAGACAAACTTTTTTTTTTTTTTTTTTTTTCCAGGCATCGAAGCTAAAGCTCGGGTTTTTTTCAGAATGGAAGACATAGTAGAAGATACCTAATGTTCAAATGTGGAAAAAAGGAGACATCTGTGTAACCAATAGGCATGAAAATTAGACAAAGAGGTAGAATTATGAAGAGCTTCATGAAGCTAGAAGATGAAGTAACAGCACACAGGAAATGAGGTTTCTGCACTCAGTAGGAAGACTCACTTTGAGTGAACCATGGAAGCTGGAACTTCAGTAACCTAATTTGGGTAAGATGGAGGATATGACAAGTTTTAAGAAGCTGGATTAGAACTAGGGACATAATGAAGGCTGGTACAAAGGATTAGTTCTATGAAGGCTGGTACAAAGGATTAGTTCTAGGGGCAACAATGGAAAGTCAGATTGGAGGTTTCTGGTGGATAGTAGAGAGCATATGCTTGTATTTCGTGCTGCATTTCTTGTGATGTAGCAAATAAGATAGGTCATTTGAAGGAAAAAGCATCAAGGTATATAGAAAGTCTATGGTAACTATGACAGAAGTATGGAAAGGAAAATAATTATTTTATATAAAATATTGATAAAATGAATAGCTTGGTTTTACCAGTTTTAACTTTCTTTGAGTAAGGAATAAGGTTTGGGAAGAAATGATACATGGGAAGGTATAGGACAACAGAAGTAGAAGATGTGGTCATACTGAGGGTCAAGGAAAAAGACAAAAATATGTAGAGGGTGAGGCCCAAACTTAGGCACAAATGCCACTAAAGACCCATGATACACACTGAAAAGCAACAAGTTTCATTCTGCCTGGAAAAAGTTTGGAAACCTATAAAAAGCATCCACATCATCACCTCTGTAGTGCAGTGAGCACTTTCAATGATATTTGGCCATGGGAAATGTGGAGAGTAAATAGCAGACTTCTATTACATAAATGAGGTTGGGGGAGGACATGCAGTCACTTAGAGATATAAAGCAGCATGACGAAGAGTCAAAGTTACAGAAAGGGAAACTGGTTGAACATACTGAAAAATTTGCTCACAACACAAGGGCGCAATCTGGCTTTGGATATAGCCCATTTTTGAACAAGTAGTTGGACTAAGGACCTCAAGAAGTCTTTTTTAGACTAGACATGTTTATGATTTCATGACATTCTGAGAAACCTCAAAGATTCTACTAAGCAATTTTCAACTTACAGGATCAGCTTCCAATTGATTTCTAATTTGTGCAAATCCATTTGCCCACTGGGGTCAAAGGGTTTGTTGAAATCATGCCCATAGTGGTTTGAATATACATATGTGCATAGAAAGCTAGAAATGTAGATAGGAAAAATTCATTAAGACTGAGTAACAAGTCTGTTGACTCTGTGTATGGAGTCCTCAAGTGGGAATAAGTTGAAAATTCTCACTGATACCAGAGCTTTTTGCTTTGAAGTCTACTTGTATTTCAGTGAGCTACTAATGACTGTATGGAGAAAAAATCGGCAACTCTCACTAGGATGAGTTATATAACTTGTAAGTCACTGTCACTATTCTGAATCTCAATATGTGTGTATTCGAACAATATATATATGTATATTTGAGCACACACATACCAGGCATTTTTCCTGTGCAATGTATAGGAAAAAAAAATAAGCCAATTATTTTAATGTGATGAAATTTAAAAGTTGATCTGGATGTTTCTATGGTCACAGACCTCTGTTTATAATTTTGGTCTTCCCCCAGCAGTTAAAGAGGAGCCTGGTGACCAATAGGAAAGCAAGACCTCATTCTCCACATTCCATTAGCTTCATAATTCCGCATTAAGTGATGGGTTTAGTGCCATATGTTGAAGTCTGATATGTAGAAGAAAGAGGAAAAAATAATATATACACACTCATGCACAGACGCGTATACACACACATTTATATATGTGTATGTGTGAAATATATGTATATATATGTATATATTTTGCACATGATTAGCCTATCTGGTTTCCTTCAGGAAATGGCATAGATTGATGAAGTTAAGTGAAAATCTGTAAATGTTTGCAATGGTTCTTCATGCTGTTAAGGTTTGCTTCAGTCTGCATTTAGGTTTGAGATTTTTATTTTAAATTTAACAGCATGGATAACCTCACTGCAATTCTAATTGTCTGGACTCAGCCTAGAAACCACAAAGAAGAATTCTTTCCAGGCACTATGACTTTCAACACATAACCTAAATAACAATACTGTTTTTACTTAATGGTCTAAACATCTTAAGTATTAAATTTGTCATAAGGTCAAGACTTAAGAACCCTTACATAAAAGAGTATTGAGAATATGCATATGAAAGACAGAGGTAATACGATTTCCATGCATCAATTTTCTTTTCAGATTGCAATTCCACTAGCGAAAAGTCTCTGGGTTTATGTTATTACAGTTCCAAGTTTATCTTCAGCCACAAACTAGAAAGGTCCTGGTATTCATCTGCTCAGCCTTCACCTGATTCTTCTGACTGAACATGAAAAAACAAATTGATCTTTCTTAGGCAGTATAAGCCTGCTAAAAACTGCCACATTATTACCAATATCACAGTAGTGCCAGGGAACTCTCAACCAAGCTCCAAACAGTGCTTTCACACTTTGGAAAAAACCTTGCAAAAGATATACTTTGCTACAGATATAGAAAAAAGAGAGAAAAAAGAGGGGTTTTGTTACAAGCTGGGAAAAAAAAGGTACAAAGCTGCTTTGCTCAAGGTGAAATAAAGCATCTCTAAAGCTGAATGCAAAACTTTAAATACAGGTTCAGTGAGAATCTGAACATAGAATCATAGAATCATAGAATAGTTAGGGTTGGAAAGCACCTCAACATCATCGAGTTCCAACCCCCCTGCCATGGGCAGGGACACTTCCCACTAAACCATGCCACCCAAGGCTCTGTCCAGCCCGGCCTTCAACACTGCCAGCGATGAAGCATTCACAACTTCCCTCAGCAGCCCATTCCAGGGCCTCACCACCCTTACAGTAAAGAATTTCTTCCTCAGATCCAATCTAAACTTCCCCTGTTTAAGTTTGAATCCGTTACCCCTTGTCCTCTCACTACAATCCCTAATGAAGAGTCCCTCCCCAGCATCCCTATAGGCCCCCTTCAGGTATTGGAAGGCTGCTATGCGGTCTCCACGCAGCCTTCTCTTCTCCAGGATGAACAGCCCCAACTTTCTCATCCTGTCTTCATACGGGAGGTGCTCCAGTCTCCTGATTATCCTCGTGGCCCTCCTCTGGACTTGTTCCAACAGTTCCATGTCCTTTTTATGTTGAGGACACCAGAACTGCACACAATACTCCAAGTGAGCTCTCACAAGAGCAGAGTAGAGGGGTGGGATCACCTGCTTCGACCTGCTGGTCACGCTCCTTTAGATTGGCTTACCAGTGTGGGTCAAATTAAAAGGTGGTATCTACAGCCCTAGTTCATTCACATTCACTCCCAGGAGTGAATTTTACTTTTCTCATGAGTTAGGCTTACACTAAATCTGCTGATCTGCTCAGAGTGACAAAAGCTTTCCTTTAAAGAAGCGCATCTTATGGGTATGTCTAAAACTAATTCTGGGGTCATGTTTTTCGGGGAGACTTCAGTCTGAAGGTACTAATCGAGATATAAAGGGAGAAACTCAGCTTCAAAAAACCTATATTCCACTTGCCAGCACTGACTTTCTACATAACTGCAGCCATGCCATGTCAAATCTAAGCCCACTGCTATGTTTCAACACACCTTGACTGTAAATCTCTAATAATGGTTGTGCAATGATCACTCAGTGTGCTTATTTAAAGGAGTTGGTTAACACGGCTGGAAACATTATGTGCTACCCCAATGCAAGCAGTATCAGTTTGATCTTACTGTGTCTTGGACATGAATATAGGGACAGGCTAAGTCAGTAGCTGGCTAAGAGGTAGACTTTTTCCCTAACAGACTCAGCCACTACCACTCCAGGAAGTGGTGGTGGTGGTAATGCAGGAGGTGTTGCTTTTTCCAGTACCTGTGTCTGTGCTGCTTTATTTTTCCCCTCAAGTTCCCTTCTATTGCCTGGATACATCAATGCTGAGATCTTCACAGATGGGAAGCTACTCACTGTTGAAGTACCTTATAGCTCAGTCAGTCTGGTGGGGAGAAGGAACAAAAGATTATTTCCAAAGAAGGGCAAAAGACCACAATCAATCCTCTCATATTTTATTTTTTTTCCACAATACCAGCAGTGCATTGATAATTACTCTGCTTTCTCCCAAAATGCCTCAGGTGATCAAAGGAGGGCATATGGGAAGCAAAGGAGCTAATGAAGGATTTATATCAGAGAAGCGTATTCTCAATT
Source organism: Amazona ochrocephala (assembly GCA_039720435.1). NCBI lineage: Eukaryota > Metazoa > Chordata > Aves > Psittaciformes > Psittacidae > Amazona > Amazona ochrocephala. The sequence goes on from CM077876.1 coordinate 104,799,225, forward strand.
CAAAATTTCGCACTGATATTTTTGAAGGTGTTCCCCTCATGAGTTCCTCAGAAAAAAAGTGCTTATATTGGTCTCTGAAAGATCACACTCCAGTGATGTATTCTCACTGAGGTCTGACCAGCTCCATAGAGCAACTCAAGAAAGCATGACCATGTTGGGAATTCTGCTGGTACTTGGGAGGTTCATATCAATGTTACTGATGAAAGCTGAAGCTGTTTCTCTTTTGCAGGGAAGACAGATCAATATTTGCTGTTTCCCAAATCTTTCAGCATGCTCTAAAAGAAATGTTTCTGCTTCAAAAAAAGAAGAAAAAAAAAAAAAGATTTGCCTATGAACCAAGTAAATTATATGTATTTTCATTGCCTCATGTACTTCAGATAAAATATTGAAACAAAAAACTAGCCCCAATTGGGCATCCTTTACAATATTCTGAATTCATTGTTGCTATAGCTTTATTTTCTTTCATAAAAGAAAACAATTTTTCCATGGACACAAACTGCAAAAACATTTTCAAGCAGTTGTATCAGGAAGTGATAGGGAAAGTTCAGTAAGCATCATGAAGACAAGAACCACCAAAACTGCATTGTTGCATTGCTGCACTATGGGACTTAGTTGATGGAGAGGAAGCCTCAAGAGTGAGATAGGAATGTGAAGCTACTGTGCTTGGATATGTACTGCAAGCTGAAAAGACCCATATTTTGGAGGTGCTTGTCTCTCCATTGACTATTCAGGAAGCATAAGCAAACTTGGCATGAATTTTGATCATTTTTTGATGGTCAGAAGTAGGTCATATGAACTGGCTTTCAAAAAAAGGAGTACAAGAAATGGTCATTTCAGGTCTCTAAATAAAGTTACTAAAATACTCTATTTGCAAGTTCAGTAACAAATCAAGAACTCAAAGTTATTCTGCTCACTTCACTTTCCCAAAAACCCAACATATTTTTTCTGAGAAATATGAAAACTAAAAGGTATTTTTTGTCAACTTGATTGACTCTACCAGCAGATCTCCAGCCAACACTACTCATAATCTAGTAAAGAAATGCATCAGTCTTTGTTTACTAAAGAGAAAAAATTATTTGTATTTTGAGCCAATTCATCTATGACAGCCACATTCAGGCCAGAAACAGAAAAATTCAATCGGTACTGGAAACAGAAAGAGGAAAGAGAGATAAGGGAAAAATAACCATGGTATAGGGAAAAGCTGTAATGAATGTCTCAGCAGGTATGATAGCTCAACTGGCAGTTATTTTACCTACCTCAGGAGTGCCTATTTGAACATCTCCAGGCTGTGCTAATCCTGAAGATCAGAAAACAGACTTGAACTGGTACCTTCAGGTGTTAACATCTGTGAATCTCTGAAAATAGGTTCATAGGTGAAGGGCTAGAGAAGGAAATATAGCAATTTTTCTCTGAGGCTCATGTTTTTTATTGAGCTCAAACTAGGGCTTAAGGCTGAGGAACCAGAGGCAAATAGTTGGAGTCCAGGAGGTCTGTAATGGTTCTGTGGGTGGTTCAAGGGAACAGAGGAGAGCAGCTCAGGTCATTTACAAGAATGAGTGGAAGGAGACCCAGGTCACTTCAGAGGCGAAACTAAAAGGTCTGGGAACCCTGTTATTTGAGACAGAGAGAGGAATAGCATAGGTAGTGTCAAGTCAGTTGGGGAAGGTAGAAGCTGCAATATCACAACGGAAAAATCTCATCTGGGACAGCTGAGAAAGCAATTTCTCATCTTTGACTTCCCCTTTGCATTGCCAAAACAGAACCAGGGCATAGTTACATAAATAGATGTATATGGCTGGAACACCCTGAGTGCTTGGGTATACCTGACTGATTAGAACATTGTAGGTTTAATCTCAGTGGCACTAAGGAGCCAGCTTAAGAACACGACCTTTGGATTTGACTTGGCAGAACAAGGAGGACCCTATCAGTGTTCGTGGAAATAAGCTTTAATTAAATTGCAGTTATAATCTAAAAGAAAAAACAAAAAACAAAACCAACACTGTGTTGTGAACATGCAGTTTTATTGCTCTGAGGTCAACATCTCTCAAAGGCTCCAGAGAAAAATACGTTTGAGCTATCACGTAGCTAAAGGAGACATTTGTTTCAGCAGATTTAATCTGTCATTTTATGGGTGAACACCACCATTAAAGAGTCGGTGAAGAAATTACTTTGACATTAAACTGGATTCACACCTACCTCTATGCATCTAAGAGTTAATTGTCTATTCAAAGCTGATCATCTGTAATTCTCTACTCAATGGAAAGTCTGGGCTGTCCAGAGGAAGGCTCATCCCATCTATTTTAGGCTCAGATTAATACTTTTTAACTTTTTCCACTGAATATATATGTGATGCAGAGGGCTATGTTGACTATACATCTAAATTTTAAAATAATGTTAGTGAAAGACTAAATCCATTTAAGGGCAATGTAAATCTCTTTTTCTTAAATATAAAAAGTTTTTTTGATCATGGTTTCAGGTGTTCCTGATCAAAAGTACTTTATATGTAATGAAGATAAACAGTCTTAGTGAAGATAAATAATCTTATGTAATTGCAATGGAACTGAGACTTTAGGTAAAATCCCACATGTCACAACACAAACAGTAATGTATCCATGGCAATGACACTGTTGGACAGAACTAAATAAATGCTTCTGTTGCTGTGTGAAGAAAGGACAGATTCAGTCTTTATGCAGCTTCCTGTAGTGACAATAGAATCATGTTACTGGATGCTGGATATAGTTATATTCACCAGCTATAAAGATCTCGATTCACGTAAACACAAGCTGACACATTTTCAACTGTCAGGTTTTACCAAGACTTTTCCCCACAAATGATTGATTTTCAAAATATTTTCAATTTTGCCCTAAGGCACATTGTAAATCAATATTTTCAACTTATTCTCTGAAACTGGATGTAAACTCCTATGCCCATTTCACCACAGATTGCTGAGCAGACTTTGAAGGAAAACAGCATTAGTTTCTCTGAAATTGCTGAGATTTGTAGTCAAGAGTATACAGAAAAAGTTCTAGAACTTGTCAAAATTTTGAACATGATATAGAATCTTAGAATGGTTTGGGTTGGAAAGGGCCTTAAAAATCATCTAGTTCCACTACCCCTGCAACAGGTAGGGACACCTTCCACTAGACCAGGTTGCGTAAGGGGCCCTGTCCAACCTGGCCCTGAACACTTCCAGGGATGGAACATTCATAACTTGCTTAGGCAACCTGTTCCAGTGCCTCAGTAACCTCACAGTAATGAACTTCTACCTTATATTTAACCTAAATCTCTCCTGTTTGAGTTTGAACTCACTGAAACTTGTCCTGCATCTTCAAGGTTGATCCATTTGCTCTGTAAACAATGGGCTTATGGGTTCATTTAGTCATTAACAAACACTTCCCAAAGCTTAATCCCAAATTTCCAAGCCATTATATTAGATGATGCTCAAACATCCTTTGCATCCCCAACAGAGGCTATCTGGGAAGGATGTGCCACCTGGATCTTGGGTAAACATAAGCATCATATAAGGAAGTTGTTCTTCAATGTGAGGATGGTGAGGCCCTGGCACAGGTTGCCCAAAGAAGCTGTGGCTGCCCCATCCCTGGAAGTGCTCAAGGCCAGGTTGGACGGGGCTTTGAGCAACCTGGTCTAGTGGAAGGTGTCCCTGCCCATGGCAAGGGGGTTGGAACTGGATGAGCTTTAAGGTCCCTTCCAATTCAAACCATTCTCTGGCTCTGTGATCATCCAAACTCACATTCAGTCACAATGTAAGTAGAGACTGTACAGATCATGTCTTATGAATTCAAGGATACAAATGATGCTGGTTAGTGCTAATAAGTGAAAGATCTGTCATCCCACTATCCTCTCCATTAACTGTAGGTAAAATTTAAAACAAGATACTAACACAGGAAAAAATATTTTCTTTATACTAAATGCAACAGAGATTTGGGGCTAAACTCATTTATGAAGGTGGGAGTCTACTGCTGTTTGGAAAACCTTCTAGTCTCTGAGTTTTGCCCCAGAAGGAAGTGAAAGTCCCTTTCAAAGACTTCTAAGGAACAAAGATTTTAAGGTACTTTGCAATATTTGCCAGCTCTGTGAGGCTTTCTCAGGTAGTCTTGGGCTTCTCAGATGACACTCAATGCCTGTGTGTGGGGAAACTGAATTGGATGCCTAAGTCAGGATTTGTCTTGCAGAGAAAGTTGCCTACAGTTATGCAGACATTATATAGACAGCCCACGCTACATGCAGGGGCTGTCTAAGCTGCCATCAAAGTCAGTGCAGTGCTTGACTGGGGCAAGGAGATCTACTCCAAGACATCCACTTACCAGACTCCTTCTCAAGGATTCATATTCTCAGAGTAGGACTGACTCATCTTTCTACTTGTTCTTGCCAAGCCCTCAGGAAAATATTCACATCAACTTAGAGGCAATTTTGTCTCCTCACTGGGCAGACCATTGCAGATCTGTTAGCCTAACCATACACTGTCAGAGTGTCTATCCTCCCCACATCTCCCAAGCACCCATTCCTAGCATTGCTTCCTAATTGTGTGCAGATTTCTAACCAATAACTCTCCTTGCTTTCATTTCTCTAACTCAACTCATAATTGATCAGACACTGAACAGCTGCTGGCTATTTTCTCTTCCTGAGGAACACTCAGTAATTGTATGTAGGGGCTCCAAATCCCTAAAAATTTGGAGAGAAGAAGGACTTGAACAGGAGCCAGTTCTTTCTACAGCACTCGTACCAGCAGCAGTGGCAGGCATTTAAATCATATCGGGGGGGGTAGTGAGGGTGACATTTGTGTGTGGGGGTGCTGTTGAATTTGCTGAGATTCACTTTGAGAGATGGAATAAAAAGAAGCAAAAATGTTAAAGAGAGAAAAAAAATGAAATCAGCAATCAACAAACGAAGGCAAATCAAACAGTAGGAGTCCATCTCAGCTCAAAGCAGTGAAATTGCTCCCTAAACCAAAAGGCATTGTTTCTGCCCATGCTCACACACATTTCCCAAACTGCAGATTGCTGGACCAGTTTCATCCCACTTTAAAATGAGGGTTATCCATTGGGAACATTGGCATTTTCTGGTCCTGCTCTAATCTCCCCTTTAATCACTGCAGAGGCAATGCTCAACTGTGTCGAAGGTGTTTCTCCAGCTCTTTCTGCTATTTGGAAAGTCTAAGCTAACAGCATTGTCATTAAGGCATGCTGGCTTTGTGCCGAAAATTAAATGAGTGAACTCAAGTCATACTCATGTGACAATATGTCCCAAGCAAACATGATACCTGATTTGTTTGAGAATGACAGCTGCTTATCAAAACATATAATATCATCCTCTTGGCTAATTAAGCCTGTCTAACAAAAAATCCCTTAAAAAACAATGAGTAATTTGTTAGTGAAAATATAGAAAGCAGAGTAACTAGTCCAAAAGCAAAAAGTTCACATCAGAAATATTCCTGAGTTTTATCACAAGATTTGATTCTTACATCAAGTCACTTCTTCCATAATCTTCTTTCTCAAGATTAATATTAAAAACAATACGCAAAAATGTGATGTGATACACCAACGAACTGGGATACATCTCAGTCACCTGAAAGTAGGCATTTACCCTGAACTGTGACATCTATAGTCTCTCTCTATCAACACATACAAACAATTCTAGAAGGTGCTTTACCACATTTCTAATGAGATGGCTTAGTTTAGCATGGTTTAGTTAAAGACTAGGGGTTTAGCTAGTCTAGTTGAGACTTACTTTAGCTGACACTCTGTGTTTAACGGCTAAATGACTAAGATTAGGTGAGATGAGTCCCATTCCATGTCTCAGGCTATCTTGACATTTCAGTTGTAGAATTAGTGACATCTTCATTTGACCTGATATTTAAGGGTGAGACACATTTAGACCAATACCTCATACTTGATGTTCTTTACAGAGATAGGCAAAGCAGAGGAAGCTTGGAGGTTTGGTATTCTATGGTCATGTAGAATCACAGAATTAGACATGCAATGCCCTAACTTTCCAACACCCCTGCCTTGGGCAGAAGCACCTTCCACTAGACCCGGTTGCACAAAGCCCCATCCAACCTGGCCTTGTATGCAAACATACCTGAATCACAGGTCAGGCAAAAAAGGTGCATTTGGCATATTGGAATTACAACAAAGAATCGAGCAGGGTGCTTCTGCAAGGACAGGAGATCCAGACCTGGGTTTGAGGAAATGTGGGATGGGAGTTAACTGCACCGGTCTCACAGAAGGAGAGTTGAGGTCCTTCTAATATAGGGTGATGTCCTATTCTCCTTTTAGCAGTTGCAAAGAAGCTCAGCTGCTGAAGTCAATGTGAGCTGGATCTCCACACACACACTTTGTTATGGAGGAGCAAAGGGGAAATTATTAATGGCAATTCCACAGAGCTGAGATAGGTTTGCTCCACCATGAAACAGCTCACAGACGCATGCACTGCCAATGTCTTCAGTCTGTCTCGATCTCTTTCTCCAGCATTTTTGTAACAGATTCTAGTTTGGGTTTTTTTGTTTTCTGGTTTTTGTTTTGTTTTGTTTTTTCCCCAGAGGACCAGAATCATTATTTAGCTTTGAACTTAAAAAGAAAAAAAAAAAAGTCTCTATCACCAAAGGAAAAAAAAACCCTGATCCCCCAGTCTCCAAGGCTACTACTAATTTTGGCGTCTTAGTAAAATTTGAATTCCTCAAGCAGCCCTAGGGAAAAAACAGATCCTGATATGAAAAATGACACCTGAGCCACTGTCATTTCAGTTCAAAAAGACAAAATAATACGTAATTCCAGGAATAGCTGCTAAAATCTGATAAAAAGATTGTGTGGGCCCAGTAACCTTACACTGGACATTTGTGGCTACTTCCTAGAGAAACAAGAGAAAGCAAAGAAAATTCTTCTTTGACAAATAGAACATGTAATACTACAATTGGCTACATTCCTAATAGGATCTCCATGCCAGCAATACAAAGACTGAAACCTTAGAAGAGAGATGTGATTGCTGTCTTGGACTGAGCTTGCTCTTTAAGGAGCTTGCAACATAGTTAGAGCTGCCTTCGCTGTAGTTGCCTCCCCAGGTAAAGCAACTGAGTCCTGGAGTCACATAACTGAAGAAGGCGATTAAGAAATCAGGTCTGCTGGGAATATAACAGATGCCTACATGGCAGCTTAGCTTTCGTCAGCCTCCAGAAAGTGCCCTAAACCACACAATAGTGACCATACATAAGTGTTTCTCTGTAACCTTGAGCCCAGTGTTTGAATTTGGGTCCTCAAGGAAGCTTAAGACCCACTTAAGAACAGTGCCTAGGATTCCTCATTATGCTGCATGGGCTGAAAACCAGTCAAGCCACAAATCCTGAGCAGATATTTTTCCTTACAGTGCTTAGTTCATGTGAAATGAAGATAGACAGATATCCCTTGTCATTTTATTTTACACAGAACTGCAATACTTGCAAATGCCATGACCCCTCACCCAGTCCTGGGTGTATGAGCAAATGAGTAAAATGAGTAAAAATGCTTGCAAAAAGCACAGGTTTATACCAGAGGGACATGTCCCCCAAAATAGCATTACAACCTAATTTCTGTCTGCATATACGTGCTTGATTCTGAAAATATTACCATTTTCAACATACTTCATTTTACAGAACCATCCAGAAGGCTCATCAACAGTTTACTGAGGAGTTATAAGAATTAAAGAAAATTAAAAGTTAAGCAAAGGGATTACCGCATCTGCCCACTCTTGTTCTTCCCCCACATGGGTAGTGAGAGATCCTTGCATTTGACATCAGCCGTACAAAGGCATGTTTGTAAATTCAGCCCAAGTGATTGCTGGGAGTTAAGAGAGAGAGAGACTACGAGAAGGTCACCATGAGTTTTGGGCAGTTAAATCCTTGCTAGGATGGCTTGAAAGAGCTGGTACCTTGGACTGTAAACAAGAGGAAGAACAGATAAAGAGCTGGAAAGAGTTTTGAGCCATTATAAACTGAAAGGCAGCTGGGAAAGGAGGCTGGAAAGTCTTGATTATCCTCTTCTGGGAATAAACCCCACCCAGAGGGAAGTAGGATGGAAAACACCAGCTGTGGCAGATGTGGCTGATGTGGGAGGGAGCCAGATTAGGTAAAGCTCTGCTATGAGTGGCATTTTTTCTGCTATGAAGAGTAAGATTGGCAGCATCAGATCTTCCTTTTGGTTTTGAAGTTCTGTCTACATACAGATAACCTTGATGGAGTATGTGAAAGATGAAATGAGAGGAGCGATAGGTACATTATTCAGTACAAAAAATGTATCTCACATCAAATTAAAATTCTATCATTTATACCTTAAGTTCCTTTCATATTTCTTTTTTGAGTATGATTCTTTTGACCTATTGTGAAATTCTGCTAAAAGATGAGATAAATTTTGTGCTAGATGCCTTTGGAGGCAGTGACTTTAAATAGAGCCTGAAGGGACGAGCTCAGATGCAGAAGTCAGATGAATCCCACCAATTTTTTCAGGTTAGTTGATATTGAGTCTAAAAGGCTGTTGACTCTGTCTGGGACTTCAAAGGTCTTCTGCTTATGCTTCTGCCACCACATTTGAGCTCTCTGGTCTCTAAAAAAATATTGAATTCAAAGGTTGAAACCAAAGGTTGAATCCATTACCTCAGTGGAGATATTAACAGGAAACTTCCCTCCTCTCATGAGCTGACAGGTTTCATAAAGCTTATAGATACTCAATATCATTATGTTTTGTACCCCTCAATTAAACACAGGTATTATTGCCTTTTTGATTCAAAAGGAGGGGAAAGAGACAACTGCCTATCTGCATAGCTGGCATCCAGCATACCTATTCAGCTCTTCCAGAAAACAGGCTCAAAATGGGTCTGTTTCTCAAGCTCATCAGACCATGTGGATGAATGTGGATTTTCATCAGGTTTTTTGGCAGAAGCATGGTCCCATTTATTTCCTCAGTACAGGAACTCTCTGATTGTCACAGATAACATGTTGTTTTCCCATGGCCTACCCACTGCTGTCCGATTTCTCTTGCCTTCTTGTTTCATTTTCATTCCATTTATTTCATATTTCATTCAACAAAACACATTGGCATGTTCCCCATGTTGCACCACAAGCTTATGTTCCAAAAAAAGTCAAAAGGAAGTTTCAAAGGTAAACAAGGTTAAAATTAGGACAGTCCTTAAGGGCATCAGCAAAGCACATGTTTACATGCTCAGTGAAACAGGTACAATGATTTTTCTTTCCATCAAAGGCAAAGTTTCCAGCTATGGGTTGTCATGATTTTCTTTAAAATAATTACCACATCTCCAAAGACACTGTCAGCTGTAGGCACCCTTACCCTCCCTAATTACACAGTTAACAAGAGAAACAGAGAGAATGACAGAGTGAAATGAAGGCCAAGGCCAAATCCAAGCACCTTAGCTCCATCACTTAGTAACTGAGCTGGCCAGAAACCTTCCTGATCTTGCCAAAGAGGGATGAGGCGATGGAATGAGCTTCCCACAGATGTCTAATGTGGGAGTGAAACTGTCTGCTTACAAGATGACACTGCTTGTACCTTCCTCAAAACATTTTTGTATCATCACAGCAGGTTAATAAGCATTTAGGGAACACTTGTACTACCATAGCTTCACATTTGCTACTGTGAGGGTGCAGAATTCAATTTTTGGGAACACAAGTCCAAGCTATTCCAGTGAGGGGCTTGAAATTCATTATGCCACATCCCATGGGATTGTCCTGACCCCATCTCTAAATTGAAAGAGGCGTGACTCTTTTTTGAGTTTGCGAGGGCAGGTGAGCGGGATCGTGAGCGGGATGGTGAACACTCGCCGTATGAGCAAGGCTCGGTCTGGGAGCTCTGCTCTGGGTGCCCTGGCGCTGGCCAGTGTACGCACCCAGACAGAACCGATGGGAAGGGAGGCTGCAGTGCAGAGCTCGGGGTGTAGAGAGCGCCTGCACTGCTGTCCTGAGGGAAGGGTGAGCACTCTGTGCTCCCTGGTGGAGGTCCTCCTGCAGCAGGTGGCTGAACTGCAGGAAGCTGTTACCAGGCTGAAAGGTGTCAGGGAAGCTAAGGGGAAGCAGCACTGTTTGCTCCTTGACCAGACTGTTCCGGGGCCTCGAGTGTCTACTGTTGCTCATGCAGGAAAGGAGGCTACTAACACAGGAAGCTGGGAAAAGGTAACAGAAAAAAACAACAAAAAAAGGAGGAAGAGGGCAATTAAAAGCAAGGGGTTTCCTCCTACATCTGTTGTCCCCACCCAGAACTGCTTTGCTGTCCTGCAGGGGGCTGATGAGCAACAGCGCTCCCACCAGGCACAACCAGCTGGTGCACTGGTAAAGAAGATCGCTACTGGTGCTGCCAGGAAAAAGCGGCGGGTCGTAGTAGTAGGGGACTCTAATCTGAAAGGCACAGAGGCACCCATCTGCCGGCCTGACCCAGGCTCAAGGGACGTGTGTTGCCTACCAGGGGCTCGGATCAGGGATGTGGCCAAGAAGCTGCCTGCTCTAGTTGGTCCTACTGACTATTACCCACTTCAAGTAATCCATGTGGGTGCTACTGATAGATAGCAGTAGCCCGGAGACCATAAGGAAGGACTACAGAGCACTGGGAGAGGTGGTTAGGGGCTCTGGAGAGCAGATCGTCATTTCGTCAATTCTCCAGGATACAGGGCAGGACCTTGAAAAGTCTAGGAGGATTGGCCAGGTCAATAAACGGTTAGAAGGGTGGTGCTATAGTCAGGGGTTTGGGTACCTTGAACATGGTACTCAATTTAGCAGGCCAGGTCTACTGGGGGCTGGTGGAGCTGGTCTGACAAAGAAGGGGAAGAGTGGATTTGGTAGGAGGCTTGCCAGACTGGCCAAGGATGCTGTAAACTAGATGTGTTGGGGGAGGGGGGCATCATTCCATCCCAACACACTCAGTCAGTTGGCAGCACCTACAGTAAACGTTCGGAGCAATGTAGGGATATTCCACCTGCTCCAGCCAATGACCCGACTTCAATTGGATCTCGCCTCAAATGCCTCTACGCAAATGCCCGTAGCCTGGGGAACAAACAAGAGGAATTAGAGATGTGTGCACATCTACGGGGGTATGATATCATAGACATCACAGAAACATGGTGGAATGGCTCCTATGATTGGCGTGTTGGAATGGAAGGTTACCGGCTCTTTAGGAAGGACAGGCCCGGTAGGCGGGGAGGAGGAGTTGCTATTTATGTTAGGGATAGGCTAGAGAGTACGGAACTCTGTCTGGGGACAGGTGAGCACTCGACAGAGAGTTTGTGGTTCAGGATTAAAGGGAGAGCAGCGATGGGTGACATTATTGTGGGGATCTGTTACAGACCGCCTGACCAAGGGGAGTTGGTGGATGAAGCGCTCTATAGACAGATAGGCGCAGCCTCACGCTCGCAGGCCGTTCTTCTCATGGGAGACTTCAACCACCCTGATATCTGTTGGAGGGATGGTACGGCCCGGCACAAGCAATCCAGAAGGTTCCTCGATTGTGTGGAAGACAACTTCCTTCTGCAAGTAATTGAGTAGCCGACAAGGAGAGGTGCCATGCTTGACCTTGTCCTCAGCAACAAGGAAGGGCTGGTTGGGAATGTGACGCTCCAGGGCAGCCTTGGTTGCAGCGATCATGAGATGGTTGAGTTTGAGATCCTCAGGACAGTGAGAAGAGCGTGCAGCAAGCTCACTGCCCTGGACTTCAAGAGAGCAGACTTTGGCCTCTTCAGGAACCTGCTCGGTAAGGTTCCATGGGATACAGCCCTAGAGGGCAGGGGGGCCCAAGACTGTTGCTTGATATTCAAGGCTCACCTGCTGCAAGCTCAGGAGCGATGCATCCCAACTAGAAGGAAGTTCAGCAGGAAGGCCAGGAGACCTCCTTGGATGGATAAGGAGCTGCTGAGGAAAATTCAAAGGAAAAAAGAGGCCTATAAAAGGTGGAAGCAAGGTCAGGCGGCCTGGGAAGAATACAGGGATGCTGTCCGGGAAGCTAGGGACCAGGTTAGGAAAGCTAAGGCCCACTTAGAATTAAACTTGGCTAGGGATGTTAAGGATAACAGGAAGGGATTTTATAGGTACATTGCAAATAAAAGACAGGTTAGGGACAATGTGGGTCATCTCCCGAAGCTATCGGGAGAACTGGCTACCCTGGACTTAAAGAAGGCTGAGGTTCTTAATGACTTCTTTGCCTCAGTCTTCACCAGCAAATGCTCTGACCACACCACCCAAGTCTTGGAAGGCAGACACAGGGACAGTGAGAATGAAGACCCTGGGCCCACTGTAGGAGAGGATCTGGTTCAAGACCACCTTAGGAACCTAAATGTACGCAAGTCCATGGGACCGGGTGAAACCCATCCGCGGGTCCTGAACGAGCTGGCAAATGAAGTTGCTAAGCCACCGTCCATCATATTTGAAAAATCATGGCAGTCAAGTGAAGTTCTCGACGACTGGAAAAAGGGAAACATAACCCCAATTTTTAAGAAGGGGAAAATGGATGAGCCGGGGAATTCCAGACCAGTCAGTCTCACCTCTGTGCCTGGCAAAATCTTGGAGCGGATTCTCCTGGAAGGCATGCTAAGGCACATGAAAACCAACAAGGTGCTTGGTGACAGCCAGCATGGCTTCACTAAGGGGAAATCCTGCCTGACCAATCTGGTGGCCTTCTATGAAGGGGTCAGGAAACTGATGGACAGGGGCAGAGCAGTTGATGTCATCTACCTGGACTTATGTAAAGCCTTTGACACTGTCTCACATGACATCCTTCTCTCTAAGTTGGAGAGACATCAATTTGATAGGTGGACCACTCGGTGGATAAAGAACTGGCTGGACGGCTGCATGCAAAGAGTAGTGCTCAGTGGCTCAATGTCCAGCTGGAGACCAGTAACGAGTGGTGTCCCTCAGCGATCAGTGCTGGGGCCGGTCTTGTTCAACATCTTTGTGGGTGACATGGACAGTGGGATTGAGTGTGCCCTCAGCAAGTTTGCTGATGACACCAAGCTGTGTAGTTCGGTTGATACATTGGAGGGAACCAATGCTATTCAGGGGGACCTAGACACGCTTGTGAGGTGGGCTGATACCAACCTGATGAAGTTTAACCATGACAAGTGCAAGGTCCTACAATTGGGTCGGAGCAATGCCAGGCACAGCTACAGGTTGGGCAGGGAAGAAATTCAGAGCAGCCCTGTGGAGAAGGACTTGGGGGTGTTGGTCAATAAGAAAATGAACATGAGCCGGCAGTGCGCGCTTGCAGCCCAGAAAGCCAACCGTATCCTGGGCTGCATCAAAAGGAGCGTGACCAGCAGGTCAAGGGAGGTGATCCTGCCCCTTTACTCAGCTCTCCTGAGACCTCACTTGGAGTATTGTGTGCAGTTCTGGTGTCCTCAGCATAAAAAGGACATGGAACTGTTGGAACAAGTCTAGAGGAGGGCCACAAGGATGATCAGGGGACTGGAGCACCTCCCATATGAAGATAGGCTGAGAAAATTGGGTCTGTTCAGCCTGGAGAAGAGAAGGCTGCGTGGAGACCTCATAGCAGCCTTCCAATACCTGAAGGGGGCCTATAGGGATGCTGGGGAGGGACTCTTCATTAGGGACTGTAGTGAGAGGACAACAGGTAATGGGTTCAAACTTAAACAGGGGAAGTTTAGATTGGATCTGAGGAAGAAATTCTTTACTGTGAGGGTGGTGAGGCACTGGAATGGGTTGCCCAGGGAAGTTGTGAATGCTTCATCTCTGGCAGCATTCAAGGTGGGGTTGGACTTAGCCTTGGATGGCATGGTTTAGTGGGAGGTGTCCCTGCCCATGGCAGGGGGGTTGGAACTCGATGATGTTGAGGTCCTTTCCAACCCTTACTATTCTATGATTCTATGATTCTATGATCTTAAGGTCCTTTCCAACCCTAACTATTCTATGATTCTATGATTCTATGACTCATCCTCTCTTTGGCCACTTCATCCTGTAGTGTAGAAGTTTCCCATTGAAAATTTCATGGAGACTGGAACACTTTTTTGGGGAAATATTCTGGGTTTTGACATTTAAATGAAGCAAAACAAGAAATTTGATCAACGGTTCCTCTCTAGCTGTCGTATACGAGTGCAAAGACAAGGCCAAAATCAGCACTAAATCCCATTATATTTTGAAAGGATTCAAATTTGTTCACTCTATAAATGGGAAGGAAAAAATATTTTATTCCTAAAATATGAGGTTGTTTGGGTTTGCTTTGGTTTTTTTTTTTTTTTTTTTTTTTACTTTTTCTGCCTACAGATTCTGAATATTAATAGGCACAGCTCTTTAGAAGCATTGCTTGATTGCTCAGAACTTCTTGCATGGGGTTTACCCGCAAGAGGTCACCTGTGGAGCTTCAAGGAAGGGAGAGCAACAGCTCAAGTTTGCTAACAAATGAGGAACAAGGTGGAAGATTACCCTGTCTGGCAAACTGACCTTCACCCTTAGGTGACCTTTTGAATTGCCAGGCTTTAACCATCTGCAGCTTGGACTCCTGTCCCATAATTTGGTTTCTCCTCCAACAGAGTAGTGAGGTATTGATGGCTCTAGTATAGGTGTTGTTTCCCAAGCGCTCCCAGTGCTTCTGGAATTATAATGCGTGTTTTGAATAAAGGACAAGCACCATGTCCTTTCTGTCTGTTAACAAAGATGGCCACAGGGAGAGTGACAGGCCTCAGTGATTCCATCAGAAACCACCTCACTCATATCCAAGCCATGAGCTGGAGAGAATGAGACGAAGGCATTCTTTCTGCCCACTCTACTTGGAGTGTTAGTAATCTTTGAAGGAGGCACACGCTGTTAAGCTGAGAGTGATGCTTGAATTCATAGCATCCAGAGTCACCAGCTCTTGCATATCAGATAACACCCTATGGTAGCTGAAGATGAGAAACAAAATCTAATAAAAAAGAAACTAGGGTAGAGAGAAGGGAACAAGCCATGTTAAGTTCTGATGCATATTCAAGTATATTCAATGTATATATCAGTACATACCTAAAGCTGAGGAGAGAAAGGGAGAGAAAGGAAGAGAAAGGTCTTATTTTAGTTCCCTTCCCTTTCCTTTAAGAATCATTTCCTATGCATGCAAGTAACATGAACACTGCAATTATATAGCCAAGCTAGCTGAAGACAGAACAAGAGAAAAAAATAGGCGGAAAGATTTACAGCTCTTCCAAAAGAAAGAACTGAAATATGTAAAAGAGGGCAGCACTGATTGCCAAAATACTGGAGGTTTTCTGTTCCTTCCACCGTGCTGTATTGTGAGCGGTGTTTGGAAGGGGGGTGAGCGGGGAAGCGTTGGAATCTCAGGGTTTTTATTTCACTATGAAACTTTAGCACAAGAAATTTTAATTGTGGATCCTTGTGAACAAGACCTTGAAATCCTACCCAGCCAGAGCTTTCTGGTCCCGGTGTGTTCTTGGAACTGGTTGTAGCTCCCGGTCACTTGGTTGCCTTATCCAAGTTTGTTCTCTCAGTCTGTCAGTGAGATGCAGAATGGGTTAGAGGGTTAAGTAGTTGTTAGCAGCCCTGGACACAAAAGTTTGGTTAGGGACTGTTTCGTGGCTAGTCATGCAGGCGGTGTGTTTATATCTATTTTAGAAGATATCACTATGGGAATTTTCTTTTTTTTTTTTTTTCCTTTTTTTTGCTTGCTTTGGAAAGTGATAGGCCTTTAGTGCAGTTGGCACCTAATCAAGAAACTTTGGAGAAGGAACATGAGTGCAGCCGCTCTGAGTAATTGATTGTGGCTACTGGTTGACTGCATCAGTGTTTGTGATAGCGTGAAATACTATATGTTGAAGGGCCTCAAAATTATCAGGGTATTTAATCATGGACTGAGCATGTCTCTGATGTATTTATGTGTATTACCATCAGAGGGTCACTTGGGCAACGCACTGAGATAATGGAAAGAAGGAGAATTTGGAACTCAAGGTAACATATCTTCTTGTTCAACTTTCAAATTCACAGTACTTCTTGGGAAATACCAGTAGCCAAGTAATGCACTTCTAGATGATTAATCTACATGTTAGAGTGTGAATATTTTGGGTCAGGACTTCAGTGGGTATAAGTTGGAGGTACCCCTGTGGCATTGATGTAGACCAGATGAAAATTTGGCCTAGTTACATGGAAAGGTGGGTCAGAAATCCACATGAGAAATCCATCCACATGAGCTCAGATTATTTGGAGATTTCTATTCTCCAAGTCCAAATATACTATAAAAACAGCCCCTCCTGCAGAATTGTCCTGTTTCCAGAAAACCTGCAGTGGTGAAGGTTTTGAGAAGTCTGAAATCAAAAGGTGATTTAGTTAAACTTTTAACAAAATCTTGTTTGTGCTCTAAGGAAGTTTGAAAAATGATTCTTGAAGTGATACTGACATTTCCCCATTGTTTTCAGTTCCCAGGTTTCCATATATATTATTTTTCTTCTTTTCTAAATTTTCAGACAATTCCCCTTTTCATTTCTTTTTAAATAAACGTAGTGATTAATTTCACTTCTTAAAATTATTTTGGTTAAAAAAACTCAACAAATTGAAATTTCAGGAAGCCAAACACCTTGAAAACTACTTGCAGAACATTTTTAATAATAATACTAATAAGGCTATAACATTTTAACTAAAATAAGTTTTCCCTGTGGTCACTCATATACCTTCCTTCTGCCAATAGCTACACCTATTTGCTGCAAAATCATTTTGAAGACTGGGATGAAAATTCTTCATTAAAGCTTCCACCAGGGAGAAACACAAAAAGCAGATGGCACATTGCAATACTTTGCTAATTCCCATGCAGATATTGGGCATACAGGCTGGCATTCATCTGCCCTATTTTTATACGACCAAAAGTTAGACATCTGAATCTGTGCTGATCAACCTCCATCAGTGTAATAGTCAGAAGAGAGAAATTGTAGCCTAAAACAAAGAAAAGCCCAGAGAATCAATTATGTCCTGGGCTGCATCACCAGCAGTGTGACCAGCAGGTCAAGGGAGGGGATTCTCCCCCTCTACTCCACCCTGGTGAGACCCCCCCATGCTGTCCTGCATCCAGCTCTGGGGTCCCAACATAAGAAGGATGTGAAGCTGTTGGAGCAAGTCCAGAGGAAGCCACAAAGATGATCAGAAGGGTGGAGCACCTCTGCTATGGAGACAGGCTGAGAGAGGTGGGAGAAGAGAAGCCTCCAGGGAGACTTTACAAGTCTTCCAGTACTTAAAGGGGCTGACAAAAAATCTGGAGAGGGGCTTTTTACAAGGGCATATAGAAATAGAGCAGGGGGAATGGCTTTAAACTAACAGAAAGGAGGTTTAGATTAGATATTAGGAAGTTCTTCCCTGTGAGGGTGGTGAGGCACTGGCACAGGTTACTCCAAGAAGCTGTGGCTGCCCCATATCTGGAAGTGTTCAAGGTCAGGTTAGATGGGGCTTTGAGCAACCTGGTCTAGTAGAAGGTGTCCCTGCCTGTGGCAGGGGGTTTGTCCATAAGGTCCCTTCCAATCCAAACCATTCTATGATTCTACAATAAAAGTTTTCTATGTTTGTCTCACTCACTTCCCAAGACTGCACATTTCTCTCCACTGATTGCACAGATCTAAGTTGAATAGATCTGACTTGGACATGAAAAAGAGAGGTAAACCCAACACGTGTAGTTTTATCATTCTCTGTTTCTCCATCCCCAACCACACAGAGAAAACCAAAAAGTTCAGCTTTCCCTTTTGCCTCATAACTGAAAGCAGGGGGGAAATGCAACTTTTAGTTACACCCCATATACAGGACCTATACATGACCATGCATAATAATGAAATTATCTCCCTTTCAAGGAAGGACTTTGCCTTGAGTGGATCAAATCTTTCAGATATCCACATAAAAAATTATAGTACTAAAATCCATTTTTCAATGCCTCCTGCTTCCACAAACATCTTCCTTGTTAGCACAGAAGTCACGTCTTTGCCAATCCGATACGTGGAGTGTTGCTGCTCTTCTGAACAAATCCTTTGGAGGACTTGGTCCAAGGCAAGTCGTCCTACCTTGTTTAATGTCTTTAACACTGGTGAAATTTATTGGCAGGGAATACCACATTCAAGAAACTGAATGGAGGAGATGTTCCTGGTATGCCAAAGCATAGGCTTTGGATACATTACAGAAAAAAAAGCAGGATTGCTGGCTTCAGTTCCCACACTAGTCCTGGTGAATCAGAACTGCTGTCCTAACACCAGGTTTGAACAAAAGGAGGATGAACAAACTATCTCCTTGTCCTTTCTGTTCAGGATATATCTATGCAGGGAAAAGTGGAAAACTTTACCCGGACAGGAAAAAAGAGGCTGAATCTTTAGCCTAATGCTTAGAGAATTCACCTGAAAATGTAGAGCAAGGAAAGAACTGGGGTCTCCTTGGCTTTCATGATAAACAGCTCATGAGTGTCAGTTTATTGCATTTGTTTCACACTGAGCATAAATTGAAAGATGTAGGACAAAGAAACATTCCAATATATGTCGATCGAATCTGACATACCTTCTTTCAACTGTATTATCTGTCTTTCTGTCTGTCTGCCTGTCTCTAATATGCTGAATCATTAGCTTTACATGGAAAGCATCATTTTCTTTAGAAACTTGCACTCTGTCGAAAAAAAATAAAAATTCATGGAAAATGTAGCTGTAGTATTAGGTACTGTTGTGCCAGATTCTCACTTGGTCTGGATCAGTATACCTCTGCTGACCTCAATACTAATTTAACTTGAGGGCAAGCAAAGAAGAACTTGATGTTCAGTCATAGAGTGACTGCAGCTAATCTGCTGAATAAATCAGATGAGACCAACCAGTTGCTCCACAAATTCACATTAGCCCACTGTCAATGCATTACTATTAAACAGTGGCAGAACAATTTAATTAGAATCTTGTATTATTATTGTTGTTGTTATTCTTTAAGGTTTTGGCTTTTTTCCACTAGTCCTTGCCAAGTTGCTCAACACTGTTACTGGCATCAGACTGAAGCTATTTCCGAATGTGAGCATGAGCTAGGAGTTTAGCTCATTTCAGAAAACAATGAAAGCCCACTCCTTTATAGACACTTGGTTTTCAGCAGAGACAGTTTAATGTATATCCTGTCAATTAGAAGTACATAAGCCTTACTGGTATTACACGTTTATGTCCCCAGACCTATGTTCCTAACCTTGAGCACACTGCTACTGCACGACATTAATTAAGTTAATGCATTTTTGCCCTCTAAGTCCTCAGTGGCTCTACTTGAAGGTGCTTGTAAACCTTCCAATTCTTCATTAATTGAAGGTGACAGAAAATTCATCAATATTCTCCATAGCCAGACATAATTTTCAATAGAGAGGAGAAATAGCAAAGCACCTTCAAGGCATTTCCACCTTGAAGGCACTGGAAAAAAGGTAACATCACTCCATAACCCCGCGCAGCCTTGCTATGATTTCTGTGCCTCCCCTGGCGGGATGCTGCACTTGAAAGTACTAGTAAACATGATACTTTTCTGCTTTTTCGTGCGTAATAACATATTTCATGCTTACTAGTTTGATAGGTGTGAATTTGAGAGTGGGGAAGGAGGCAGAGGGGCAGTGGAATTGAACTGCTTTCCCTAGTGTGGCTGGTATTCTGCTGCTATAGCTCTGCAAGGCAGAAGAAGGAGAAAGGAGGATTAGGGCAATATAAAGGAAAGAAAAGGAAAGAAGAGAAATATTTCTGTATTAATGTTGATTAACTGATATGCAGAGGGAAGATAAAGAAAAAGATAGGAGCATGTTAACAAATCTTTGTTTAAATCCTAATTTACAAGTGAAAATGCGTTGGCTCCTTCTAAATCCCTGCAGAGATTTTGAGACATTGAAGCCAGCAGACACCCTATGATCATCTAACCTGACCTTTCTTAACTCAGTCTAGAAACTTTACCCAGTGATTCCTGGAATGGAAGGAATTATCCCCACTATGTGAGTACATTTCTAAGATGCAGCTTAATAAACTGATGATGGGTATCATATTGCCTGTGATAGCAGAGCACTGGATGTCATGGACTGGTTCTTATGTTCCTCCAAAGGAATGTTACCAATGACTTGCGGTTGAGCTAAAGCACATTTATCCTTTCTTCCTGCAACTGCTACTAATTCTGACTTTGCTGACAGAGCTACCTTGTCCTAGCAGGCACAGGGAGATTCATAGCCATATGAATCATAGCACAGAGGGGGAGCTATGTTTCAAAGATTTCCCAGTTTTTTCCCTGTACTGAGTGGGTCAAGGTAGACCAATTTTCCTATTGTCACAGTCAAAGCTGCAGCTTTAGCAGGACTTTAGTGGCACAAGATGCAGACCCACTTAGACACCATGCTGCCATGCTTTGGTTAGATGAGGATTTGCATTGCTGGCCACTCTGGTGCATTTTAAAAGAGGTAATCTTGCTGTCTTATGATCCAAAGTCATATATAGTCAAACACATATCCTGAAAGAATATCCACACCAGGGATGAAGGTGTGTCAGAAACCATAATTTTCATCCCACATAACAGTTTTACAGTTGGGGAAGAGGAAAACCTCTGCCTAATTTATCTCACTCCTTGCCTGCTGTTAAGCAAGTCAGTTTCGCAAGGCTATGACAGATCCACTTTCCATCAAGTTGTCAAAAATTTTGTCAAATGTAAAATAAAAATTTGGCCATTTAACCAGGACCTCCCACCAGAGCAGCTGCCACAGGATGTTCAGTCCTGTGACACGCAAGTCCTAGCTCTTCTGCACTGGAAAAGGAAGATTGACAGTATGAACGTGGAGGTTTCATGGCACATACATAATACAAAGACTTGTATATGCACAGAATCTGACACATCAGGAAAGGGTTGAACTTACTGTGCAGGTAAAAGCTCCCAGCATAGGGTACACAAAATCATGGCCATGTATCCTGGTCATCCTGGGCTCATTGCATATGTACAGCTTGGCAGGCATACTTGTATGTCCTATCTGTGATTTTCCAGATGAAATATAGGATCATTCCAATTTTGTTTTTCCTTATCGCAACCTATTAAACTGTGGGATATGGGTTCAACTGTCGTGAATACATAAAACAATATGACTTGTATTAAAAGGACAAGCTATGGTTCTTTTGCCTTAGGGTAAATTTTTCAACTCTTGGATTCCTCATGGTCTTTATATGCTTTTGTTGAAACCTGAAAGATATCACAAAATTAGATTACCCTACAGAGAGACACTGGCTGCAGTTAAAAAAATGTTACTGATCATACTTGGGCAAGGAAAGTAAGGGACAACTTCAGCTTGGGACTACCTGAAATAACTACTCCAACTGTTGGAATTAGAGCATTTCCATGTTGGAAAATGTCACAAGACTCATACTTTTAGCAACAATGGGCTACCATGGGAAAAACAGAGTTGTTGTTCATCTTTCAAACTCCGGAGAGATCAGAAGTCTAAACAAAGCTGCAAAGCTTGGAAAATGAAAAAAAAAATGCTCGTCTGGAAATGGTCTAAGAATCTTCCATGGTGGTTACTGGCAACAACTGAAGAACCTAGTTAGACAGGTCTGTCCCTCACAGGGTGCAGGAAATGTTGTCCGTATGGACTTTCCCAAAATATTTTGTGTTTCACTTCATAGTGGTTAAGAAAGCTGCATCCTGCAGACAGTGGTTGTGGTGCAGAAGACTGGAATCTGTCACTATAACTTCTGAACACTTGGCACGAAGTATGGTAGCTTCCCACCACTGTGCTCGAGGAAATTCATTGCAACTGCTACTAGTGAGAGTACTTGGACCCTTGAGAAGAACAGGAAAAGCTTGCAGGTTGGGTATGGAACAGATGCTGCCTGGGAGCGAAGAACCTGTAATCAGGTCCTCAGCAATGGTACAGACATTCAGCAAGACAAGACTAGTCTCAACACAGTATAAAGTTGGGGTATTGAGTTCTGCAAAACACTGTCTGTCCTTGAGGGAGGGAGAAATGAACTTTGGTGGATTCCATTGGGTTCCTCCAGATTTCAAGACTGAGGACTTGAGCTCAGTGTTTCTGAACATTTATCAACATACAAAACCAGCTCATAGCAGCTCTACAGATGGAAGAAGACTCACCCATAGGCTAAAGCATGTTCCCTGACAGGTGCATCCTGGGTTGGTTGCCTTATAAAAGTCTTACCTTAAAAATCCAGAGCAAAAATCTGGAAGAACTGTAATCACGTTTAGCTCTTAAAGGTGCACTTTAAGTCCTCTCTGAGGGCTCACTTTAATCCTTGCAAAATTAGACCGTTGTAGTTGGGTGGTCTCTGACCACAGGTGTACTTCTAATTAAAATGTAATGTGAAAAATCAGGGGAAATGTCTGCAACAAGGAGCAAGGGGCTTGCTAAAGAGTAATTTTTATGGCAGCCTTACTGAATTAAAACAGGTTGGTGTTTGGAGCAGGTGGTGCTCATACAAAGCAAGTTATTTTGGATCCTTGCTAAAGCAGAAGATGCTCATTCATAAATTACTTCCCTCCTTTTTGTTGTTTTTACAATTACTCCTCACTCTGCCTTCCTGCTTTATTTTGTCCTGTTTCAAAGCAAGCATGATACAAGAAAATTAAAAGTAGAATTGATGGTCTGCCTAACAAGACTTAGTCAGAGACCTCTCTTTTAATTCACCAGCTTAATTAAATGCTTTTCCTGCCTCCTTTGATTGGTATGCTCAAGTAGCTTCTCCGGCATGAGGCCTTCCCATATCTCATTACATGACACAGGATGTTCCTGGCAACATGACAATAAAAAGGGGTTCGAAATATCCAGGCCTTGCTGTATCTGACACATCTCACTTCAGAGATAGGATTAAGTTGCCAGCATGCCAGTATTTCACATCATTTTGGATGTTGCAGATTATCCAAACCAACCTCCAATTGTCACTGCAGAAGCTGCAAGTCTCCCAGTAATCCTGTGCCATACCTGGAACACTTGAGGGGATCTTAACTGATGTGATGTACCTATGTGTGAGGAGCTGAACACAACTATACACACATTATTTTGCTACCTCAGCTGAGAAGTAACACACATTAACATAAATCATCAACACTTCTGCATCAGCATGGCCTAGAAACCTGAATAGCATTGGTACAAAAAATAATTTGCATTGCTACGATATCTTGATTACTTCTCATTGTATCCTATACCCTGCCTTTGCTACTCACCAGATTCTCCAAATTTTTTGCACAGAGAAGGACTATTTGCCTGCCATTTCTAATGAAAATTACTTTGGCTATTAGCCATGCAGTCTAGATAAGATATTTATGTCTTAGCTTGTCACTTTTGGCTTTCTTAGTGTGTGAAAAGAGACAGGCATCTCCAGAAAGGAGGAAATTCCTTGCATCTCCCACCCCATAGCCTATCAAATGTACCATGGTTGACCAGCTAACATGAAAAGTCAAGTAAGATGAGGTAAATCCCATACTTAGGATCCAACTCCCAACAGAAATCACAGCCAGCATGGCTTCGCTAAGAGGAAATCCTGCCAGACCTATCTGGTGGCCTTCTATGATGGGGCTATGGAACTGATGGACAGGGGTAGAGCAGTTGATGTCATCTACCTGGACTTGTGCAAGGCACTTGACACTGTCTCATATGACATCCTTGTCTCTAAATTGGAGAGACATCAATTTGATAGGGGGACTACTTGGTGGATAAAGAACAGGCTGGATGGCCGCACACAAAGAGTAGTGCTCAATAGCTCAATGTCCAGCTGGAGACCGGTAACGAGCGGTGTCCCTCAGGGATCGGTGTTGGGACCGGTCCTGTTCAACATCTTTGTCAGTGACATGGACAGTGGGATTGAGTGCCCCCTCAGCAAGTTTGCCGATGACACCAAGCTGTGTGGTTCGGTTGAAACATTGGAGGGAAGGAATGCCATCCAGAGGGACCTAGACACACTTGTGAGGGGGGCTGATGCCAACCTGATGAAGTTTAACCGTGACAAGTGTAAGGTCCTACACCTGGATCAGAGCAATCCCAGGCACAGCTACAGGTTGGGCAGGGAAGAGATTCAGAGCAGACCTGTGGAGAAGGACCTGGGGATGTTAGTCGATGAAAAAATGAACATGAGCCGGCAGTGTGTGCTCACAGCCCAGAAAGCCAACCGTATCCTGGGCTGCATCAAAAGGAGTGTGACCAGCAGGTTGAGGGAGGTGATCCTGCCTCTCTACTAGGCTCTCGTGAGACCTCACTTGGAGTATTGTGTGCAGTTCTGGTGTCTTCAACATAAAAAGGACATGGAACTGTTAGAACAAGTGCAGAGGAAGCCCACGAGGACGATCAGGGGACTGGAGCACCTCCCATATGAAGATAGGCTGAGAGAATTGGGTCTGTTCAGCCTGGAGAAGAGAAGGCTGCGTGGAGACCTCATAGCAGCCTTCCAGTATCACAAGGGGGCCTACAAGGATACTGGGGAGGGACTCTTTAAGCAGGGGCTGTAGTGATAGGACAAGGGGTAATGGGTTCAAACTTCAACAGGGGAAATTTAGATTGTATATGAGGAAGAAATTCTTTACTGTAACGGTGGTGAGGCACTGGAATGGGTTGCCCAGGGAAGTTATGAATGCTCCATTGCTGGCAGTGTTGAAGGCCAGGCTGGACATAGCCTTGGGTGGCATGGTTTAGTGGGAGGTGTCCCTGCCCATGGCAGGGGGTTGGAACTAGATGATCTTGAGGTCCTTTCCAGCCCTAAATATTCTATGATTCTATGATTCTGCGTGTTTAATTTTAAGCATCATATACTGAGATGGACATTTGCGGAAGTACTGGCTTTTGAGCATTTTCTAGCTTAAGCAAAAGTGGGTTTCATCATTCTACAATAACTTCTTAACTCTCCCAAAATAGGAAAATTTCTAGATTCTTCTTTCTTCCTAAGTTCCCAGTTTTAACTGGATAATGAAGAATAATTGTTTCTCATTCACTGATTTGATTCCTTATCACTGACCAGTTTCTTCTCAGGATTGGCAGCTGCTAACCTCACATTTATTTAACACCTGGTCTGTTCTGCGAAAGCTACCTCTCTCTAGTTCTAATTAGGGATATATAAAGAGTGGCAAAATTTATCTGTGAGATTTTCTGAAGCGCATATTACTCATAGAACCACTAGACTGAGTGTTCTCCATGTGCACCAATATTTACCTTTTTCAAATGCATTGATCCTTTGACTTTGTTCTTCATACACAGATGAAGATTTTTAGAGGGGGGATGTAATTCAAAATTTGAGATTCTTTTTGAATTGCTATTATTCCATTAAAGTCCCTTCAGTGTGGTATTCCAGCTCTCTAAGTCTCATGAAGTAAGAAGGGATGGAGGAGAACATGTAGAAGTTATTACTATTTTTATTTTTTCTATTTTTTTTAGAGTAAGGAAAAATAAATCTTAACCACAGATGGAAGCTGCTTATGGGTTTGTGTCTGTTTTTTGTTTGGGTTTTTTTGGTGAAATTCTGGCATGTGTATTCAAATGGACTGCAATACTTGGAGACATTCTAGGTCCATCATGTAGTATATGTGGGGATTCCCAAGGATATCTACAGCGGACTGTGCTGGG
This sequence comes from Amazona ochrocephala, assembly GCA_039720435.1. Classification (NCBI taxonomy): domain Eukaryota; kingdom Metazoa; phylum Chordata; class Aves; order Psittaciformes; family Psittacidae; genus Amazona; species Amazona ochrocephala. The sequence continues at coordinate 104,824,766 of CM077876.1, forward strand.
GTAGATTCCTTCACAGTTAGTACTCAGTAGAAATTTCCAAGGATCAGATCCTCAGCTGAAAAGAACTGTAAATTCTGCTACCTGTCCAAATCCCATTTTCCATTGCCTGGTCCTAGCAGATCATTGAATATTGGGAGTTGAATTTATTACTGCTTTAGAACAGGAGATAGCATTTGCTTGATTAATTGCAATATTTTATCCTCACCCGAAACAGTGAGGATAAATTCGAATGTAAGCACTGTGTCTGCATCCCTAGAACATAAAAGTAATCCTGATAAGGGCTACCTGTGCAATGCAGCTATTATTCATGCATGGATATAATTTTTGCAAAGACTATGGACCCTATCCTGAGCTTCAGGTCACTCTGGGGAGGAAAAGGTGGAGAAGGTTTTAGCTAGGAAAGCTGAGAGTAGTAACTTCTATATTTCCCAGGCCAATGTGCTGTTCAGATGCCGAGATGTAAGAGGGTTTGTTAGTCTAGAGAAGATGGATTAGTGAGTTCATGTAAGTGAAGATGCATAATAAATGTAATTTACCCCTGGATCCACAACCTGCATGAGGCTTACCCTCCAGGGCTGCCTGTCTCTCTGCGCAGTGCATCAATGCACACATATACTGCTGTAGAGAATGCATTTAGGTGTCAAAGGGTTGCGGTCAATCAATCACTCCTTTGGCCACCCCCTCTCTTTCCCTCCCCTCAGGGGGCAATGTTCCGTGTTTTGTTCTTTCCAGCCATCATTTATTTCTTTTGAAAGAACAAGCCTTCTTTGTTTGGAGCTCCTACAACTTGCACAGGACAGGAGGGGTGGGGGGATTCTCTCACAGGGTCTCTGAGGCAAACCTCACAGCTGATTTCTGAGTACACCACATACCATGGTGTCACAAAGATACCACAAACAGAGAAAAGTCATGCAGCCATGTGTTATGGGAGCTGGCCCCATAGTCATGCCAAGATTCTGGATTTCCTGGCACTCTAAAGCTCTTTGGACCATGGGGATTATACATTGCACAAGGTATCAGATGCCAAACCCCGACTTTTCAAAAAGCACATGGGGAAGAAATCACAATGACCTCTTAAAAAAAAAAAAAAATCCTATAGATGTGTTTCTAACAATAACAGAGCAGGAAACTTTGCCTTATTAGACATTTATCCATTTTATCTGCCTGCTGGCATTCCTCAAGTGCCCTTGAACACACGTTGGGCCACCTCAGTCTGGGATCCTCTCCGATTTCACAAACCAAGCAAGGTCAACCCAGGGCAGAGGCTGGATAAGATTCTTTCAGTGAAACCCCCACTGTCTATCAAAAATGGTCCTATTCTATCAACTGGCAATGAACTTTTTTGTTCAAGGTTTATTTCAGAGCTGAGAACAGCTGGAGGTGTTCTTCTGAGCAACGGGTCAAAGCCATGTCCTTCTGATTGCCTGTCTGTTGAAAAAGTGTTGTCACACTTTACACAACACTGGGAATATTTAGCCCAACTGGCCTCATCAAAGTTACTTTTAACTTACGTATCACCACTCTACAATGCCTTTGATAAATAACACACTACATACGGTGTCTCTTACTGACTTCCCTTTGCCATGGAGGAGGTACAGCTCCAAGAGGGTTCCCTGGCCAGAAAAACCCTTGTACACTTGTTCTGCATTCAGCCTGTGAGTAATGCTGTCAAATTTAGTTGTAGAATTTGAACCAGGCAACATCCACACAGATTTTTCAGGACTTAAACTGTGTTCAGTGGGATTCAAGTAGCAGAAGCTTAGATGCCTACAGTGTAGAAAACTGCCTGAGCTTGTAGCTCTCAACTATCCTTAGAGTAAAATGAAAAAAGATCTTAGGATGTAAGCCATATAATCTAGTGAATGCATCCACTTCAGGATGGGTAAAATGTGTAAAGGTGTCTGAATTAATTCATTAGGTTTAGTTTTGGGAGTCAATAAACTGCAGTATTTCTTGTTCAGCATTAGGAGCCTTGAAGTCAGTTTTAGCATGCTCTCAAGCAGTGACATCAGGCTGTGGGTTGAACACCTAAACCATCACTGTCTATAAAAGAATCAGCCCCATTTACCACTGTCCTGTCATTCTCTCCAAAGTCACCAATAAGACTTTCCATCCTAAAAGCTTAGAACATGAAAAAGAATTAACTACTCATTTTGGGTTTAGCAGGGAAAACTCAAACTTAGCAAGATTAGAAATAAAAATTGTTGTAAAGAAGACTCTCCACCTGCCCTTTCTGGTCCCACTTGCCTGATGAGTGCCTACGCACAGGCTTGCTTTTAGTCCAGCAACTGTCAGCAGCATCCTAGATTGCAAAGAAGTCCACAGTGTTCCCTTTGGGGCCCAAAGGAATTTGTCTTCATCGTGCTGGAAACCTGCACTCCTTTGTTCATCAGTCTTCTCTGCCAGACCTCTGCTCTTTCTGTGGACTCCATTCTGTCCACATCTGTGTCTCACCGTCTTCCTGCCCTCCATAAATGCTTTTTTCCTAGGAGGTCTTGTTGCTTTCAGAAGGGTTATAATTTCTATTTCCTCCATTTGGCCCAAAGGGTAGCATCTGATACAAGACAAACAAGCAGTCTCTTCTCCTGCTGCTCAGCTGCATGTTTTGTAAAGGACTGACAGTTATAGCACATCTGTAGTTCAATTTCTCCCCCTTTTAAAAAAAATGTTGATTTTTTGGCTAGCCTGTTTCTTTGAATGGATTGTCCTTAGGTTGCTGTCTGACTTTAACAGTGCAAGAGAAGGGAACCTCTAGTTTGTTACAGACATGACTGCAGTCACCTTGGGTCAACCCATGCTGTTGTTGTTCTGCATTCCAACCTACAAATCCATCATTTTGTTCAATTCCAGACTGTACAATAATTTCAATCATAACCCTACTAATTTAAAAATGCTTACAGAAAAGATCCAGGATCCTACTGGAGGGTGAGTTATTTAGCTAGGCACTCTTTAACGTTCGATGCTTGAAAGCTTCTCATGCCTTCCTTGGAAGAATACAGGTTGTGAAGTTCAAAGTTTCATTGGACACCAATCAAGATTATAAAGACAGCTTAAGCCACCTCAGCATAAGAACCACTCATACTGAAGTACTCCGCAGTGCTGTAGACCAAACAAAAAAAATCAAAACCTATGGACGCAACCAAGAACCCCATGGAATACACATGAGAAAAGTCATGAATATAGAGGACAAATTTGTCTGCAATTGGATTAAAGAGAGTGAAATTATGATGATATCTGCAAATACCTGAATACCTGTATCAGCAGCAACAAGTGAGAAGGTTGCTACAGCAGTGATGTGTGTTATGCCAGAACCTATATCTTTGATAGCACAGAAGAGGGACTGGATCTGTGAAACAGAGGAGATGTAAGAAGCTCAAATGAAGTTTTATTAAGTGATTATTAAACTCTTCTGCAGTGCCAAGCACAGTACAAGGCTGCCAGCTTGTCTCGCTGCAAAACCCAAATTAAAATAATGAAAGGGGCCCTAATCACAGGGTGTCTAATAGTTGTTTTTCTATCTGTGCTTGCTGACAAGCTTCACCACCCTCATCAGTCTGAGGGAGAAGCTCAGAGGTGGCAGAGAAGCTTCCCCCAAGGGCAATGCTCTTTCAGCAGGCTATGGTTCCCTTCATAGATACAGGCACTTAATGTGGCAATGAAAAGTGTGATGAGAACCTAGACTACCCAGTAGCCAGGGCTACCAGAGACTGGACCCATTCGTAAGGAAAGAGAAGGTGGCACTGTCTTTTGACCATCTACTCACGGAGCTGAATTCTTTTGTCAGAACTGCTTCATTACGTAGACCCAGATGCAGCATCTAGGAGCCTTGAGAGTGGGTCATCTAAATTATTCATCACTATAACACAATGAAATACCATCTGGGGCATCTTCCTCCATTTCACACCCCTCAATAGATGGTCTAAATATAATCTGTTCTTCATAAATGGGACATAGAGGTCTACTGTGGAAAGGAAAACTTCCTCCTGAGGGGTGGAAGTGGACATCTTTTCCATTGTCCCCTGGCTTCAGCCATAAGGAGAAGTAGTCCGGTGTTGTCATAAGCATCAGTTATAAACAGGGGTTTATAATGTCTGCATCTAGACCTAATGGCAACTGCAAACAGCATGTGGATGTTGATTAAAATGATCCAGGTCCAGATTCAGCAAAGCATTTTATCACATATTTTGAATCTGGCTGTGGTTGCTGGGTTGTAAGAAAGTGTCTGGCAGTGGCTTGTCAAAAAATATGCTCTAATCCAGCAGCAATGTAGCCCAGGAGACTGAGCCTATGACACACACAGGCTGGATGCACCCACATCATCCACCTGGAAACATTGTGTAGATGAGGGTAAGGCCTCTTCAATATATCTCATCTCTCCAAAGGGCTGGTACAAGTTTCCCATTTTCTGACACCATCAACCTTATGATTATACATGCTGTGACCAATCTATTTTTAAATAACACAGGCAATACAGCCCTGCCTACATCACATCTCTGGGGACATTTCTGCCATTTTAGCTGAACTTCGCTCTTTTAGGAAGCTTTCTCCACACCTAGATTTCATTTGCCTCAACCTCATTTTCACCTCATTACTGTGGTAATGCTGACCTTACATGGACCTGAGAAGGTCACCACCACCACACCAGGTTGGCACAGAGAAGGCAATGCAAGACAGGCTTCCTTGACCTATGATGTTGTCCACCCATCTGAACACAAGTGCTCTGTGGGATGTGTTAGCTGGCTTTAGGATCTGAAGGCAAATTTCTATGCCTAGAACTAGCGGTTCTGGTAATTCTCCAAGAGATGAAAGAGAGGAATATATAGCACTGAGCGGAAAGGCAGTGATGTCTTTTAGAGAACTGTGTGGGGCTGACGTAATGTTCTGTGCTGTGATATTCCCAGTTGGAACATATGACTTCGGGTCACAGGTTTGCGGGTAGCCATCTTGTTAACGCAAAGGCAGCTCAGAGCAATCCAGCCTTTGTTTTTCCACTGCATGTGAGCATCCATGTGGTTTTGCCTGTGAGCACAGAATCAATATGACTGGCACTGCCTTTGTAAAATTCATGCTTTGTCTTGGTCCCTTCCCAGTAAAATACTGGCTCACCATTAGTGGATCTGGTGAGGTTCTTCTGTACAACTAATAGCTGGATGAGTTCGTGGGGTGGATGGAGAAAGGGCTTCAGAACTTGCGAATCCCACAGCAAGTTCCTATCTACTCCCACTCATGCAAGAACACCATGGCAACAAGCTCAAACTGCGCGAATTGGCTGCAAAGTACTTTTTTTTAGTCAGTAACACAATACTTTTTCTTTCTCCAGACATCCAATATGTATTTGCACCCCCCAAACACCCCTTACTAGCTCCCAAGATGATAAGCAATTAGTTTGGTTAAGGCTTCGTTTCTTCAGAGCTAAAGCTGTTAGGGTTGCTGGTCTTGGAAGGAATGTTAAATCTGCTGTCCTCCCTACCAGACCATTCATGAAGAATGCCACCACCTCGCCTCTTGGACACTAAGATACAAGTGATGTGAGAGAAGCTGCTGAGCTTTCAAAGCCTAATGAATCTGCTACCATGCCTAAGAAGCCTTATCTGCCTCAAATGCATTTCTTCTACTGATCTTTCTAGCAGAAAAAGAGTTAGGTAGGCAGGTGGTTTGGACACTACTCTCCAAGGCCATTTTCTACAGAGCCATAACACTGCAGACCTACTCCTACTGTGATTTAAATTGTCTTTCCCACCACAGGTTAAAATGAAAGTGTCAAAATGCGCTATGACTCAATAAAACACAACAGGTGTTGCTGATTTCCTACCCGGTGTTTCTATTTCACATTCTTAGTGCAAATGCTTGCTCCTCTTTAATTCAGAGTCTAAGGTGTTCTGTCTCAGAACAGTATTCGAGCTCCACTGTAGATTCAGGATATACTGCCGCCTAGCCTGTTGTCTCCACCAGAAATCCATTGTGGGCTTGATAGCTGGCATGGCCACATTCAGACACACCTTTCCTGTCTTTTTCAACCTCTCAAGTATATTGCAATTTGTATTACAGATGTACTGAGAGGCCCTGTGTAAAATGAAACCCCATTTGGAAAAAACAAAACAAAACAAAAAAAGCAAACAAACAAAATAAACCCCAAACCCTAATAAAGCAGTCTCCAAAGTGAAGTGTTTCTAAAGACAATGCAAGGAGAGAAACTAAGAGAAAGGGAGGTGAATGAAAAGCATAGATGGAGATGCTGTTGCCTTTGACTAGCAATAGGGTGCTTCTAAACAGAAAACAAAATCTTAAACTGCAAAAGTCATGTCAGCAACAAAAAATTGGCAGGAACCAGTGCCTGCACTGAGTGGTGTTGAGCTGCACAAAAAAAGCTGCTTATCGTACAAAATAACTAGAATCATTTGGCCCTCAAATTTGACTCTCACACTCCTACCATAGCAGTATTTCTCTCAGCTGAAAGGGTGGCATTCCCATGATGGTTTGTTGGGTTTTTTTTATTTCCTCCAGACTCAATGGTTCTCTGTTTTGAACGAAGAACTGGCGTACTGAATCCAAATCCTGTCATGGAAGGTTCTATTGTGAGTAGACTCACTCATTTCTTCATTGGCAAAGTCTGAAAAGTATTAAAGTAAATAGGACAAAGAAAAACACATGGTTTGAGGGTAATGTCCATTAACTGGGGCTTCTTGTATGATATTGGGCAAGTCTTCAATGTATGTAATGAGTTACCCTTAACTGTGCCTTGTTCCTTAACTTAGACATAAGGCATTTCTATTTGTTTGTATAGCAAGCTTTGTTTGAAGTTCAGTTCCTAGATGCGCTCCTGGATACAAATTTTACCTTTCCAGGAGGCAGCATTTTCTTGATTGTTTCAGTGATAGAATCCATTCTTTTCCTGGGACCATTTTTCACCCTGAAGAGGAGTCTCACACGTTGCTCTCCTGCCTCTTGTGCTTGCATTCATTCTTTTTCATTCCTCTCAGATAAAGTAACATTTACTTAAGACTGGAAAATCTTACTTTATGAACCTTTTACTTCATGGCTCGGGCTTGGCTCAGCTGAAAAATCAGAGGCCACATCCTCACGTAGTATTAAATGGGAATCAGGCCAGTTTCCACCAGGGGAGAATCCAGCCTCCCCTGGCAAGAACAACGCTTCTCAGATCTAGCAGTGAGGGTTAACAGGCCGTCATGCTTCACTTTTAACATCATCTCTAACAAAAGGAGAACACAGAAGACAGAAAAGGAGCAAGGTATTTTCTGAGGGAGCATAAATATAACTGCAGTCAGAGGCCGATATATTCCATGGTTTGCTGCAGAGTCATTCACAGGACCCGGACATCAATAAACGAACTTTTAACTTGCCTCTTAGGTCTGTTTTCCGTTCCACACAGTGCTTTAATTACTTGGTGCCTAAGAAGCACTTTTGACATTGAAGTCTGTCACTCCTTAAGCTGCCTGCCCGACTTTTCATTTCGTGAACAAGATACACACAACCTCTTTTAGCCAATGGCAGGCTGGTCACACAAGTATTATGTTTTTCCTCTTGCTTTCTACTGTTTCACCACTGCAGGAATTACACAGCCAAGAGCACAGTAGGAATAATGGCTCTATTCATTTCCCCCGGGACTAATTCTTACAAATGGCAAGCACTATGATGGGGCAAATTAGCTTCTTATTTCATTTGGAGGCTTAAAGTTATAAGCTCATTTTGTTGTTGTTTACGAGATAGCTCACAGCAGGACGGTGCAACCCTGTACATTGCTGCTAGGAGGAAAAGAGGCAAATCCTGTACTAACGGTGGTCAGAAGGTAGGAATGGGGATGCTAGGAGGACCCTGTCACTGCTGAGCCTGTACCCGTCAAATGCTTAGGTCTGAAATCAAGGAAAGCTTTATGATTGCTGGGGCTCCCAGTCAGGTGCTGGTATGAACAGGAGGCTTAGCAATGTTGCAATCCAGGATCATGGCCGTGGCAGGTTGGTAAATCAGGATTTGTGAGTGCTTCTGGGGAGAAAAGGTAGAAATAAGCACAGTTTTCACAAACAGGCTTGACTGCTGTTATGTTACTTGGAAATACTATGAAAAGTGAGGAGATCCTTGTTTACCTGAAAAAAAACAGCAAACAGACATACCCATGAATGTTTTCTTTCTCAGTCATTTTCCTCCAGAGACACACAAGAGAGTAGCAGTTTCAAAACTCACCAGAAGATCCTTGCAAAGCAAAGACCATCTTTTTCCCTTCGGTAATCATTGTGTGGTTGTGATTATCCACTGAACTATGGCCATGTGCGCTCCTGTACCTTTACCAGATGGCATTTCCAGACAGGGCTGGGCCTTTGCGTACATCGTTATTTGTCTGATTTTCCAAGCAGAAAATAGAAGGATATATCTTCAGTTTTGAGTGAATCAACATCTCTCTGGAGATTTTAATTTATACCAGTCACTAAACTGACCCATAATGTCACTTTTTATGGGAGCTTTCACGGTCAAAGTCTCTTCTCATGAGTAATAATATACCATGAGTAGTAATACAAGATGCTGGATGGGATTTTATTTGCTTGCAAAACCCTGTATTTGTGTTTCAGACAGAAATTGTCAGTGACACAAGTAACCATCGTTCATCAGAGATCTTATTAAGAGCTTTTTCCTGCAACTACCATCCAAGATAAAGGTTTTATTTTCTGCAGTGCTTCAGAAGATCATAAGGGACGTGTAACCTTTCCTCAGAGAACCTTGAGAGTGAGTTTAGCTTCACATCAGAGAGGTTATAGGTCATGACTTGAATCGTACCAGTGAGATGGTTTCAAATGCATGACAGACTCAAGCCTCAGATTCTCTGTCCTCTCTAGTCTTTATCAGCACTGTAAAGAGCACTGTGAATTTTCAGCATTTTGGCTAAAATTGCATTTTCGCTAAAATTACATTTCAGTAGTTGCTGAAGCTGGAATACGCGTGGCTCTTTCAATTCCATTCCACCTAGAAGTCTATCAACATCACTGTTCATGTGTCCTGATTTCTCATCTCCCTTGCCTTTCCATCTCTCCCAAAAGTCACCTCTGCTCTGACTTATTCCACATTACTTTTTCCTGTGTCTTTCTGCTACTCAGTTGTCTTTCTGTTCTTCACAGTAGAAATAAGAGAATAAGAGCTTGCTTCCCTTCACTTTCAGTGTTTACAGTGTTCCATCTGAGTTATTATCCCTCAACTGGTTTTACAGTCTTGGAGAGAAAAATGTGCTTTCAGAGTGTGATTTAACTGATCAATTTTTAGGGATGATTTACACTCTAGATGCTACCTGTTGTTTGCACTAGTTCTCTGTTCATTATAAAAGACTTCAGTGTGCCTTTCTAAGACATGCACATCAACATAACAAATGATCTTCATCTCCCTTCAAGCATCCTTGTGCACTGAGAAGTCCTTTGTTCCCTTCCCACCATATACTTTATGCCCTTTCTACCATTCAGCTTTGTCCATCAGATATTTCCTCTTGCAGTGCCACACTCTTGACATCTATGGTAATTTATCTCCCCTAAGATACACAATACTTTCCACAGTATGGCACGTCCCAGAAGGTACAAAACATTATTCATACATGATCAAGTGAAATTAATTTTTTCAGTTCCTGCACCTTCACAGTCCCTCATTGACCCCAATTTTTTTATTCTGGTGATATTTAGGATGGAAACTGGAAGGTATCTTCACAACACAGTGCAGAACAAGTCCGCTGTGGCAGAAAGCCATGTTAAGATAGCCATCTTGCTTTTGGTCCCTTAACTAGATATTTCCATATGCCACAACCTTGTGTGTCTCTGTTCCTCAACATCTTTGTCAGTGATATGAACAGTAGGATTGAGTGCACCCTCAGCAATTATGCTGATGACACTAAGTTATGTGGTGTGGTTGACATGCTGGAGGGAAGGGATGCCATTCAGAGGGACCTTGACAACTGATGCCAACCTCATTGAAGTTCAACAAAGCAAAGTGCAAAGTCCTGCACGTGGGTCAGGGAAATCCCAGGCACAGCTACAGGTTGGGTGGAGAAGAGATTCAGAGCAGCCCTGCGGAGAAGGACTTGGGGGTGTTGGTCAATGAGAAAATGAACATGGGCCGGCAGTGTGTGCTCACAGCCCAGAAAGCCAAACATATCCTGGGCTGCAAGAAAAGGAGCGTGACCAGCAGGTCGAGGTGGGTGATCCTGCCCCTCTACTCTGCTCTCGTGAGACCTCACTTGGAGTAGTGAGTACAGTTCAGGTGTCCTCAACATGAAGAAGACATGGAAGTGTTGGAACAAGTGCAGAGGAGGGCCACGAGGATGATCAGGGGACTGGAGCACCTCCCGTATGAAGACAGCCTGGAGAAGAGAAGGCTGCGTGGAGACCCCATAGTAGCCTTCCAGTATCTGAAGAGGGACTACAAGGATGTCAGACAGAGACTTTTCATCAGGGACTGTAATGATAGGACAAGGGTTAATGGGTTTAAACTAAAACAAGGGAAGTTCAGATTAGATATAAGGAAAAAGTTCTTTACTGTGAGGGTTTCCCAGGAAGCTGGGAATGCTCCATCCCTGGTAGTGCTCAAGGCCAGCTTGGACAGAGCCTTGGGCGACATGGTTTAGTGTGAGTTGTCCCTGTCCATGGCAGGTGGTTTGGAACTAGATGATATTAAGGTCCTTTCCAACCCTAAGCATTCCATGATTCTGTGATTCTATGACATTACTCTAAATCCTACAACTCTGGTAATCGTCTACCTTTAAGTAAAAGCTTATTTCCTGTTGCATATGCTCCATACAGAATGGATCAATTTCTGGCCATTGACTCTACTACTTGCTGTTGCTGAGAGCTAGGAAGACCTCATAGCTCATAGGTTTGCTATCAGCAATACCCACATAAGGCTTTTATTGTGCATACATGGTAAAAGTATACATACTTAGACCATGTAGAGTCAGTTCCACCCAACTGTTAATGAGGTTTAGATGGTCACCATAAGATGAAAAGCAGCATATACCTTGTCTGCATCAGAGATGCTTTTAGTTCTACATAAAAATGTGAACTTTTCTGAAATAATTCAAAATATTCAAAAAGGAAATCACTGTCAACAATATAAATATAATCTGAAAATTATTTTTTGATGGAAGAGGACACATCAATTTGGGTTATAATAAAAAGCTTTCACATGTATGAAATAGAAACAGCCTATTACAATTATTTAAGAAATTACAATGCTTGTTATAGCATATTAAACAATCTTCAAAATTAAAAAGTCATGATGACATTAAAATTGGTAATTCTCTTTTCTGACGAGACTAAGACAGAATGTTTCCATCCTACAAAATGCTACATTTGCATATGCACAGACGCAGACATATGTTTGCAAAATGCAGTCTGCTAGAAGACATCTTTTTCTGAAAGTTTTATGTGTGAAAAAAATATTTTAAATAAAAAATCCTACTTTCTACACAGAAACAATCTGTTCAAAAAGCTTCCAGCCACAAGTGGTTGAAGTTTCACACTGCTGGAAAAGTAAACCCTGTTGTTCTGTAAAGCCACCGTACTATAAGGAAATGTTCTGCATGGTGTAAACTACCTCAAAATTCTAGGTAGTCCAGAGTAAGTATAGCTGATTCACAGAATCATGGAATGGTTAGGGTTGGAAGGGGCATTAAATACCAACTATTACTAACCATCTGCCACAGGCAGGGACACCTTCCACTACACCAGGTTGCTCCAAGACCCATACAATCTCACCTTGAGCACTACCAGAGATGGGGCAGCCACAGCTTCTCTGGGCAAACTGCCCATGCCCCACCATCTTCACAGTAAAGAACTTCTTCCTCGTGTCTTGTCTAAATCTCCCCTTTGTCAGTTTAAAGCCATTCCACCTTGTCTTGTGTCTTCAGGCCCTTGTCAAAAGCCCCTCTCCAGCTTCCTTTTTGGCCCCTTTAGGCACTAGGAGCTTCTCTAAGGTTTCCGTAGATCCTTTTCTTCTCCAGGCTAAACAACTCCAGCTCTCAAACATGTCTCTGTAGGAAAGTTTCTCCAGCCCTCTGATCGTCTTTGTTAAATTAAGATTAAAGTAATGCGTGAGGTTACAGCTTCTCCATATCTTTTCTATATGCATCCACCACCAGCACCTTGTCTTTAGAGAAAAGGGAATCTACCTGTTCCTTAGGCTTATCGTTTAGATGACTCTACTGTACAGGTGGGGTGCATGTTTTGAGCAATCCTGAGCTGAGCTGTAGTTCTGTGCTAAGTCTCTGATCTGCTGCTTTTTCTGTTGTGACAAGTTGGTGCTTCATCATAGTTTGCCTTTGGATCTGCAGATCTTGCTTGCCATTGTAGAGTGAGCATCTCCATTTTTTTCCAAGACAGAAAAAAGAAGAAAGAAAAATAAATCCCACATGTTGATTATATTGAATCAGAAAGCCAACATTATGCTGCGGTGGAAATTCCTTCCTTACTCTGATGCCTCCCCCCGGCTTTCTGTCTTTGCTTGGAGCCAGTGGTTACTGGAATCACCAAGCCCTACATTTTGTCAGGCCAAGTCCTCTCCTGCATCCACCACCACTCAGTCTCAAGCCCTTGAGGGAAAAGCCCAGGCAAGCAAAGCCATGCAAAAACACTGATGAAAGCCCAAGTCAGCATCGCAGACATGCAGAGCTCCCTACCTCTCTGGATTAATGATTTCTGTAGTAGACTTGTTGCTGGTTTTACAAGTGTATATTCAATGCAGAAAAGGGGAGGAGGAGAGGGCCAAGAGAGGAGGCATCAAAGTTTAATGACAAAATCATGGCTAGCTTTGCCAGGGCATTTCATTATATAAGTTGAGCAGTAAGATTGTTTCCTACGCCCCTGTGACCAAAGGAATGCAGGGAGCAAGCAGCTCGAACCAGACGGTGAAATGGATAGCTTACGGAGTCCAGGAACATGCGTAGGCTGTCCCAGCCACCACATTGTAGAAGTACAGCCTCGCCAGTGAATGAAAGAACTGCTCCAGAGTTTCTCTAACTCCGGTCCAGGGGATTAAACAATTCACTCCAGGGTTTGCAAGAGAAAGCCTGGGTAAGCCAGCCAAAGGCAGAGTGCAGTAAGCATGCAAGAAGTTCAACTCAGGATTCCTTATTAAAGGAATAGAAATGACAAGAAAGTAAAATTCCAGCAGCTAAAAATCAAAAGGCTTCATGACTCCAGGCTGAAGGGTTTATAATGAAATGGTGATGCTTTCTGTGTTATTTCGTTTTTCCAAATCCATCTCCCAATCTCACACACAAACTCTCTTCCTTCTCCTAACTTTGCACGCTGAGGCCTCTGAAGCTAAATCGGCATTGTTACTTATGCATGTACTGCCCAGTGTCCTTATTTCACTGAATTATAAATTATATCTGATAACAGCAAATATTAACAGATGACCAATACCTATTTATCTCCTTAAGGCAAGAAAAGACACATATCAGCACTTATCTCCTCCCCAAAGGTACCTCTTCAGGTAGCAGCCTGCTTACTTGGATCAAACTGTTTTCAAAGACCACTGTAGTAATCAACAAGCTTCCATGCCTAATGTCAAAGTTGTGGACTAATATCTACACTAGCTAGAAAAGCACCCTAAAAGTTAAGGTATAGTCTGGAAATGAATGTAAATTTTCTCTCCTGATAATGTTTCACCAATCTTGAAACATTCATGGGACTTGAAGAACTGGCAACAGAGGGGGTTCTGGCTGTACAAGCTAGCGGTTAGTGGCCTCTGGTCAAAGCTTCCGGTGTCTAGAATAAGATAAAAATAATCTTTGCAGAACTCTCCCAGAAAGCTACTCAGAACATGAAAATGTTTTATGACCTGCATTTTTCACTAGTTATAGCCCTAAAGCAGCACCAATTGCCTCCTACATCCTTCCCTTTATTATTTCCATCTGATAAGGTTTGATATCACCTGCAATTCTGGCTTTGGGAAGTTTTTTCTAGGAGCTTAATTCTCCTGAGCAGCCATTATAGAGGGAAGGAAGGTGCTGAAATAAGCCAAGTGCATCTCACTTGCAATGGTTGATAAATAACTTCCAGATGTTTCATTACAGAGTGCTGCAACCTCTGCACCCTTTAGTGGAAAGACAGTCTTGCTGCAACAATGCAATTGGCAAAGATTGCGGGGAGGAGCAGTATTTTATATTGCATTAGACACATGGACCTGAGGAAAAGCTAAAACTAGAAAGGTAAACAATCGACAAGTTCCTTGGTAAGCAAGATGAAACAGGACCAGCAAGTTTGGGCTTGGGTTCCAAAATATATTTCACTTGAACAGTTGGTTTGCATCCAAACTGCTGAAGTGTTTGACATCATGTCATGAACCACTAGCTGTTCACGGGTGATGGGACAGGAGCAAGAAAACATTGCTCCTGCTCTTGACAAAAACTTAGGAGTAACTCAACGGAGACATCTTGGTTCAGGTAATCATACATCTACTGTCATTCCCTTTTATTAGTATATGCATCATTTAAAAAAAGTATTTAACATAATTATCAATGTGGGTATACATTATACAAAGCCATTTCTGAACTTTGGAGAAGCTTAGATCTCAACACAAATTCTACCCCAGATTCCCACATCTAGAGCCACAGAAGTCTTCAAGTCAAGTCTAGATGTGCTAACTGAATAGATGGTAACCCAGTGTCATGTCCTAGGGGCATCCAAAAGTGCTTAAAATAAGTAGATGATACATGATTTTATTTTTCCTAGATATTCTTTTTATCCACAGAGTTGCTTGCCTCTGTTGGGTTATTAGGGTTTTTCATTGCTTTTGCTACCTTGTTTTCAAATGCTCCTGAGGATTTCCATCCAAAATATGAGTGCTCCTGTGAACAGAGAAAGCTGTGCAGAAAAGATAACAGCTGAAATCTTTTGGGTATTCACCTTGCTTAGGCATAGAGGACAGAATGAATCTGGTTTAGACTCCACGATCTCAGACATTAGAACCTGCCTTTGTTGAGTGAGAAATTACTGACCATGAGATGTAAGGGATAAGCTGTTCTTTTCAAAATGTGCCCTGAGTTTTACTTTCTTCCTAAAATGACCCCAAAAATGGGAGATTCTGACAGAACAATCCCTCTGAGGTCATTCATGAAATCATAAATTCTCTTTGCCCTGCTGAACCCTACCTTTCATCCTGCCTCAATCCAACACCTATTATTATGTCAAATATTATTCTTATTAATTCATAATGAAACCATTAACATAATCTGTGTTGGTTTTATGACTACTAGTTTGCAGAATTTCCTTCAGTCTCAGAATACTTTGAGTTCAAGAGGATTGCCGCATGAAGAAAGAGGTCTCAAAGGTTTTGGGGACACCCAAGGGCAATGGAAATGCCCATCTCATGGAATTAAACCTTCATGCAGAGTCCCCATAAGCCCACTAACAATTTTCTGTTACTCCATTCTCTTAGTAAGAGGAGTTGCCTTCTGCAATATCAGCTATGAAGGCTATGTATGAAAAAATATAAAGACTGTCTTTGTCAACTTCTCCCATCCCAATATGGATAATCTTTGTATGTGAGCTTCTGTTTCCTTTGAGGAGGGACTCTTCATTAGCGACTGTAGTGATAGGACAAGGGGTAATGGATTAAAACTTGAACAAAAGAAGTTTAGATTGGATATAAGGAGGAAGTTCTTTACTGTAAGGGTGGTGAGGCACTGGAATGGGTTGCCCAAGGAAGTTGTACTCCATTCCTGGTGGTGTTCAAGGCCAGGCTGGACAGATCCTTGGGTGACACAGTTTAGCATGAAATGTCCCTGCCCATGGCAGGGCAGTTGGAACTAGATGATCTCAAGGTCCTTTCCAACCCTAACTATTCTATAATTCTATGATTCTATTCTATTCTAAAACTTGCATCTAATCCCAGCATATTGCAACCACCCTAGGAAATCAAGCTCAGCCCAGAGTGCTTCAAAAGCCTTTATTTTATATCACTACTATACTTTCATGAGAAGTCGCAGCCAATAATGAAGTCTTGCTATGCCAGCTAGTAAATAAATATTGCAGGTAAGTGACCTACAGAAATTCTGCAGTACTGCATTTTGCTTTATTAAACCTGGCTGCATTGGCTATTTTCAGACCAAGTGAAAATCAAACTGCCCCTTTGCTGGTGCTATATTCTAAAAATCCTAGTCCCTTTTTTTCTCCTCTGAGCCAAGTTCATGTCCCCTTGATTCCCCTGCTCACCAATTTTACCTGGGTTTCAGATAGAGAAAAGCATGTTGCTTTCTAGAGAAAGGGAATGGCCCAATGGGCAGGCTAATTTCAAGCTGAGATAGAAATGCAGCTTAATATGCTGTCAAAAATGATCTGAAACAGACCTAGTTGTGCCAGCTGATAAAACTGCAATGTTCTGCTTTGGGCTGAGCCATCCCAGGTTGGAAGCTGACATTTTAATCTTTTTCGATGAAAGGAACAAAAGCAAAAGCAAAACTAACAGAAGCAAAAAACAGATACACAGAAACAAATCCAGAAAAATAAATAAATAAAAAACCCTTTTGGTGGGCAAAGTAAAAAAAAAAAATAAAAGAATGTCAATATTCAAGTCCTGCTTCGGAGTATTTGTAAAACAAAACTGCTGATATGAGACAAAGCAGTGGAGTGTATAATGTCCATGTCATAACCAAGAGGACAAGGCAGGGCTCCTGGGTGTGACTCTGCTGATGCACGATGCTTTGGTTTTGATGCCATAGCTACTGCAGCAGACTGCCACATGTCTCAATCATGATTTCCAGGATTTCATCCAGCCACAGTCTGATGTGCACAAGGGTACAAGAGCAACCTACAGCCACAAGAACATAGTTGTGTGCTCAGCTCCTTGATCTGCCCTTTGTGTCACCAGACAAAAAGGATGAGCTGCATGGTAAGCAGATATCTTCATTTGATTTATCTTAAGCCGATAACTTATTCCACTTATACTACAGCATCAAGATTTAAAAAGAGATGACCCAACTGACCTCCAGCAACATCCACCCAGCCCCTCTCCCTGTTGGCTCTCATCAAAGTCCTGTCTGTCAAGCACATGCGGACTTTCAGCCTCTGCAATCTCGGTATCGCAGGCAGCAAGAGTTTGTATACAAAGCTGTCACCACTCTCAAGAGTGGGTGGATTTTCCAGCTCATCTGTAACCTGAGTGGCACTTCAGCCCTGGGATCTTTCTTCCTAGTGTCAACAGCATGCAGTGCTGCGCTATCCCATTACACATTATCTTCGATCAAGTTGATGGGCAGGAGGGAACAGAGCCAGAAGTAATTGTGACAGGCTGAGTGTTTTTACAGGCACAATAGTTAATGGGCTGGTTAATGTAAAGGATTAGCCCCTTCATCCCCAGGACATATGAGAGGGGAGGAAGGAGGTGGAGTTACTCAGTAAGCCCCAGTAGTAAGCACGGCAATCGGCTTATAATCAGAGAGAAGCATATCAGAAAAATCCTTTAAAATACCTTGTTGTTGGCACAAGGGCTGGCATTTCAGGGCCCTGATGCTCATGGTACCCATCAAACAATAACCAGGGCCTTAATATGAACTGTACTGCAGGGGAGCAGGGAAGGGAAGAGAAGGCTAAACACGTGTTCTTCCTCAGCTGGGGGATAAGAGCAGGAGGAAAAGAGGAAGCTCTCAGCTGCACTATGAGGACATCAAGTCTCCTCTCTCAAAAACTTCTCCCAGCAGATGATGTAGTGTTATATCTTTGTGTCAGGAAGTTCAGTAAGCAGTTGCCCAGATGCATTGCTTCATTCTGGATCTTTCTGTGTGTACAGTGGACATTTGCCACATTGCCTAAGACAGCAAAGCCCAGAGAGCTGACCTTGAGACTCAAGCCTCTCCCCACTGCATCCACCTTACATTATAGAAGCATTATCCAGAGGAGTCCATCAAGTACTACTGAATCACCACTAAGTGTCCAAGCTTATAGGATTTATGGCCATATGCTTTCCTGGTTTGTGAATTGTGAAGTTTGGAAACTCTTCCTCAAACTTCTCATGCAAGCTAAAACTTCCTGCCCAACAGCTGGATCAGCTTACAGCACAGTCACAATCCCAGAAAGACACTACCAATGAAAGCTGCTAAGCACCAGAAGAAAAGGGACCATCAGCTGCAGAAATCTGGGAGGAGTTAGAGATAGCTTGATAATAATATCCCATGGGGAAGGTATATCACAAGGAGGTAGAAATCTGGGGCAGTAGACAGGACTGTGCTACCTTGTGTCACCAAGACAAGGAGATTTGCATTTGCCTGTGGCCAAACAGTTTCCAGGTATGCTCAAGCATACTTGGGGTTTGCATTAAGCTACTGGGATTTAATCAAACCACACCAGTCCACAAGCCAAATCTCTATCTTCATAGCAAAGTGATGTTTAGCATCTTCCCCATTGCAGAAACTTTCAGCTGTGTAGCAGGGTCCCAATCACTATGAAAAAAAGTTAGCTTAAGTTGGTGAAAACTCATAGAAAAGATTATCTCCTTCCTTCCCTTCTCGCCACAGATGGCATCCTAATTTCATCATCAAGAAATATAGGAAGCAAAAACGTAATTCTAGATAGCCGCTTTTCTTTTCCTTGTTTTATAGAATCATAAAATAGGTAGGGTTGGAAAGGACCTTAAGATCATCTAGTTCCAACCCCCCTGCCATGAGCAGGGACACCTCACACTAAACCAGAACCCGAGGCTCTGTCCAACCCGGCCTTGAACACTGCCAGCGATGGAGCATTCACAACCTCCCTGGGCAACCCATTCCAGTGCCTCACCACCCTTACAGTAAAGAATTTCTTCCTCATATCCAATCTAAACTTCCCCTGTTTAAGTTTTAACCCGTTACCCCTTGTCCTCTCATATTCTGATATCTAAGTGAAGTGAAAAACTACCATATTTTGATATCTTGGGGAAGGGGAAAATAGAGCAAACAGTTTAAAAGTAAACTTGTGATTTTTCCATCTTCATTTGGCCAGTTCATATTCACTTCAGCAGCCTCATAGCACTGTCATTATCACCATTAGCACCCAGCTCATTCGTAGGACAGGTCACTGCAAAGAAAAGCAGCACAGGGAATGATACATCGGAGATGAACTTAATTCACCTATTTTTACGAATGTCCAAAATTTACATAGAGAGGCTGTTACAATATGCATTGCACTGAGCCATTCCCACCAGCCTCACTGAACATGGGAGACACCAAGAAGAGATCAGATCCTTTCTAAGACACCCACCCACCCACTTCATCGTTGTCTTCAAAAAGTAATTAGCACTTTCATAATGTCTAACAGATTTGACCACCCTTTAATCAGATATTTGCTCTCCGCCATATCCCCTCTGTCACTGACACTTCTCTTATACCTTAGCAGGAATTTTTCCAGCATCCTGGTTTCTGTGGGAATTACTTATGGAGTCTCACAGCCTACTCTGGTCACTGAAAGAGAGACAGACCTTCACCAGGGCATTTCATCTGAATACCTAGGGATTTGAGCACAGGAAGGGAGCTGATAAAGCCTGGAGTATGATTTTGGAGCTGAGAAAGAGTAGCTCAGCTGAAATAGTCTGATCTATAGATATATAAACTGAGCAAAAATTAATCTCACCCTGATAGTCTAATCTACAGAAGATGAGTTGAGAATTTTTATTATCATATTTTCAGTATTTTGCAGTGATGGTCTGTAATGGCACCGACAAAGAACCAGTTTCTTCTCCTGAGAACCCTTCTTCGTTTTTCCCAAAAATGCATGTAAATTCTTCAGAAATTCAAATGTGGTTTCTGCTTCTGGCTCATATGCACGACCAAGATCCACATTAACAAAGCTAAATTTTCTCCTCAAGGCATGATCTAGCTTTGGAAAATTTCCATATGCCCACATGTGCAAAAAGCTTGAAAGCAACTGAGTTGCTGTTGTGAAATATGAGTGTCACAGAGAAGTCAAAAAGGAAAGTGATTGCTCTGTTCTCAGATCAGGGCTTGGGCAGCTTTCAGAAGATTAGCCAGGGGCAAAACCCCAGACTGTGTCAATAATGTATAACATGAAATAGGCAGTTTCTAAGAGGGACCCATTCAATTTTGGACACTGAATGGGCCAGGAGTTGTTCTAGCCCTACCTTAGAGGCAATACATGGTTTTGCAACACCGGTTAGAGTTTAGACCTATGCTGTGCTTTAGGAAATAGTGAATGTTGCAGTAGGCCCAACAAAGAACAAGGTCCTCACTCAGAAATAGACTCTCAAAAACAATGGAGCTAGAAACCACCCTGCATCAAAGAGCTTAGAGACAAAACCAGTATTATCATGGTCATTACAGATCAAGGCACCAAGAGATTAAAGGCTTGATTCTTATGCATGTATCTATAAATGTATACACTATTCTGGCATTGTAAAAAGACCCATAAATGACACTTGGCAACAGATAGTTATTATAAAGTATGTGCTAAATCTGCTGTACAGAATGGCCGGCATCAAGAGATAAGACAAAGGAAGCATATTTCATATTTTCGACAAATTCATAAATAAGGTAAAGAGGTAACATAACATGGCCAAGTTGGAAGAAAATTGTGGTAAAGCTGTTAGTGATGCCAGAACAACCAATTTCTGACAAAAGACCTGTACTTTTCAGGGGTTGTTTTTATTTTTTTTTTTTTTCTGTAGAAGAAATAATTTAAACAAATATATATATATATAACAAAGACTAGAGCTGTTTCAGCTGGAAGTGGACTTTTTAAATAGCCTTTCTACAGAAAAATAATGTCTCAACTCTCAGCACAAATGGGGAAAAGAAAACAAATATCTCCAGGAAATAGCTACAGCAAATTTATCACCAGTAAAGTAGTCAGTAGTTTAAATTAGATACACCTCATTTATAGATCTATTTTGATTTCATCTCCAATGGTAAGATACAAAAGAGAATTAAAAATCACATAGAGATCACAACCTATTTTCAACAACCTTAGCAATGCCTACTTTGCCAAGCAAAATTCACTTCAGTTCTTTGTCAGACCAAAAGCAAATCTACACTGCATGAATCAAGATAATGTTTTAATTTAACAAAGGAGTGGGGGATGGAGGGACAAAAAAGAGAACAGTTAAGAAGTACAGTTAATTAATGTAAGAATTTGACTGGATCAATCCACATGTTCATTTCAAGCCACTAAGCTTCAGGCTTCTGCACCTGGACCATTCAGGTTGCTTTCCACACTGACAAAACAGCAATTCTGATTCAATATAAACAGTGTTCCATACCACAGACAAATGACGTCAATTTAGGATTTATTTATACAAGGCAAGCTTAGATTGGAAGTAACAGATGAGAAAAGGGATGAGAAATGATGAGGGGAAATCAAAAACATAATTGAGATCAAAGCCGTCATTCAGGAAAGAATCTGAAAATGTGCTGCATGTTAAGTGTATGCTTAAGTGCTTCTAAAAAAGTGTGTGATCCTTAATTATAGAAGAAAACTTCACATTTATTCCAAAAGAACTGAAATAATTGTTGGTTTTAATTAAGAAAGCAATTCATTTATTTATTTTATTGGATTCCATGTGTCTGAGAGATGTCTAGACATGCAGGGAAAATTATATACACTTACATGGTGTTAACATAAAGTGTAGTAGAAAAAAAGAAGTAAGAAAATTACTAAGGGACAGCTTTACCTGCCCAGCTCACATGCCTGTTTTCCCCAGCATCATTCTGCAAGATTTAACAGGGCACTTTACAAGAGAGTGTAGTGATATGACAAGGGGGAATGGCTTTAAACTGACAGACGAAAGATTTAGATTAGACTTTATGAAAAAATTCTTCCCTGTGAGGGTGGTGAGGCAATGGCACAGATTGTCCAAAGAATCTGTGGCTGCCACATCCCTGGCAGTGTTCAAGGCCAGGGTGGACTGGGCTTGGAGCAATCTGATCTAGTGGAAGGTGATCCTGCCTGTGGCAGAGCGGCTGGAACTGGATGAGCTTTAAGGTCTCTTTCAACCCAAACCATTGTATGATTCTATGAAAATTATCTATTTTCTCACTGGGAAAAAAAGTAGTATTCCATGGTTAAACATTGTAAACTAAAAATAAAATTAAGTTTATTAAGTAGTTAACTCCCAACCTTTTCCTAATAATCACCTGAAAATCCACTTTTTTTTCCTGGCTAGCCCACATAGTTGTCTAGACAACCAACACCTGCTCTTAATTAATGACTAATATCCCAAACCGGAAACAGTGCTCCCTTGTAATACAGACATGACCTCTGATCATCTCCTTCTACCAGCAAATGTTCAAAACAGCTGAAGACGGCCAAGCCCAGTTAATATTGCCCACCTGCTGCTGCAGCTATTGAAGCCTGGACTGCTCTGCTGTGCTGAGTTCCTCAAATTTTTGTTTTGTTTTTTCTGCTGTGCTGCATGCAGTGACCTGAATTGGCACAAATCCGGCACTCGCACACCCACAAATTTGGAAAGAAATAGAAAAAATATCCAGACTGTTTGTTATATGTTTTCTTGCCAGAGAAAGGCATGGCTCCTGCATTCCACTAGCACAGCTGACAGTAGCTTGTCTTCTATGACCCTCAGATAGGTGGGAGCCCTTCATTCAGTGTGGTTTACAACTAGAAACATCAGGGTATCTGTGGAGAGGAGAATCTCCAGAGAACAAGTGCAACATGTATTTTAAAGTTGACCAGACTCTGCCACCAGCCCAACAACCCAGGAAAATCCTGATAGCCAAGATGTGAGTTAATCTGGCAATCAGACTGGGGAACAAAGTTCTTTCAGCAAGAAAGGTGAGTAACAACTCTGGTCACCTCCAGTGAACCTTATCTTTTCAGCTCTAGTCAGAAGAATGTATCAAAAGAAGTCCAGCTTTTCCTAGCCATTATAGAGAGGAGATCTGGTGGGGTTATGCCTCCCAGTGGTGCTGATCTTGATGCTGATGACTGGGTGATGTTTGTTTCCTAAAGAAAAAGACAAAATCTTATTTTGTGTAAGTCAAATGCATAAAGGATAGCTAATGGTGACATTACTTCTTTAAAAGCATAGCCCAAGCATAAGAACCTAATGTGAGAAAGCCACAGCTGACATTTTTCATCTCACAAACTGTCCATTAATTCTTAGTATAAAGCTTGTATCTCCCACTCTGTTCAATTAGCGCTGATTATTAAAAAGGTGCAATTTTAACTGAGGGAGCTGTCATTTGCACAATGCTTTACCTTTGCTTACTAGTATTTCAGACTTCCACCGGCACTGAAAGAAAGAGTTATAGGGCTGTCTCTGGTTGCTCATGTTACTCATTTGTTAATGCTGACCATATCAGTCTAGATGAACTAGCAAACTTGCAGGTAATTCTTGGGTGCTGTTTAGGAGATAGAAAGGAAACATTTACAAAGCATGTTTCCATGCAGCCAAGCAGTTCTGAAGGGTGAGAGTGTTACAAGTATATTCAGAATTTGTTCCTTCACAACTTGTCCCTGTGCTAGAGTATAAACATAAATGTAACCAGAGGGTAATAACAAACAATATAGTGGATTACTCTGAAATAGACTTTGCTTCTTTACATGATATCCAACTTCAAGAAAGCAATGACTTCAGCCCTGCCAGCTGCTGACTTCCCATACTGATACCATAAGCTCTCCACAGGGCAACCTGCTTTTGGTTTAACCGCGATCCCAACTTCCCTCCTCCAAATTATGCATCTCCTTTTTTTTTTTTTTTTTTTTTTGACATCCGTCATGTAAGTCTATTCAAACCAGACCACGCTAGGCATCCCCTGGTAGTAGGAGGAGGGAATGACATGTAATTACCCAAGTAAGTGAAAGTTGGCTTATCAGCTCATATGGACCCATGTAACTGCTGATTTCACACCAAGAAGAGAAGTAACCTGTAATTCAATCTAGTGCCTGCAAGCAGCAGAACTCTTCTCCTTAAGGGAAAAAAATACATTATGAATGCAGAAAGCTGGGGTGAAAATTGAAATAAAAATTTAAATGAACTGAAAACTTGCAGTTTGCTCCAATTCCCAGACAGATTTCTTCACAAGGTCTCCACCCTTTCTTGCAAACCTTGGTGTAAAGGCAGTGTTTTCACACACACGCACAGGCATTTGCATATGAGTGGGCACATAACACTTTCTCTTTCTAGTTGTATGCTGTGAACAAGACTTAAGCTTATATGACTGGTTAACAGCCGTGTGGAATGACACTGTTTTTACTCTTGCTTTGTGACTTGGGCTGGAATAGAGAGAAAGGGGTAGATTGAGAAGTGAATTGTGCACAGCAGCAAAAGACAGATGAGATGGAAAGGCAAAAAAGGGAAAGTAGAGGAATTTGTTGTATTTGTTCAAGTTCATCCACTGATTAATAAAGGGCAAATGAAGAGTGACAGGGAGGTAACATTAATCAGGCCTTCAGCATTTCATAAACCATAGACTATAATTTCAGGGAGTAGGAGCTCCAGTTAACAGATTTTTGGACACAGCTACAGTGCTGTCATGAGGCTGGGGAGAGGAAGAGGAGGGGAGTGACTGGGAGGGGACAGACCTTGTGAAGAGGAGAGAGAGGTGAGAAAGGCTGAGGTCAATGGCAAGGTACTGGTGGCAGCTCATGTTCCGAGGTCTTCCGTCTCAGGCACTGCAAAAGCCGCTGCTCAGTTTGGATGTACTTGGATAAGGAGCACTTCATAAACTCTGCACACAACCATGACATAGCTGGGAAAAGTTGACCAGCTCATCTCCTTCGGGGTGGCTGCTTATGCTGCATTACCTGAGATTTTCCCCAACCCAGCTTTACATGACTCAAGTGCCAGAGGCTGCATTAAGGAGGTGTGAACGTCAGGAGTCTGGATACCAGCCAAAGCTCATGAAGGTCAAGAGAGGATTTTTTCCACCACCTTCAACTGGACTTTCAATCAATTCCAGGTTCAGACTGAGACTTTCTCTTTATATACCCAAGAAAATGAGATGATGTGCCATGTAATGAATGGGACCACACAGGGGTGACACTTGTGGTACCTCTCTCAGTTTGCTGAGGACATCTGGGAACATTTCTGTTTGGGGTACATGGAAAATGGGTGTCCCAGCAGATTTTTTACTACTGTCCAGAAGAGGTGGCCAAGACAATCTCATGGGCAAGAAAACATTCAAAATGTGGAGACAATATGCAAAATAAGGTCTGGAAAGGTAATATGGTGATTAGTAAATCCTGGGATGATTTCCTTGCTTTAGGGACATTTTCAACCACCAAGGACAGACTGCTCAGACAGCCAGGCAGACAAACCTCAGCTGCTGCTCCTTCACTTGCAAATACAGGACCAGAGCAAATTTCTAACCTGACAGGAGGTGCTAGTAGTGTAAAGGCATTTAAGTCAGTGCGGTGATTCAATGTTGTGGTTGAGAAGGAGTTGCTCCCTTAGCTTGGCTGATCCTCATCTGCTTCAACTGCCTTTGCAGATCTCACCCAATGTACTGAAATGCATCTTCAGCTTTGCCATCAGCTCTGAAATAAATTACCATGAAGAGGTGTTTAGAGACCCCATAGTTAGCAATGTGTTTTGAGAAAAGTACTAAAGAATGATGAAGAGTTGGTGAAATTTCATGTTACAAATACTTTTACAGCGTTAGCCCTATTTTTAGTTAACAAATCATCTATGGACCAATTATAATTTCCTTCACACATATTAAGTACACACAAGAATTTGCCAAATACACTGGTGCTAACCCCAAACATTCAAAAAACATGAGTCAGCCTTCTCTCTGCTTTCTCCCCTCCCATCCCAGTCATATTATCAACTTAAACTTCATCAGATTTTTTATTATAAAAATGAATGTACTCTCTTTTTATTTGCTTTCGCATACTGGATTTTTTCCATTTTGCCTTTTTAAGGGTTCTTCTGCAGTTCTGAGGATTATTACTGTATCTTCTGTTTAATAGAAAACTGAGATTTCATCATAATTACTTGTCTTTCATAGTGAAGGAGGCATTAAAAGCTCTCCAGGCAAAGACTGGGACAAAACCACATACAGTCCTTGGATTTCTGGTTGTACCCATGTGGTCTTAGGTATTTTTTCTTCATTACGTGGAATAAGCAAATACTGTATTACTGTTTTGTCTTCCCATCTTGGATGGCACTTAGCTTGTGGGCATGATCAGACCTTCATTAATGTGTATTGGAGCAATTTGAAAGCTTTTTTAAATGGAGAGCCATTCTCTCTTTCTCCAAGCTGGTCATGGTGATTAAAGGCCATTATTCGCTTTCCTCAACATAGGTGTTCGATGTTATTTGAGATGCTCTAGGGTATTCCAGCTAGTCTCCAACATCTGGAGGATCATGAGTCTTCTGTAAGACCTGTCTGGTATCCACAAGCCCCATGTGGATGTTTGAGACTCCCAAGAGCCTCGAATCACATTAGGCATCTATTTTTAGGAAACTGTGTGCCCTTTCTCCAGCATACGGAGATCCAAGTAAATGGGATCTGAAGATGCCCTAAGCAAATTAGTACTTTTTGTTGCAGTGGATTTGCGGTAAAGTTTCAGTTCATCCAACAGCATGACAACTTACTTCTTTGAATTATAGAATCATTGAATAGTTAGGATTGGAAAGGATCTAAAGATCATCAAGTTCCAACCCCATTGCCATGGACAGGGACACCTTAAAGGCCTAGGAGCAGGCTGTGCCTGTGTGCAGAAAGATGAGCCAGCAGGAAAGAAGACCAGCCTGGCTGAACATAAAGCTTTGGCTGGAACTCAGGAAAAAAAATATGAGTTTATGACCTTTGGAAGAAAGGGCAGGCTACTCAGAAGGACTAGAAGGATGTCGTGAGAAAACGCAGAGAGAAAAAAGAAGGTCCAGGGCTCAACCAGAACTTAACCTGGCTACTGCTGTAACAGGCAATTAAAAAATGTTTCTATAAATACATTAGCAAGAAAAGGAGGCTTTAGGAGAATCTCCATCTTTTATTAGATGCAGGGTGAACCAGTGACAAAGGATGAGGAAAAGGCTGAAGTACTTAATGTCTTCTTTCCGTCAGGCTTTAATAGTAAGATCAGTTGTTCTCTGGATACCCAACCCCCCTGAGCTGGAGGACAGGGGCAAGGAGCAGAATGAAACCCCTAATATCCAAGGGGAAACGGTCAGTGACCTGCTACACCACTTAGACACACACAGGTCTATGGGACCAGGTGGAATCCACACGCGGGTACTGAGGAAGCTGGCCATTTTCCATTATTTATCAGCAGTCCCAGGCTAACCAGGGAGGTCACAGGTGACTGGAAGTTATTAATGACCTGGACAAGGGGAAGAAGTACAACCTCAATGAGTTTGCAGGCAAAAATAAATTGGGCAGGTGTGTCAATCTACTTGAGGGTTGGAAGGCTCTACAGAGGAATCTGGACAGGCTGGATCGATGCGCCAAGGCCAATTGTATGAGGTTCAACAAGTCAAAGTGCCAGATCCTTCACTTGGGTCACAACCCCATCCAGTACTACAGACTTAGGGATGGAAGGCTGCCTGGCAAAAAAGGACCTGGGGGTGTTGGTCAACAGCAAGCTGAATATAAACTAGCAATGTGCCCAGATGGCCAAGAAGGCCAACAGCATCCTGGCTTGTATCAGAAATAAAAGTGATTTGTTTTTTATTCATGTACTTATTTCTACATATCAAAATCCATAAATGGATTATTAATGAGCTTCCATTTTGCTGCTGGGGTCATGGGATTAAAAAGCTTAAGAAATCCTTGTACCCTTTGCTTTCATGTAATCCGGAGGACCACAGTCTGTAGATGCCTGAACCAGTGCAAAAGTTGCAGCCTGATCAAACAGCACCCAAAAAAGTGAAGCAAAATCCCACTAGGATCCCAGCCCTCTTTAATAGTGTGCACAAAAGCCTTTTGACAATCAGGAGCAGAGAACTGGATCATAGAATCCTAGAGTGATTTTGGTTGGAAGAGACCTTAAACATCACCTTGTTCCAACCCACAGGCAGGGACACCTTCCACTACATCAGGTTGCCTTATCCAACCTGGCCTTGAACACTGCCAGGGATGGGGCAGCCACAGCTTCTCTAGGGAGCCTGTGCCAGGGCCTCACCACCCTCACAGAGAAGAGCTTCTTCCTCTGATCTCATCTAAATCTCCCCTCTGAAGTTTAAAGCCATTCCCCTTCTCCTGTCCCTACCTGCCCGTGTCAAAAGCCCCTCTCCAGCTTTCTTGTCAGCCCCTTTAGGCACTGGAAGCTGCTCTAAGGTCTCCCCAGAGCCTTCTCTTCTCCAGGCTGAACAAGCCCAGCTCTCTCATCCTGTCTCCATCGGAGAGGCGGTCCAGTCCCAGGAGCATCTTTGTGTCTTCCTCTGGGCTCATGCCACCCACTCCACGTTCCTCTTGTGTTAGGGGCCCCAGAGCTGAATACATGCGTGTTTTCGGATAACCAGGACTAGAAGTAGGTCCAGACACATTGCAGGAAGAAAAGATACTGCAAGGCAGTAATGGGATGGCTTCAACACCTCCAAATCAAACAGAACTCTTCCTGTATAACTAACTTTATAAGGGATATGTAGAGGCTTGACTCTCATTTTAAGGTCATAACTTAAATATATGTTAAACTTCCATTATAGCTAGGTATATATATGAACTGTAGTCTGTCTTTCTACATGGCTAATGCTTATAAGAGCATGTTAGCGCTCTTTGCAATTCAGGACTTTCTTTTTCATCTAATTGAAGAGGGCCACAGAAATGCTCAGCAAATATAACATCATCTGTAAAAAGCTTCTTTTTGGACCAGTGTTCATTACTGTGCACTGTGGCAGACACTGAAGTAAATCCCTCCTGGCCTGTGTGGTTTTGTGAGAATCCAGGAAAAAAAATTAAAAAAGTAAATTTCACCAGATCAGCTTTCTAAGCAGTGACTTTCCTTGTGCTTTCCTAGAAACCCTGCTCTGCTTTTCCCATCTCCTGCCAAGCTGTACAGAATTGGATGAGCATAATTTTTCTTTTTCTCCTTCTACATGAGCTGGTGCCAATGCAAGTAAGTTTATTATTGTAACTTAACCCTCTCTTGCAAAGTGTATTTAAATCACCTGGATTTACATTTTGAATGAAACCGGAACTGACCCTACTTTGCTGAAAATTTAGCTGTTCTTTATTTAATTTGCAAGGGCTTAAGTCAGCTGCAATGGATTGGGGTTAAGAGAGTCTCTGGTGAGAAAAACCTATGAGCGGAGAGAGCAGCTGGAAGTAAAACACACAAAGTCCATGGGATACTCAGAGACAGTGCTTTCTGGCAGTCTTCAAATTCTACCTGTCCTGATGCAAAGGGGAACCCATTTCAGGGGTTGGTTAGTTTGTTTGCTTGTTTGTTTTTCTTTTAAACATGATTATAGACACCTTTAATAAAATCAAACCTGGAGGCCAAAGACTGAATGGGTGTCTGAAGGCTGCCTTCACTATATAGGCAGAATTGAGTGACTAATACAGACTTAAATAATTTGCAGGCATCTGATACTAAAATGAAAGAAATCCCACCCCCACATCTACTGACTGGGAGCTATGCCCTGCAGACACTTTAAATGGCTAATGTGGCTCCATGCACCTTAACCTTTCAGAAATGTTTTTTTTCTGGGAGATTTATTAATTTTTCTGGATCTAAACAAAAGCACAGGAAAGGGAAAAAGAAAAAAAGGGGGGGGCAGAGACTAATAATAGTAAAAAAAACTAGCTGAGATGAAAACCAGCTGATAATCAACCTTAGAGAAATCCTTAGAGGATCATTCTGCAAAGTCATTCTGAAGGTGTGACAGCTTTGTAGATGTAGTACAATCAGGTCAGGACATCAAGTGGAGTTAAGAAAGTTAGAAAAAATCCCTTAGCACGGTGATTTCCTGGGTACCCATGACTAAGCCTAGTAAACAGTTCCGCAATCTCATCTGACCCCAGCAAGAAGCAATGTGATCAAGAGCAATGAACAGAAATCGCAGTCTTCAAAGTCCTTTATTGGAAAATGGGCTTATATCAGAACCTAGAGTGTCTAGACTAAAAAGATAATAAATAGTGTCTAGAGTAATAAGATAATAAATTAATTGGGAGTTTATTAGTTTATTAGACTAGACACTCTAGAATGTAGAATGCATTGTGTCTTCAATGTTGAAAAAGGAATTCCAAACAAAATAGGTCTTTCAAAAAAGAGGCAATGCTTTGAAATGAAGTATTTAATTCACTTTGCATCATCCTGCTTCCATTTCATTTCTAATCATCAGAATGACCCTCTGAGAAGGAGTCGTTTAAGACAGGTTCCTGTGAGTCAGTTAATTTGCCCTCTATGTGTGCATATCTAGCTTCAGCTACTCCAGAAAAGATACTTAGACAAAATATCAAATTTTAGATTGCTAATGTTGAAATGAACATTACTCTTTCTTTTATAGCATCCCCAGTTTCTACTCGCAGAATGAAGATACTGTCAGTGCCACACTTCACTTGGTGTTCTGAAAGGTTACAAGCTATAAAAGCCAATGTAGTAGCAGTGGAAGCCTTGAAAATACTTTCTGTTGTAGCCAGGCTTAAGCAGCGTTGTCTTCAGTGCTAAGTCTGTGTTCTTCAATTTAGCTCTTGATCTTTCATTCTGCTTGCAGAGGTCCATCTTTTTATGTCATTCACTGTAAGTGAGGAACTATACCTAATTCAGATGAATCCCTGAAACAAGAGAAACAAAGTTCTTCACAACTTTGGGTCATTTTGAAATCAGTGGCTTCAAAGTGGTTGAAAGGGTCTGTTGGCCAGAATAGAAATGCTGCCTGATTGACATCATCATTTGTCACAGGGTTGGGGATGAAAAGTAAAACGTCATCTGGTTTGATTCATGAAAGGCTGTCCTTCACATCAGCTGCTAAAGAATGTTCACTGCACTTCCCCAATCAATGAGCTAAAGGTAAGCTAAGCCAGGAGTGGTTTGTCCTCATCTCTGGCCCTCCTTTGAGCAAGAGCTTGGTCAAGGTGACCTGCAGTCTCCTCTGACCAAATTTGCCTGTGGTAGAGTATGACTTTCGCAGGAAAGGTTGTCTTGGAAGTGTGGAGAAAAGGAGACCATCACCACAGAAGACTGAGGGTCACCCACGCAGTGATTTGTCAGAGAGCCTGATAAACCAAGCAATCCCCCATCAGCAATCCAGCAAAGCTCTGCTTGGCAAGACTGAACCCCAAGGGAGCAAACTCCATCCTGGTTCCTGAGAAGAACAACTGTGCACGAATGAGTCATTCCAATTGCTGCATTTGGGTAGTGCTCTG
Source organism: Amazona ochrocephala (assembly GCA_039720435.1). Classification (NCBI taxonomy): domain Eukaryota; kingdom Metazoa; phylum Chordata; class Aves; order Psittaciformes; family Psittacidae; genus Amazona; species Amazona ochrocephala. The sequence continues at coordinate 104,856,006 of CM077876.1, forward strand.
GATAGTGGGCAGTCTGATCCCATCACTAACTTCATAGCCTTTGTCCTGCCTCAAAACTTTCCACTTTTGTCTGCATTGCCATTCCTGACCTTTGGCTGCTGTGCCAAATTTTTCTCCTACTCTATCATTCCGTATCTGAGATGCAAACCCCAACCACAGCATCATCCCCAGCTTAAAATTTATCAAAAGAACATATGTCAGACCTTTTTGTATTTGGTCACCAGCAATAACTCCAAAAGTTTACCACATGTTAAGTGAAGACAGCACTCATTTTCGGAAACCATCTTTCTTGTCCTTATTTGGAGAGATATTTCTCCTTGTTGCTTTCTCTTGGCCAGTACTTGAGAGGTAGGGTCATATTGCCACCAGGCTTACAGGGCAAGCAGACAAGGCTGTGAAACTTCATTTGCATATTATTAATCTCTTTGAGACACCAAGGGGGATGTTGGGACCAGTACTGGCAAGTTTTAATTATTCACTGACCCTTAAAAAACTAGTTAGTAGGAAAGGCTAGAACTGTCTTCTTTTTATAGCTGCTCACTTACCAGCATTCAGAAAAAAAAGGAGGAGAGGACAAAGCACATTCATGGCATTTTTGCTAGGAATAGAGCAAAAGAGGGGAAAAGCCAGATTCAATTTTTTTATATCTTTCCATTATTTAAACAAAAATACAAGGCAGCTTCTATCCAGAAGCTATTTTGCCATCTATAACAGCAGGTTGAAGGGGACTCACAGCAACAATGGTCCCATGGTCTAGTTTACTAAAATAAACAGCAAAATCTGGAAAATGAGGATAGCTGCTTCTGAGAGAGGGGATGGTTCTTTGCATATTGATCCCTGAGCAGGAAAGGCAGATTTACCTCTCCAGGCATAACTGAGCTTGCTTAGATTAGAGATAGAATAGATTGATAGGTGGATAGACAGAGAGAGAGAGAGACAGACAGACAGACAAACACTTTGTTCATAAGAGGGATAGCAGCACTGCAATCTTCTGCCAGAAATCTGGGGCCAACATGTTCCAAGTACTGCTGAGCAAAGCCCTACAAAATAAGTAGAAATGACCACAAATATGCCTGTGTTTTAAATTCTAGAGGAGTTGGCACTGCCTGGTAGTCTGCTGGATGGAAAGGGAGCAGCAAAATCTATACAATTGCAGCAAGGAAGCCTTGTGTTCTCTGCAAGGGGTGAATTTGTCAAGCAATGCCCAACACCCAAGCCAATGCTGAAGAAAGCCATTTGCAAAAGTGATTTTCCTTTTACGAAGCAACTTGAAAAAGCTGTACATGTCTGTCCTGGGTTCAGCAGTGGCAGTCATTTTTCTCCTCAGTAGCTGGTGCAGCACTGTGTTTTTGATTTTGGGCCTGCGAACAGTGCTGATAACACCAGTGTTTTCAGTTACTGCTTGGTGATGTTTTGGTCTGACCAAGGACTTGCTGAGTCTCATGCTCTGCCAGGGAGGAGGGGAAGCCGGGAGGAAGCAGAGACAGGACACCTGACCCAAACTGGCCAAAGAGATTATTCCATACCACAGCACATCATGTCCAGGATGTAAAAACGGAGAGCAGAGACCCAGAAGGGTGGTGGGGGTGCATGGTGGGGGGTGCACTACGTGGTCGGGCTTGATTTTGGGTGGTGAGCAATTGTGTTCTTTTCCCTTGTATTTCTCTTATTATTATTATTATTGGTGGTAGCAGTAGTGGTTTGTGTTTTACCTTAGTGTCATGGGTTCAGCAGCAGCAGTCATTTTTTCTCCTTCTTGGTAGCTGGTGCAGCGCTGTGTTTTTGATTTTGGGCCTGGGAACAGCGCTGATAACACCAGTGTTTTCAGTTACTGCTTGGTAATGTTTAGGCTGGCCAAGGACTTTGTGAGTCTCATGCTCTGCCAGGGAGGAGGGGAAGCCGGGAGGAAGGAGAGACAGGACACTTGACCCAAACTGACCAGAGGTTATTCCATACCAGAGCACGTCATGTCCAGGATGTAGAAACGGAGGACAGAGACCCAGAAGCGTGGTGGGGGTGCACTGCTTGCTCGGGCTTGATATTGGATGGTGAGAAATTGTATTCTTTTCCCTTGTACTTTCTCTTGTCATTATTATTATCGGTGGTAGCAGTAGTGATTTGTGTTATACCTTAGTTACTAAACTGTTCTTATCTCAACCTGTGGGAGTTGCATTCTTTTGATTCTCCTTCCTATCCCCCCAGGACTGGGGGAAGAAAGAGTGGGGAGTGAGTGAGAGAGCGACTGCATGAATTTATGGAGGCTTAAACCACGACAATGTCACTTCAAAGAACAAAAAACACTGCTGTGGCACTCGGGTACCCAACCAAAGCAGAAGACTCACAGGGACTTCTGAACCTTTCCCTTAGAAATGCTCAATCTCAGTGTATTGAGAGTCAAAGCTGGGACATCAACTCAAGAAAATCATAACCCATGGAGACAGAAAGCAATGAAAGGCAGCCAATGGGCTACTAACCAGGAAGTGTTTTCCTAGATTTTATCTCTTCCTTGTTTTTAAATACAAAGGGATTGGAGGAAAAAAAGGCCACTTCTCTTGTGCATTTAATTCTGTGGCTAATGACAAGGACACCAAGAAGGGCAATTCCACACAGCTCTGAGGATTACTGTTTGTTTGTTTTATAAGGATGCTTGTACTTGGAGAAAAATGGTCATATTCCAGCCCCCAGCTGCAGCGCATATGGTAGACACAGACACCATAAACTCAGGAGAGCGATTTCCTGCTCCTTTAGTTGTGCATCCTTCCTCAGAATTGGGATTTAGACTTGACCCCCCAAAGGAGCACCAAAGTCCTTGATTAAGTGTCTATTCATATACACTGTTCATAATTAAACATGAGGTCTTTCTCTAACCATTTTAACTCTGTAAGAAGCACCTACCACATCATTTTCTGTCTAGGGAGTGAGAGGACACACCAATGCTTCCTGCTTCCACACTATAAAGTCTACAGTTCGTATCTTCAGTGGGTCACTCAGATTCAGATTAATACTCTCCCTACATGGGCCACCTCAGGCGGATGACATGGTAGCAGTGGTTAGGTTTCTATTTCCAGCAGCACTGAAAGACATGAAGAAACAACAGGATTTTACTCAACTCTTTGAACTGTAACGTTGGACAGGTATTTAACATCGGTATGCTCATGTGTTTCCATGAGAGCTGAAAGTGAAATAGTAGTCTTTACCATGGGGGTAGGATTGCATGTGCCTATTACTCAATTTGGGCATTTTAATCATGACTGAGATTTTTTATTCTCTATGCATCCTGTCTTCTAACCTCAAGAGCATCAACCTTTTTACTCACCACTTGCTGTGGAAAGAGCTGAAAACCCATTTGTACTAGATAACATACTTTGGATTGTTTGATATTACATTGCTGTGTTTCCAATTAGGTTTCCTTGCTTTTATCTTCTTTGTGTAATCTGTTCAGTCCCTCCCACTAATTGGAACCTTATTTGCCTTTTTCCCCCTTTCAACAGTGTTTATCTTTTGCATTGTTCCTTGCATCTCTGCTTAGCAAGATTGACTTCTGTTATCTTTAGTTTTTAAATATATATTTAGATTTTATTGGCACAGACATTTGTTAAAGTGATCCAAGTATTCATGACAGACCTCATGACTTTCCATAGTAAATTTTTTAGACAATCAACTCAGATCAATGCTATTTTTTGTCTCATTCTACATTCTTTTAGAGTTGTATTTTATGACAAGCCCACCACTTCAGATTATTACCTTCCATACATGACATCCCCTCAGAAACAGTAGATATCTGATGATATTCTGATGGCTAGACCTCCAGATGTTTTATTTTGTTTATCACACTTGGCTTGTTTTCTAGGACCAAGTCCAAAACAGACTCTAATCTCAGTCTTGCTCAACTAATTCTGTGAGGGGCTGTGAAAAGTTATTAAAGGGGGAAAAAAGTCTTTACACAACAAATCCTTCTGCAAATCCTAGTGTTGTCCTTATGTACTTAAAACATATCTTAATCAATAATGACCTTGCAAGAAGACTGATAAGGATTTTTGGGGAGGGCAAGGAAACTCTCAGAATAAAATGATTTCTTGCCAGTACAAGTCAGGAAGAAACTTTCCAAGGGCAACTTCCTGTAAGTGTTGAGGAGGAGGTTTTTGTGCTTTTTCTCTACAGATGGCACTCGCCACTGCTCGAGAGTAAGAAGAGATTCTGGATCTATGATTCTATGATTCTATGATCTGTAGCCTGATCCAGGATAGCAGTCTCCATGTCTAGAAAACAAACAGAATGAAGAAGAGAGTAACCAAATGTGTAACATGCTGCAATGCCTTCCTGCCTGTGTGGAGTCTTGTAGGGCTTGGAACTGAAAAGCACCATTCTGGAAGGACAGACCATGGCCACTTGGACAAAGTGGCATTCCTAGAGGTAAATAAAGAGGTAGGTGAAGACGAAGGGACTCAAAATGAGACAGAATAAATGATCCAGTAAGCTTGAAATTAACAATTCCAGTTTAGTGAGCAAAACCAGGGGATCTTGTGAGATCCCCTCTGCAGTCCTGCATTCAGCTCTGAGGCCCCAGAATAAGAAGGATGTGAAGCAGCTGGAGCAAGTCCAAGGAGGCCGCAGAGATGAACAATGGGCTGAAGCATCTCTTTTACAGAGACAGGATGAGAGAGCTGGGCTTGTTCAGCCTGGAGAAGAGAAGGGCCCAGGGGGACCTTAAAGCAGCCTTCTGAATATAACGGGCAGAAATGAAAGCTGGAGAGGGGCTTTGGACAAGCGCAGATAAGGATAGGACAAGGAGGAATGGCTTTAAGCTGGCAGAGAGGAGATTTAGATGAGATCTGTGGAAGAAGTTTTCCCTGTGAGGGTGGTGAGGCCCTGGCACAGGTTGCCCAGAGAAGCTGTGGCTGCCCCATCTCTGAGAGTGTTCAAGGCCAGGTTGGACAGGGTTTGGAGCAACCTGGTCTAGTGAAAGGTGTCTAGTGGAAGGAAGGGAGTGGAACTGGATGATATTTAAGGTCCCTTCCAATCCAAACCATCCTGTGATTCCATGATTCTGTGAACCTAGTGGTGTGGTTATCCTGAATGAACCTACATGGCTTGGCAGTACTATCGGGGCACCATCCCATTCCCTCGAGGTAACACTACCTGCACCACTGGCTGTGAAACTCCTCAGATAATGCCTCCCATGGCAGTGCCAGAAGAGTGGTTTTGTGGCCGTGTCAGGGCTAGGAGGAAAGTCTGTGGTGGTGTTGAGTTACTTGTTGTCTACACCCAGGTAGGAGGGAAAGAAAAAGGGGTCTTACAGCTCCCAGTGTTATCTCTCACCATCGCTGTAAGATGAGGGCTCCTCTGAACAGATCTCACACTTCGGGTGAGGTCAGAGAAAACAGAGAGCAAAAGATAGTTTTGCCATTCCAATTTCACTGAAGCATTATGTTGTACTTCAGCTTTCATGAGATCTCTAGGTTATTGAAGTGAGTAAGAGATTTTGCGGCAATACGCATTAAATAGCACAATGGCCATTTCTTATTCTATTCATTTTATAAAAAGTTTTATCAGAAGACATAAATGAAAGTCACCTTTCCAGTTCTTAACCCAACCTTTTGCTAGACTTGGTTAATCCACTATTTTTCTTATTTGTCTTCTACTTTGTTTTCTTCAGAAATTGATACTTAAATTTCTGAAGTTCACACAGGCAAATCTCTGGTCACCTGCAGGCATATACCAGCATGCTCCCTTCTTGACTCCTATAGGTCTTCAGCTGAGCACCCAAGGCATTAATATAAGCTGAACTAACCACATAATGAAGTACACAATCTAATCTTGTCAAACTGCTCTGAAATTCCTCTTGTCAGGTTTTGTAACCGTGATTTCTTGAAGCCAGGCTTTCCAATATATGCTGTGCTTTTGGGAAAGGCAGCAACAGAACAAACAAGACAAAACCAAACAGAATTATTTAGAGTTTTCAGGAAGTTTTGAAACCTTTTTTTTATCTTAAGACTCTTCTCCCCAGTTTCATGGAATTTTCATCCTTTTCTTTCAAACCAAGTTCAAAATTGACATGCCAAAATTCAGAATACAAAAAAAAAAAGAAAAAAAAGAAAAAAAGAAAAAGTAGGAAATTTGAGGATTTTCCCACCCCACCCCACTTCAACAGTTTCCAAACCTTTTTACTACGATGGCCTGAGAGGGCTCTTTATTTTTACAGCTGCTGCATACCTAGTTCTCCTCGCTGGAAGACGCACACGCAGCTCCAGCGATTCTAATCTTTTCATTCCAGGAAAGGAACCAGCTGTAAATTCACTGAAGCCAGATCAGGATACAGCACCAGAACTGTTGTTCTGGCCTCCTGCTGGTTAAGACTTCCCTTGAACTGCTCTCACACTCAGTCCTGTCATAGGTCCAGGAGCCTCTGTTTTAAGAATCCCTTCCCACCTCCCAGTTGAGACCTCAGTAAGCCTCTAAAGGCAGTGGTATTATGACTTCCATGACCTGGTGAGACATCTCTGCAAAGCAACAGTTGAGTCAGATTTGGAGGAGAAGGGGGTGCTTGGTTTCTTCTATCATGACAGCACCCAAAAGAGGTGCTAGGTTTGCATCCACTCCCAATTTCCAAATAAGTGGAATGCTAGGGATAAAATTACTCCATGCACACTCCCTGTCCCTGGGTGATGCTGTAAATGCATTTGTGTAATGATGTTGTAGCACTCAATAGCGCAGCTCCTTCCCTCTTTTACTGCAAGCAGGGCTGCCACAATCCTTGCTGATATCGTGTCAGCTTTCCACCAAACAGTAGGTTATAAGACCAGAAAAAAAAAAAATGGCATTCTGTAGCAAAAAATCAGATCAATGTTTGCAAAGATTGGCAATTTCCCTGCACCCATGGAAAACTGCTCAGGGAGTCACCTCATGCTGGCGAGAACGTCACCTCCAGGGTGGGTCTTTCCCAAATTTTCACAGCAACCTGGTGCTGAGTGTATACAAACACTCACAATGACTGCTTAGCAACACCTCCTGCCAACCTAGGCAGTGGCAGAGAACAAAAATGTGTGCCGTGCTATCCAGCTATTCCTGCAATGAAAATATATCATCAAGGAACAGCAAAACTTGTGTTGGGCTAGTGGGGATGAGGTGGAACAGGACCTCCCGCACCTCTTTCCACAGCACTAAGACAAGTCTGACTTAGTCTTCTTGGACTTGGCAAATCTCACTTGAATTCCAGTGAGCCTCATGTCCCCAGTAAAAGCTGACACACACAAAAGCTATGTGTATATATATGTTGTGTCAGGGGACAGGGGAGGAGGAGGCAGTTCTGCAGCAGGAGCCAGCAGCCATTCCTACAGCCAAAGGTCAAGATATCTGCAGGATTTTTCCAGACATGCGCTGTCATTTCTTATCCTGTCTAGATCAAGTGTGGCCCAGCAAAGGGGAATGCAACCATTTGGCATGGAAAGAGACTGCTGCTCTAAGGGACAGATCCTGAGAGCAAAGGCCACACTACAACCCCCTGCCATAGCAGCCCTGTGACCTTCTGCAAGGCATCTGTCATTACTGTTCAGTATATGGCTGGACAGGTCGCACTGACGGCTGATCATGACAGCTCAGGCTTTTCACCATTGGGGCATCCATTATGATTAATTTGTTGGCATTTTTGAAGACAGGGGTGCCTACATCAACCAGGAAAAAACATTCCAGAGAGGCCTGAGCTAACAGGAGTGAGCTAATGCACCCATGAAGTACAGCCCTTTGCTATAAAAAGGTATGCAAAGGTATTTACTCTGTTCAAATAGCCCATGGGCCACTTTATGGATAAGAGGGATGCTACCGATCAACCACATTGAAAGGAAACACAACATCTTGTTCCAAACATTCTTGACATTGTCACATCATTGCAAGCTTGGGGAAAACTCAGTGCATTGCTGAATTTTTCGTCTTCACACAATACCTCACCATAAAAAGCTGTGTCTTCAGTTTTTTGAGAGGCTAGGCAGAAGATTTTCTTCACTGGAGGACAGTTATGGGAGATGGGCATAGAATAATGGAATGATTTGGGTCAAAAGGGACCTGAGAAATCATCTAGTTCCAAGACCCCTGACACAGGCAGGGACACCTTCCACTAGATCAGGTTGATTCAAGCTCCATCCAACCTGGCCTTGAACACTGCCAGGGATAGGGTAGCCACAGCTTCTCTGGACAGCCTCTGCCAGGGTCTCGTCACCCTCACAGTGAAGAACTTCTTCCTCAGATCCCACCTAAATCTCCCCTCTGTCAGTTTAAAGCCATTCCCCCTTGTGTGCCACTCAGTAGAGTCCATTTGCCACCAGATTAGCTGACAGCAGGCTGAAGGTCTGTTCTTTCCTGCATGTTAAACTGGCTTAAAATCCAGCACTTTATATTTAAAACACTAGTGAGTGGGTGTTGATGATTCCTAGTCAAAACTCAAAGACAAAGCGCCATGCAGTTTCTTAACAAGCATTTAATAAGCACAGGAAACCTCATAAATCGTGTTTGGAAGAAAACCTTAAATATTTGGGACTTGCAATAAATTTTTAATTAATACTATTGGGTAGCTCCTCCTACAGGCATCCTTCTTTCTTTTGCTGTTAAATACATACCATTGTTGTTCCTTCACAGGTAACTTCTCCCAGCTAAGAGTGTGACTGTAGGATACGCTCAGAGCTGGAGAAGAATGGCAGTACCTCAGATGTCTACCTGTTACAAGGTGAACACCTCTGTCAGAGCCTGTAATAGTAGTGGAGATAGTGACTCCAGGGACAGGCCAGGACCTGTTGTTTAAAACAATTGTCTAAAAGGAGCACAGGTACAATTAAATATCCAGATGTCCCTGAAAATAGAAAGATGTTTGGCTTATAGACCTCATAGCAGCTTTCCAATATCTGAAGGGGGCCTATAGGGATGCTGAGGAGGGACTCTTCAGGAGGGACTGTAGTGAGAGGACAAGGGGTAATGGGTTCAAACTTAAACAGGGGAAGTTTAGATTGGACATGAAGAAGAAATTCTTTACTGTGAGGGTGGTGAGGCCCTGGAATGGGTTGGCCAGGGAAGTTGTGAATGCTTCATCCCTGGCGGCGTTCAAGGTGGGGTTGAACATAGCCTTGGATAGCATGGTTTAGTGTGAGGTGTCCCTGTCCATGTCAGGGGAGTTGGAACTCGATGATCTTAAAGTCCTTTCCAACCCTAACTATTCTATGATTCTATGATTCTATCCTTTTGAAGAATAGTTTAGCTGAGTATATTTAAATTTACTCCTATCCCTAGCAATATTTCAGCCTTGGGATTAATACCTGCCTTAGCTTCATGTAGATAATATGACATAAATCATAAGAAGGCAACCTGGACCACACAACACTTAATTTCCTAGTCTTGCATCCAGCAGACCTTTGTCCATGACTTGTATTTCCTGCTCCTGACTGCGCTGTATGTGTTTCAGTTGTACAAATGTCAGCTGAAAGTGACACCAGCTGCTCTGCAAGCTTCAGAAGCAATTTCTAAGCACAGCTCATAAATACAATTTCTTACATTTGGCTATGTCTAAGCTTTTGTAGCCATGCTATGCTGCCCTGCTCTCCACGTCTGCAAAAATTAAAGCTTCCCCATATGCCTGCCCCTCCCTATGTCTTTGATCCTTTTGTCTGGACTGAAGAAATCCAAGCTGATATATAAAGCATGTGTGATACATCAGCCTGGTAGAAAGCTCCTTCGTGTATTAGCCCTCTTCTGGAGGAGTGAGATTTTTGTGGTATGATGTACAGAGCCAAACCTGCCAGCATTCCCTGGAAAGCAAGAATAAGGAGGAAAAAACTGAGCTCATTATTTGAGATCTGATTATATTATCATACATATATACCTTCATTATTAAACCAAACATCTACCCAGTTAATTTCCCAGTTGCCACCCTGGCAAACTGGCCCTGGGAACTGAGCACTGGAGTTAGGGAATATTGATCCATTGGAGTATGAGGGCTGGGTTTGTCTGTGACGGTGAGCAGTAACATCTGGAGGAAAAGGAGGGTGAGTTCCTGAGCAGAGCAGCAGCTGGCTGCCCTGCGCATCCACCACAGCCACAGCTGGCACAGGCACAACAGGACTGCTGCAGAGCTTCAGCCTCCATCCACCAGCACTGCTTCCACATGCTATTGCCCTCATATCATATCCTCAGTTGTTTTGTGCTCTGCTTGTCACTTAGAATGTCACATGGCAGTGGCGCAGCACGGCTGTGGCCTCTGGCCCTATTCATCATAAGGATCAGGGGTGATGGGGGAGCCAGGAGTTCTGTCATTTGCATCCTGGAGTCATGAGTAAGGCTGTTTCCAAATTCAGCAGTAATTTGCTGTCAAGGGCTGCAGGACCATTCATACCAGAAGCAGATGATTTGTGTATACTGTCATACGACATTACTAATGTTGTTCCCAAGTGGAATATCTCCCCCTTTGAGGCAAAGCTCAGCTGGTATTAACCAGCACAAAGGATTCTTATCAATTATCCATTCTATTAAAGTTCTGACAAGTCATTTTCTTCTCCCCATGCAAGTCACAACAAGCTTGTCAATACCCCCTCCCGACACCACAAAAGAAACCCTTCTTCCCCAAGTGAACCATTGGCGGTCAGAGCCAGCCCATAAAACCAGCTCCCCCAGGGATGTGCAGATGACTTCTCTCTGAAAGAATCCTCATCCCACCACCATGCCACAGAAGAGGGGGGCAGATCTCAAACATGTGAATCAAGAGCCTCCTGTACTTGATACAAAGCCACAGGACTATTTGACCATCCAAAGAATTCCTTAATTAAATCTAGGAAACAAATTCTCAAAATAGATATGATTCTATTTTGGACTGAGTCCCAGGTTTGTTTTTGATCTTCCCAGTCAAACTGTCTCCTTCCTTTCCACTGGAAATGAGTGACTGGAAGCCTCTGGCACCCAGTAGAGCAGCCTTATAATAAAAGTTCTAAACTAGTAAATCCTGAAATCTGAAATGATGGGACAGGAGTCAGCTAAATTGCTGTCATTTAGTGCTCTTGCCCAACTCACTAGATATGGTTGTCACCAGCAAGTATGGAGAACTGAAATGCTATAACATTTTGTGCCCTCTGCCACACCATGCAAGCTGCTAAGGACAATAAAGCATAGCCTGGAGAAGAGAAGGCTTCGTGGAGACCTCATAGCAGCCTTCCAATATGTGAAGGGGGCCTATAGGGATGCTGGGGAGGGACTCTTCAGGAGGGACTGTAGTGAGAGGACAAGGGGTAATGGGTTCAAACTTAAACAGGGGAAGTTTAGATTGGACATGAAGAAGAAATTCTTTACTGTAAGGGTGGTGAGGCCCTGGAATGGGCTGCCCAGGGAAGCTGTGAATGCTCCATCACTGGCGGTGTTCAAGGCAGGGTTGGACATAGCCTTGGATGGCATGGTTTAGTGGGAGGTGTCCCTGCCCATGTCAGGGGAGTTGGAACTTGATGATCTTAAAGTCCTTTCCAACCCTAACTACTCCATGATTCTATGATTCTAATAAAAGATCAGAGCCTTGGATGGCATGGTTTAGTGGGAGGTGTCCCTGCCCATGGCAGGGGGGTTGGAACTAGATGATCTTAAAGTCCTTTCCAACCCTAACTATTCTATAATTCTATGATTCTATGTGTAGATGTGGCACTTCAGGACCTGCCTTAGTGGTGTCCTTGGCACAGTTAGGTTAGCAGTTGGACTCTTTTCAAACCTAAATGATTCCATGATTCCCTTTGTTTTATTTAGTTTGCTTTGGTTTTCCTAGAGGTTCAGAAATAGAGATCACTTTATCCACAAATCCATACTTAATCAGAGTCAGAGCATCCTACCTCTTCCCTCTTCCCAACCACTGCATCTTCCTTTGCAAAGACCGTTAACTCCCTACACAGAGCAAGGTTTGGCTTCTCTGATGAATACCCTGACAATTAGTGCCAGCTATTAAGGATGACACAACTCCTGAGTGTACTAAGAAATGGGCTGAGACCACAAATTCATTTCACATTAGCCACCACTCGCACACTAGAGCCTTGAAACACCACAGACAAAATAGACTACTCTCAAACTAGCCATCCAGAAGAAACAGGAGAGGGTGTTTTACATTTTCAATAAGACAAGTAGGTTCAACTATCCAGCTGTTTAGTTAGTATGGATTAAATGTCAATACTGGGACCTTTTCTCAGAAGCTCTACAGATGGGATAGCAGCAAATACTGACCTTTATTTTCTGACCAGTTATAATGTAGACAAGTGATAGCACATATTTAGACTGGACTCTATGCATTGCCTCTATAGCCATCTCTCCAAGGCAAATGCAACAGGTTAGGGAGAATTGACCTGGTGACAAGATCCACCCCTTGAAATCCCAGTTGAGTCACTGGCTAACAGAACTGAGTGTGTTATCAAGACAGTTTCTCCTAGGTCCAGTCCTCTGGAGCTGTGCAAAAAAACCCAGAGGTGATCCTTTATGATTATGTAGTGGGCTGTAACAAAAATATTACAAAAGAGCAAAATATCAAATCCAAATGAAAGGCTCAGAATAGACTTAGAGCTGGCTCTTGAGAATCAGTTTTTAAATTCCATGTTTTATGGGAAGTGAGGGACCAATCAGGATGAAAGCAAAGGTTTCACTTCACTCTTTCCATTATCCACAGTGACGCTGCTAGGCCTGTGGCAAGTTCCACATACAGTGATCAGAGAACACCATAAATTACTCCATTCAATTGTTTTGTGTTTTTTATGCCGAGGTACTCAGTTGTATTTGGGAATTGCAGTAACAGCAACGATACATGGAATTTGGAACTGATCTGGAGAATGTAGAAGGAGAAGAGTTCCCTGATGGAGGCTGTGCCTGATAAGCCATTTCTGTTCACATTCTTCAATATTTAATTTTGACCCTCCTTTTCATCTCCATTCAGGATCTCTCCACACCCTTTCTCTTCAAACGCAAACATTCCATTCCTAAAATCATCCCAGACAAAGCACATCCATCATCACCAGGATGTGCTGCACGAAGTCATCATTTTTCTAAGATCTCAGGGCGCTGGTAATGCCTTAACACATTCACGTTTTATGTTTTTTACACTCCTATAAGATTCCTATATACTGTAGCTTTATGAGAATCAATTCCAGATTCACAAATGTTTCCTTAAAATACATGAGCTATGTTCAGAAAAAAAAAATCACTGCAAAATTTGCTGAAAACACAAAACATGATGTACTCTGTTTTCTTCCTTTTCAGGACTCACCTTGGTCCGTCACAGCTGGAAATATTTGTGCTTGTCCTCAGCAGACCCTGCTAAATGAGCTAGAAAATTCCAAGGAGCAAACCACCCAATGACCCACATCAGGTCTTACATCAAATTTAGGACCCAGATATGATATAATCATAGAGTCATGGAATGGTTTGGGTTGGGAGGGACCTTAAAGATCACCCAGTTCTAACCCTCTGCCATAGGCAAGGACACCTTCCACTAGATAAGGTTGCTCCAAGCCCTGCCGAACGCTGCCAGGGATGGGCAGCCACAGCTTCTCTGGGCAACCTGTGCCAGTGCCTCACCACCCTCACAGGGAAGGGCTGCTTCCTAGTAGTTAATCTAAATCTACCCTCTGTTAGTTTAAAGCCCCTTTCCCCATCACTACATACCTTTCTAAAAAATCACTCTCCAGATTCCTTGTAGCTCAACTTAGGGCCTATGAAAATGAAGTATATAGGGGAAACTTCTGCCCTCTGTAGATAAATAGTAACCTTTTAGTTGCTAGTAGCCCAATTAGTAACCCTGACAGGATTTGACTAAGTGCACTTGCCAGGGAATTCATGTGGACAAGCAACAGTAGAACAAACTAAGAAAAACATGGGGTTTTGCTTGCAGTTTTGGTCCCTCTGCAGCAGGACTCAGCCACAGTGGGGGAGGATGGAGGAGAGCTCCTTTGCTGTTTTTATGGTATAATAGTCCTGTTGCTAATCAGAGGGTTTAAGGTCTACAAACCATCAATACATGACTATAATCTCACAGTACAAATAGCATCAAACTCACAAATGTACACTGTACACAACGTTCATGGAAACAAGTAATTCTCCCAGGCTAATAACTATTCAATCATTCCTTCGGGTCTTGCCATGCCATGGCCTCAGGCTCAGGTTATTTCATGTTCATTTGGCTTCTTTGTGGCCCTGTGTGAGGTCTTTCTAGAGTTTAAGCTGGAGGACAGCCAAGGTGTCAAAGGGACACCTTTTCTCTGAGCTGTTGAGTGGAATGTCCTAAGTTTATGAACACTGGAGTAATTCTAGGTATACGGCCCCCAGGAGCACCATCAATCATGGATTTTCATTTCAAATTCTCTCTACTTTTTATGGCATTTCCATGGCTGGGTAGGAGAAATGCTGTCACTCCCACCAGATCACTGCAGCTTACTGAAGTTGCTGAGCTGGGTGCTAACTTATGTTTAATGCCCAGAGCAGAGCCTTCAGCAGATGCCTGATGAGGGCTATGGAAATCTGAGAATGAAGAAAACCCTTTCAAATATTCCAACTCAATCTAACTTTAGTGTAAAACTAACTGTCTTAGTGCCTGCTGGGGCAGGACTCATGTAACTAAATGTGACTATGGACCACTTCTTATGCAGAAATGTACATACATATTCCACAAAAACCCTGGGCAGTGATAAATGAGAGTCTGTGTGACATGGTGCTACCATCTCAGGCATGTTTAAATATATTTATTTATCTAGTGATTTATCTATCACACAGCTCTAGAAATCAGTGCTAAAAATATTGGTTATAATTTCAGAAAATATTTTCCATGCTAAAATGCCATAACCAAGAAAAGAAATAAGCAACAAGCCTGAAATATGTGTACGTTTTTTTCCCAAACACCTACAATTCTTCATTCTCACACTTTATTGGACATACTTGGACAGATAAGGAACATTTAGACCTATCTTTCTGAGAATATTACAGGAATTCAAATAACCAAACAAGCACAAAGGCTACCTAGTCCAGAGCAAGAGCAAGAGTAAGGACTGTTCTTATTTTATGAAATTACTAATTAAAACAACTAGAGCAGACTGAATTATTATTATACTTTGGAGATACAATAATTTATTGGAGGTTTTCTCCTTAAAAAATCTTTGGAGATGGCAGAATCAATGCCAACTCCAGATTCAACCTGCTTCATTTTAACATGTGGCTCAGACAAGGGTATGAAACAGGCTGCTTTCCAAAGTGAAAATGCGACTGAGGTCCTCAGGCCTAAGAGAGGGCTCCTTGACAGAGGTGAGGATGAATAAGCAGAACAAGGTTAAAGAGCTATTCCAACTCTGGGTGCAATAAGCTGCAGCAGCAGGAAAGCATGAGACCACAATCCCCTCCTAGGTGCTCTGGAGAAACTTAGCCTTCCCAGGACACCCAAGGATCAGAGAAACAAACCTCACCAGCTTAGACTCACCTCCTCATGCCAACACCTATCCTTGCTAGTCCAGAGAACTGCAGAATCAAATTCCTGAGTTACAGTGCAAGGTGGCTTCGAGAGTGTGGCATCTCAGGCTTTCCTACCCTTCTCTTTTATGACACGATGTCCTTCCTTCCCCTAGCCTTCTGCTTAAGCCTGCCTTGAACTGCGGCCAATGGCAGATGAAATTGCAGAGGATTAGTTTCCCTCAACAGGGAGGGGGCCAATGCAGTGCCAAGGTGCAGACAGTGATTTTGTCCGAAAGCGCCTCTCCTCCTCCAGCCTTCCCAGACATCCAGATGCTCTACAGACTCCATCTCCAAAGCCCAAGGAGCCAGTGGCTTTGTCCAGCTACTCTGCTGTTTTGAGGGAAACAAGGAGGGTATTTGCTTGTTCCTTAATTCGATCAGCAAACATTCCCCACACAAAAAAGCTGGGCTGAGAAGAATTGATGTATGCACCATCTTGCATTTGCCAAATGGATTAGCTAGTAATTGTTGGATGTCTCAAATGCAAAGGGCTTCTGACTCCTGTGTATGGAAAGACAGGGCTTGGTCTCTATTTAATTTATTTATCATTATTATTTCCCTCCCCCTTTCTCACTCTTGACAAGACCCTGACCCACTTCCTAAACCCATTTTTTTTTTTTTTTTTTTTTTTTTAGGGGGGGGAGGAAGGGAAGGGGGAATCAGAGAAGGGGTATGGGGTCCTTTCATTAGCAAAGCCTTTGAGCTTCAGAATGACTTTGGAAGGGAGGATATTAACCCTTACAGCTCTTAATGCTGCATTACAACATCTAATCCTGCATTCCAGGGCAGGCTGAAAAATCAGGAAAGGATGAGTAGAAAAGAAAATATCACTTATTGTGCAAAATACATTCACTCCAAAGGAAACAGGGGTCATTGCAAGGGAGGTGAAGAGAGAGAACAAAAGAGGAATCATAATAGTTTTAGGTGATCTTTTGTGGGGATGTACAGAAATTTCCACAGAGCAAGGGGGCTCTGGAGCGATTTACTGAAATGACAATTTCATTTCCTCTGCTTGACTTCACATCTCCTGGCATGCCCTCCCAGCAGTTATCAGCTCATGAGTGTTATCACACATTCATCACCCAGATGGGAGGGTCAGGGCAAGAGCTGCCCCCACCAGAGCCAGGGAGGAGCTGGAAATGAGGTAGGCTGCAATGTGGTTGTATTGTGGGCGGGTGTCATGGTTTAAGACTAGCCATAACACAGTACCATGCAGCCACTCGCTCAATCCTCCCCCTTGCTCCCAGAGGGATGAGGAGGACAATCGAAAGAATGTAACTCCCACGGGTTGAGATAAGAGCAGTCTAGTAACTAAGGTATAACACAAACCACTACTGTTACCACCAATAATAATAATGATAACGGAAACAAGGGAAGAGAATACAACTGCTCACCACCCGCCAACTGATACCCAGCCCGAACAAGCAGTTATCTAACCCTTCCTGGTAACTGCCCCAAGTTTATATAGTGGGCATGACGTGCTGTGGTATGGAAGTTTGAGTTAGGTGTCCTGTCTCTGCTTCCTCCTGGCTTCCTCTCCTCCCTAGCAGAGCATGAGATGCAGAAAGTCCTTGGTCAGAGTAAACATTACTGAGCAGCAACTAAAAACATCGGTGTTATCAGCGCTGTTCACAGGCCAAAAGTCAAAAGCACAGCACTGCACCAGCTACTAGGAAGGAGAAAAAATGACTGCTACTGCTGAACCCGGGACAGTGGGAAAGTCCCACAGCATGGAGAGAGCAACGGGGTTTCACTATGTCTTTCAACAATCCTCCTTTCTAAATGAGGTATGGGGTGACCAGAACTATTTTTACCCTCTGGGATGACTGATAATGCTATAAGACAGGTAAAGCTCTCCCTTTGTCCATGTTGCTTTGCCAGCAGGCTCAACCCACCAGCCTATCTCAAAGAGTGACAGTGTCTAGGACAAGCCAGCTCTGTTCTCACGATCTCCTTGCTCAAATATTTCACTCTTTGTATAGTGTATGGAATTTATAGCCTGATTTCATGAGACCATACATGTCTGAGACATAATGTCATTAGAAAATGTAAGTCTTACTTCAAGGTACTGCTATGCATGTACACAGTGAAGTGGGAAGAAAAGGAATTTTGGTAGAGGGAGGAGAAACATGCAACCCTGAGTAAACAGTAAAACATCAGCCACAAAAGTTAGAAGAGAAAGAAGATCAGAGCTTGAAAATACCTGTGTTTGAAAGTCAACATTGATAGCTGTGACCTGAAGAACATCTCAAGGTTTTAGTGTGTTCCAACAAAAGAATCTGAGCTTGAGTCAGTAATGTCTTCAGTGTAGTCTTGTCTTCTCCAGTGATGCAGAATGGGGCACTACAAAACCTTCTGACAATGGTTTGGTTGATACAAGCTTTTTAACCAGCAGCAGTGACAAAGCAAGGAACAGTGCTAAAAAATTTGTTAGGATCAAGATAGCTGTTGAGACTCTAGGAGGCTTTACTCTGGAATATTCTTTTTTGGGAAAATAGATGAAAATATCACATGGGAATAAATTGATTTTGATAAGTTAAAAAAAAAAAAAAAAAAAAAAACAGAAGAGAAAAAAATTAGTGCTTTAAGATGAAAATTTCCTTCCCTGACATATACAGGGTAAAATGATACATGTTTTTCAACCAATCTGGAGGAGAAAGGGTAAGGAAGGGGGTTGCTTCTTGGTAAAGTTTATGGTGTTTTTTAAATTACAGAATTCTCTTTAAAGCCAAAGTCAGATCCCACACATTTTGTGTGCCTTCCAGTCTGCCTCTTTGCAGATGAATGCACTGAAACATACTCATCTATAAACCCAGACATCTAACTAATAATTAGATTTCGTTACTACAGTATCAAAAAAGCTCCTTGCATCTTGCTTGGAGTCCTGACTTCCCATCAAATCTGATGGCAAGTGAGGGAACAGAGGTCTTGGTGTGAGATCTGCGAGCTGAGTACAAGCACACACTGAAAAATCACCGCCAGCTGCTGTAAAATTACTCTCTATTCACGTTCCTTGAGCACATTCTTGCTCCTCTGCTCAGACACCCCCCTTTTAAACCATTTCGTTCGGTTTACATTCATGCAGATTAAACAAAATAAACCAAAGCAAATCAGCCCTGACTAGTTTTGGTTTACTTCCCTTCTGCAAAACACACACCAGGGCTTTGCTTACAGCACAGCCAAAACCAAAGGACAATTAGACTCCAGGTTCCCTTTTAAACTAAACGTTCCCATCCAGGTCATGGGTTCTGCTCCAAACCAGACAGCGAATCCACCAAAGGGTAGGCAAAAGAGTTCAGCATTGTGGCACTCAGTTGTACAGCTCCATGAAAATCACCATCATGCTACGTACTTCAGGGATGCTGACCTGATGAACTCCTGGTTCAGGATCTGAACATCTTACTTTTTCACTTAGGTCTGCAGACAGTGGAAGCATGTTTGTTATTCTTGAGGACAGATTGGGGCTTTTTTTCCTGGATTCACAAGAGCAAAGAAGGTTGGAGAAGCTCATTGCCTTGCTAATGTGTGGTTTGCAACAGGAGCTGCGGAAAGGCTTCTTGAAGGAAAACCAAACTGGCTTCAGGAATGAGCCAAACCCAAGTGTTTGGGAGGGATCCGGGGAAAAAGATGAAGAGTGGGGAGGAGGAAAGGTAAAGGAGGGTAATAAGAGCTGTGTGTGGTACTTCCACATATTAAAAAATAATGTCTTGAGGAACGGATTTGGGATTCATCCTTTTGGAAACAGTTTAGAAAATGGAGCAGAAGCCTGCATTTATGAAGAAGTTAGAAATGTTAACCAAAAAAAATAAAAAAAAAATAGACCAAAAAAACACAAAACCATATTCTTGAGGGTTTTTTTTACTGGGTAAAACTACGTGACCAATGAATGCATCCTGACCCAAATGTGCCACAAGAATAATAGATCTTATATTGCACTTTCTGTGTTCAGAACACTTTATGAGAAAACTTGTGTTTTCCAAAAAAAAGAAAAAAAGAAAAAAAAAAGGAAAAAAATTTCCTACAGGAACTAAAAAAAAAAAAAAAGAAAAAGAAAAAAAGAACTCCCAACTTTTAGAAATTTTCCATCTATAATACAGAATCTAGAAGGAAAAATCTTTTAAGGGAGGTTAGGGGAGGGGAGAACAAAAGTTTTGTTTAAAACCAAAACATTTCACTTCTGAGAAGAAAGCCAAGGCATGGGGAGGTTAAAGTGGCTTGTCCAGAAACCCACTCAGGACCTGCACTTAGATCTTCTAAGCCACAAGCCAGTCTGTCTTCAGTTAAGCTGTAATGTCAGCAGAGACTTCAGGCAAACATTGAAAAAAGAGTGCAGTATTACTGGTAAAGTCACCTGGCTATAAACCAGCCTCTTTAAGAGATCTCCATGCCCACACACGTACTATTCATCACTGGCATGTAACAGAAAAGCAGGGCAGGCTGTCCCAGAGAGACCATTTACCCCTCTTATCCGCCTGTAATAACCAACCCACTAAAAGTGCCTACAGCATTCCTTGAGCAACCTGCTCATCTGCTGTGTATAATATCACACATACTATGTACATAAGATCAAGCTGAACATGCACAAGCCATTCTCAAGGCTCTGAAATCCTGCATGCTCCACTTGGGCAACTTCTGTCAGTGAATTCCCGTGAATGACATTGAGTTTCAGCCTCTCCAAGACCTTGAGATTTTCTCCTAAGCAAACAGCATGTTAATCCTGCATGGAGTTTTTACAGAGCACACGGATCATGTCACATATGGAGACTCAAGATGTCATCTGCCACTTCAGAGGTACTAAGAGAGCCAAGAATAGCAGAAACCCAGAGCACTGCATACCCTTGGGTGCTCTACAGCTGTGCTTGGGTATGGAAGACATGTAATTTTCACACCATTCCTCACCAACATACATTCAGTCAACTCCGTTTTCCTAGCTCCGTGGTCTAAACACACAGATCTCCAATTTTCACTTTGTCGTCCCATTCAAAATAGTTGGCAGTGCCTGTAGGCAAAATGCTTTCAGTCCACTGCATTTCTATGCTCTGATTTACATTGGCTTCTGGAATTGGCTCTTGTTTTTAATAGTTATTTCATTAAGCAAAGTGTTAAAAAAAAAAAAATAAAACCCAAGCAGCTAAACCTACCTGGATGGATTGATCAACACTGGTTGATGGTTTTACTACACAGCATCTGGGAGTGAGAATGAAACTGGGGATAAAAGAAACCACAGCACACTAAAGCAGGAAATATGTTGCTCTACCCCTATGTCCTCCTTTGGTGGGTGAAGAAGCCTTCACAACTTTCAGCCCTAGCCTTATCTATCTCTTCAACCTAACCCTATACATGTATCTAGCTAATAAAGGTAGAGAGGCTCTACTAAGGAGGTCATTCATGTTATCAAAAAAAAGGACAAATTAATTATTTTGGAGGTGAATTTGTAAATTGGCTCTTGTCAGTCATTAGCCACCATCTGCATGATGACTAGCTTAACGGGACCTTCTCTCAGCTGGAACTAGTCACATATCATCAATACCTTCTCCATTAATAAAGCAAATTGTTCCTGACAAATGAAGTTATTTTAATAAATTTTACACCTAAAACAAGCATTAGGTGTAACCAATCTAAACTATCATCAAATTTGACAGTAGAGGATAGAGAAAAATACCTTTTAAGGTGTATTTCTTTCCCTTACTTCATGGGAATTGGAACAGAAAGCTTGGATCTGCAATAAGACCTAAACGCAAACCTGAGACTTGGTCTCCACAGGAGTGTATCATTGCATTGGGTTGAGGGTGTTATTTTTACAGCCATACACCCATTGTGTGATCCTGCCAGTAAGTCCAACCTCCAAGGCTTTCAAACCAAACTGGGTTTAGATATTTAGGCTTGACATTTTTCTTGGAACTTGTGTTAGGCGCTGCACTCTCAGTGAATGCTCTTTCTACACATCTTACGCACCCCTGGAAGTTCTAGCTTTCTACTGCTGAGCTTTCTAACAAGCTAGCACTCAGCCCCACAGACAATGCTTTAATACAGCCTGACAACAAAAGGGTTAACACAATACCTAAGGCATGCTTTCTACATTCAAAGAGATTAAAAGTTTGATTTCTATGTGATTAACTGGCAGAGGCAGTGCACAGAGAAATATCATCCTTTACCAGTCCCAATGAGCAATAATTCGTTACACTCAAGTCCTTGCAGATTCAAGAGTTTCATAGATCAGATTCTTGGTTCATTTATCTGCTTTTTTTAAAGGATGGGCTTACAATGTAAACCTTAAAACAAACTCCACATGAAGAAGAAACTTGTCAGCAACTGACAGCAAAGAGGAGGAGGAATGTGTTGTTGGTGCCACTCAAACAGTCAAAATGCATACTCCTCCTGGAGCCCTTTGTGCAGACACAGGACAGAGATCTGCAGTGGATCTGTTGTCCCTTGTATTTCTTTTCCTACTTTTGGAGTAGAAGAGCTGGCTGAAAGGGACTGCACACCCAGCACTGTGTCTGTCCCAGCAGGGCACTTCACATAAAGGCTCTTCCTTGACACCCTAAAGTTGCCCATTGAAGCTAGTGCAAGAGCATCTGTTGAGCCAATAGATTGTTGGTCAAGATCCGGAACAAATGAACATCACTCTTCAAGATCCTCTATCTATTATGAAGCACTGTGGCATGTGTCACCTGCCAACAGAAAACATGGGGTAGGGGTAGATGTGAAGAAAAACATCTCAAGAGACAGGGCCCAGGTGATGGGAATAAAAAAAAAAAAAAAAAGCACTACTTTAAATTGAGATCAGACTGGCTCCAAAAATTAAAAAAGCAACAAAATTAATCTATCTGCAGATGTACATTTCTCTAAACCTTAAAATGAAAAAAAAAAATAATAAGTAAAAAAAGATAAAAAAAAAAACAGTTTGGCTTGGATTGGACTGAGTTGAGTATGAAGACCAAAACCAGTCACTAATTAATGGTTCCTGGTTTTCTGGTATTTATGCACCATAAAAAATAATAAGGGACTTCTCTGGGAAAATAAATGGTTAGCTGGAAAGCCAGTTTTGGCCTTTGTTTTTTTCTGTTAGTCATAGCCTTTCAGTGAGATTCCTTGAAACTTCAAGCTGGTTACTGCCCAAGAACTTTTAGTGATTTCACGGAGCCAACATTTCAAATGAAGAAATGATGCAGTCTCCCTGATGTCAGCATACAGACACTGAGTGTAAAATTTAACTGTTCATGCTGATTCCCAGACCTCATATTCTCAAGGTACACATATGCAGAATGAGCATGCACAAGATTTGTAAAAGCTACATGTGTTTTTAGATGCATATATATATATAAAATTTCCTGCATATTGAGATTTAGGCACCAAAGCCTCTATTCTTAGCAGTGGTAGTCACCTGTAGAGGTCATGAGGAGGTCAGCAGGTTTTTTCTTTTCTACATAGGAGGCTCCAAACCTAGGGAACATTTTGGATGAGCAGTGGAGTATGGTGAAGAGTCTTGCAACGATACTTAGTTCCAGCTAATATAATCAAGTCTGGCACCATGTAGAGATAGCAGCTTTGTCCTTTAAATGATATAGTGTATGAATATGACACTAAATATTGTACTTGAGCTGAAAATTTCTGCTTTCCAGGAGGCCATAGGAGAAAGCTACTTAGACAGCAAACAGCACATTTAGAGCAAAAATTCTGCTTGGGCCTCAGCAAAGCCTCAGATATCTGACATTACCCACCTTCCTGGTGGAGTTCCCATACTTCTTATCAGACTCTCAATCTCTCAAGAGACAAATCCATAGGAACACCACCATCCCCACCCATGGAAGCAATGTACCCATTGCCTGGGTGGGCTGGCAGAAAGAAGAGCAAGTGCATTGCTTTCTACCGTGCAGACATTGGTGCAGATCAGCAGAGATCATTGGACATAGAGAAAACAAACCCAAGAACCAATTTTTAGGTCTTCATGAGAAAAAAACAGCACCTGCTTGCATCACATCCTTGCATAGCCTCAACGGTCTTCAGCTTTGGGAACCTCAAATCAAAGACCCCAGGCCAAATCTTCAGCTGGAGTATATCAGCTGCTGACATTGACAGAGTTCTCCTGATTAACATCTGCTGAAGAGGAGGATCCTTCACTCCTCTTTGATTTTTTGTTGCATTTTGGGGGGAATTTTTTCCAATTTTTCCAATTCTCCTGGAATTCTCCTTTTTCCGATTCTCTTGGAATCTGTGACTTGAGCTTTTCCCCTTAATAAATCCACTTCTTGCAACAGCACAGCATTGGAAAAGGAGTCCTGTTTGGGCATTTTTATGCAGCAAGGCCTTCTTTGAGGCCTGTGGAGAGCTGCAGGTGCTTGGCTTTGGAGGAAAAGAAGAATAACAATGCTGGTTTATTCCTGACATTAGTCCTTATTTTTTTCTGAAGTATTTCAGTGATGTCAGAATCAAACCTTAGGAAAAAAATATATGTATGTAGTACATACAGTTGGAACCGGCAGATGGATTAAAATAACATGATTATTTTGATTACCTTGATTTAGAGCACCACTGGTGCTGAATCATGTTCAGCCAAAGAAATGTCATGGAGACAAAATTTACTTCTCTATATGCACAAAAGCAGAAGAGAAGGAAGGCAGGGAGGAAAGAAAAATTACTCTGAATCAAAAGATGAAAATACATACCAGTTCAACATTTTCTTCTTGTAATGATTTTCTTTCTTAAGAAGGTAACCACAAAACACAGAGATGTTTAATCCATTAAGAGTGTAGTTTTTGGGACAGAATAATCTGAGTTTAGTCAACCCACCAGCCTGCTTCTCACTGGGTGGGCTCTGGCAGGGGATAGGCTTTCACTTGACTCTCTCAGACAGGTCAATGTGCTGCAGGTTTTATGGATGGTATCTAATAACCTTTGCTGGCAGATTGTCAACATCAGCACTATGGGAAAATGGATTGTCATAAGAGAGTAGCACAGATCTGAATGTCATCTGGTACCATGATGGCAAGAAGAAGGATGACTTTTGTATCTTGGGGAAGGATTCAATTCTGGTTCTCTTGATGGTTTCCTTCACCAGTCATTCAGCTCTCCCTGTTTTCCTCAAAGGTTGGACAGCCAGAAAGGTCCCTTGCTTTTTGCAATCCACGGATGGAGAGATGTTTTGAAAGCCTGGCTTGAACCAGAGCAATGTAAAATGTCTCCAGAGAAGGAGTTACTTTCCTGAAGTGTTAGCACAGGGAAGAGCAATGAGTGGATGCAGATGTCTCTTGTCCCTTGCTCCTCTCCTCTGAAACAAGGAGAACACTATGAGGACCACTATGTTATAGCATTGATATGCAAACACTGAGGGACTGTTTGGAATATAACTTGGTAGCTGAAATGAAGGCTGATCTGCCATTGCATGAGCACCATCAAACTGCCACCCTCTCTCCACAAGCTGTCATGCATGGGCTGCATCTCATCTTGAGCATGTGAGGTTCTAAATTAAAATTTCAATATATCCATGGACACTGTCATATGTACCAAGTCTTTGGCTGTTCTGACCTGGGCCAACGTGTCTTTGTTATTTTGTGACAAGTTCTCAGGGATCTTAGTTTTGACTTAAAAAATACATGAAAGCTCACTTTCTCTGCTTTAATAGAATGAATCATTTTGGTTTGGGTTGGAAGGAACCTTAAAGCTCATCCAGTTCCAACCCCCTGCCATGGGTAGGGACACCTTCTACTTGACCAGGTTGCTCCAAGCCCCATCCAACCTGGCCTTGAACACTGCCAGGGATGAGGCAGCCACAGCTTCTCAGGGCAACCTGTGCCCTCACCACGCTCACAGGGAAGAACTTCTTCCTTGGATCTAAATTTCCCCTCTTCAGTTTAAAGCCATTCCACCATGTTCCACCCCAGGGTCATCCTAATCCTCTGCCCTGCATTTCTGTCTTTGGGCATGGGAGGGACTAGGCTTACCCAACTCTATTATGAGCTCAGAAAAACATCCATTTCCTCCTGTTCCAATATTTTGAGATTCAGCATTGCCCGTCACCTTAGCTGCAAAAATGCTCTGAATGAATGGACACTTTGCTGGACTTAATAAGCCATTATTAAGGAAAAACACATGCAGGCTTAGGACCAACATGCAGAGGCACAAATCTGGTAAAGTGATCCAAAACCAAATCTGAACATTGGGCTTTTCAGAGATGGAGCTTATCTTGAAGTGTACATTAAGTAATATGGGAAAGAAGTCTTCACTGAGAATTTTCCTAGAAAGGATACAACTTGTCCCAGAAGCCCCAAGCATTACCCAGGCATTAAACCACACACAAACTGAGCCTCAGGGGACATAGAGTTTACTGCTCATTTCCCAGAACCCTCAGGCAGTTTGTCACAGGATAATAAAAAGAATAATGGACCAAGGGGGAAAGTCATAATTAGGCTTACAAAGCACAACCTAGGCTTCTGGGTTTATTTCACATATCAGTCCCACCAAAGGTGGAGTATCTTGTGTTTCTATGGTTTCCTGAGTAAAACTGCGAGGAAATCATAAAATGCAAAAAAACACCCAACAAATTAAATGTCCTTATCTTGACATGAAAATATTATTTGGAATATCTGTGGATTGTTTTGCTAATTTCCAAAATGGATGATCAAATACTGAGTGATCCTTCTTTGGCTGCCAATATTTTTAATATGCATCTTAGTCAATGTTAGTACAGCTGTCCTTTCAAATCAACTCTTCTGATGACTCACACTTGGATTCAGAGATTTCCCGAGGTTTTATCTGCTCTCCTAATGCTTTTGGTGGACCCGTCCTTGAATCCTGTCACGTGAGAGAGCAGAAGGTGCTTCTTCATCCAAAACACACAACCCACTAGGCAGTGAAAAGGACACACACAATTAAAAGAGGCAGGAAAGGAAGGGAAAGGAAAAAAGGAGGAAAAAAAAAAATTAAAAAGATCAGCAGGGTCATTTCATGCTCCAGCAGATCAGCATCTATATATAAAGCTCTTGGAACACTACATCTGCAGCTACCCTCTAGCCTTACTCATGGCGAGTTCATATCACCTCTTTCCCCTTTGAGTCGACATTTCCAAGGACTTTGGCTTCCTGACATGCAGTTGGAAAACTGAAAGGCAAGAAAGTCTTCACATTCTGAAGAAAACACGTCTTCTTGCAAAGCTCCACGGAAATGTCAATAGTCAACAGAAACGAGAAAGAGGAAGCCATGAGACACTATCCTCACTGCAGAAAAAAACCAACGAATTAATATTCATTTGAGGAATTTTATTTCTCCCTGATCAAACTTTTCCTATGTCCATTTGATTGAAGATTGAAGGAGGCTCAATAGTGCGGTTGAGGAGGGGAGAAAATATTCTCCTCTAAAAGCTCATTCTTTAGGTGAAAAAGTGATTTGTGGCCTTAAGTGCACATGAGAAAGGTTTTCTGTAGGTAACTACAGTTTTGTTACTGCCCAGATTACTCCTGGTCCTCCTGAAAAAAAAAAAAAAAAATAAAATAAAATAAAAAAAAAAAAATTAAGAAGTCTCTGGGCTGAATACTTCAATTTTGAAGCCTCCAGTAGCTTGAAATATCTCCAAACCTATTAAACCCTGAAACCAAAATAAACATTTTGTCCTCCCTTCATGGAAGCATAAAGAATGTCTTAAGTCAACCCATCCACTTGCCTGCCAATACCAAGTTGCCCTCAAGAACATATTCTCCAGGGCTTTGTCAAATCAGCTTTAGCATTCCTCAAGCAACAGGGGGTTCTACCATGTTCCTGGAAAGTCTATTCCACAATCTAGTCCCATATCCTTTTTAAAAAGCACCATAAAATGCATGTTACCTGCAAGCGCTGTAGCTGGAGAGGAATCGAATTTTCCATTCTGTGGTAAATCGCATGCATTCAAATATCTTTCCAGTCTGGATTCAAAAGAAAACAAAGTATTTTCAAAATTTCCTAATAAACACAATTCTGAAACAAAAAGACACAGTTGATAAAAATGTTCATGTTAATAAAGACACATTTTTGCACTGAATCGGAGGTTTATTGTTTCTATACAACCAATATGCTACAACGCATCAAATAAAAAATAGAAATGAAGACACATCGGAAACTGCAAACCAAAACTTTTTTTGTTTTTTTTTTTTGTAATGAAAGTTCATCAGAATTAACATTTCCAAACCATTTCGGTTTTATCAAATTGGATTTTTCCAATGGGAAAACATTCCTTCAGACAATTTCCCATTGGCTCTCAGACAGTTTTTTGCAGCATCAAAGTCAGAAAGAGAGGGGTTTTTTTCTGCTCTCCAAGAATTTAAACTGCCCAACTATTCCTTTCCCAGAAGATGCATTTCATAGAAAATTATTACAGTGCAATTGAAGGATTTGAATTTTAAATTGAAGGCATTGACATATTTTAATCAATGCACTGAGAAGTACAGGACTTATGGCAAAATATGAACAGTGCTTATGTAAAGCCAATTCTTTTTTTTCCTCAAAATTTAAGTACCTTTTGTTTTCTAAATATGTTTTATTTGGTTAAGAACTTACATGCTCGTTATATTAAAGAAAGTGTCAATACACAACTTCAGCTACTCCAAAATTTGAAATTAAGTCTGGGCTTCAAGCAGATTGTCAAATACTGCAGAAGGAGCAAAAAAAATGGGAAAAAAAAAAAACAACAAAATAACCAGCCAGCCAAAACACACACCAGAAAAATCAAAGAAGAAGGAATCTTTTCCATTTAACATCGGCACAAGTGACATCAGGTCCTGGGTACCAACACGTAGCAGCATTCATCCCTCTGCTATTGAGATCATGTCAGCATATACCTGACATAAACACATATGCCCTCTGCCAAAATTTCTGCCGTTCATACAACCTCCCATTCACTCCCAGCTTCAAGGCTTGTTGCATAACCTTCAGCACCAAAGCCCCCCAACATTGATTCATAATTGTTTGCAGAGGGAAGTTGCTTGCACTGTCAGCCATTTAGTATTGATTAAGAAGCACTCTGCAAGGAAAGACTGGGTGGCTCCAGCTCTGGAAAGTGCCAAGGAAAATAAAGCTGGTATTAGTGATCCTCAGCTTCTCTGCTGGGGCTGAGAAAAAGGCAGTATTGTGGGCTGGGAGACTGCTCACCAAGATGTCGATTTTTGCCAGTTACCTAACAACAATAATAAGCATTGGATAAATAGGTAGGATACTCGCAAGGGGAACTGAGGGAGGGAATTAAAAATGAGTAAAAGAAAAAGGAGAGGGGAAAAAAAGAAAGGCGCTAGACTTTCCAGCATTCTGAGAGAACAAGGTTTTATCCTCAGTTGGGGGAAAAACAGATTTACTAAACACCATGACCTCAGTTGTTTGCATAGCATTCAGTAACATGTATTTTATTACCTATGATACCTCCATGCTAGCTTGCAAAGCCTTTCCAGCAGCCCTGTGAAGGATGCCGAGCATATGGAAAAGAAATAAGCCAGCTTGAGGAAGGAATGGCACAGCTGGGTGAAGCAAAAATTACAGGCTGGAAACACAGTGGTTGGGTGTAAATAAAACTAAGTGAGGGAACACACTGAAGAGAAAATGTTTCTGTCCTCTGCCCAGTGTCAGACACTAGTGAGGGTCACTTGAACTGGTGATGTGGAGGTGTAGACAGTGGTGAGAAGAGACCTCACTTCTCCCTCTCAATGCATGCACCATGGACTTGGGCACTGGCAGATGGAAGAGATGTGTTAATCATAGAATCATAGAATGACTTGGGATGGAAGGGACCTTAAAGATCATCCAGTTTCAACTCCCTGCCATAGGCAGGGACACCTTCCACTAGATCAGGTTGCTCCAAGCCCTGTCCACCCTGGCCTTGAACACTGCCATGGACGGGGCAGCCACAGCTTCTCTAGGCAACCTGTGCCAGTGCCTAACCGCCCTCACAGGGAAGAACTTCCTAATATCTTTGGTAAATCTAGGTCTAATGGAAGGGACCTGGGACCAGGCCACAGGGTGAGAACATGCCTTCTAGACAGGCTCCTCTGAGGAATCAGACTCTCCCTGCAGCACAGCTTCTGCTCCTGGACCAATCCTGGCAGGCACCACCAGCACATCTTATGAGTAAAGGTGATCAGCCTTTCCTAATGTGTGGGCATGGAAAAATTGGGGTGTTAGGACATTGCAATACACTGCAAATGTGAAACAAAACACCTCTGCTCTCATGACATATGCTGGTTATTTTTAATGAAGAAGGTACCATCCTTATATGTAACCAAAGGAGTCCCTTGGAAGACGGGAGGTTTTATTATGGCATAATTTGGACCCTTGGCTGTGGCCACAAGATAATGCATGAAACCAGAAAACTGGTGGTCTGGCAGCCCAAAGAGAAAGCCCAGAGAAGCCCCAACAGCCGTTTCCTACAGCCCAGCTCCACCTTAGAGGTCTCCACCTTTTTGCACTAAGAGCATCTGTGAGCTGAAAGAAAGCAAATGAGAGCCTGTGAACTGAACATTAAAGTTCAACAGCACTAAAAAGTATAACAAAATGAAAGAAAATCCCATTGGAATATATATTTTTTTAAAAAAGCATGGAGGCAGCGGACTTATATGAGGTGAAGTCAACAGTCAATCCAGTTTAAAAAATAAAAGCAAGCCATCTGACGACTTGTCTCATTCCAGGTATTACATGAATAGAGGGTCTGCCTGCTCCTGGAGCAAAGATCACACAGGAATTGGTTCAGGTAAGAAATCATCTACTCTGTTATTTCCGAATGAGCCGAAAGGGAAATCAGGAGATGCAGCTGAGTAGCAAGTGAGCTGTGGGACCTTGTGTGCCAGACAACTGCCATTTGGCTAGTGTGGGGTCACCCCTGTCTGAGAACAGGGCACCTAATTACCCAGGACCTGTTACAGACCAGACCCATGCAACAGTTTGTGCACCACTTCTCCAGCAGCTGATGAACTTGCCATGCTTTACCCTGACGGGAATGGAGGTTTGCCTGGCCAGAACAAGGATAAGAGAAAAGTAGCTCTCCAATACCTGCTCTTTTCTCAATCACTCTTGGTCCTGACCTTCTGACCTTTAGTCTGTCCCAGGACAATGATTTTTCTTTGCCTTACCTTTTAGAGTGTAGACTGAGTTGAGATCTTAAGAAGAAGTTCTTCCCTGTGAGGGTGGTGAGGCCCTGGCACAGGGTGCCCAAAGCATCTGCGGCTGCCCCATCCCTGGTAGTGTTCAAGTCCAGGTTGGATGGGGCTTTGAGCAATCTGGTCTAGTGGAACGTGCCCCTGCCCACGGCAGGGGGCTGGAACTGGATAATCATAGAATCATAGAATCCTAGAATAGTTAGGGTTGGAAAAGACCTCAAGATCATCAAGTTCCAACCCCCCTGCCATGGGCAGGGACACCTCACACTAAACCATGCCATCCAAGCCAAACCATGTCCAACCCCACCTCGAACGCCACCAGGGATGAAGCATTCACAACTTCCCTGGGCAACCCATTCCAGGGCCTCACCACCCTTACAGTAAAGAATTTCTTCCTCAGATCCAATCTAAACCTCCCCTGTTTAAGTTTAAACCCATTACCCCTTGTCCTCTCACTACAGTCCCTCATGAAGAGTCCCTCCCCAGCATCCCTGTAGGCCCCCTTCAGGTATTGAAAGGCTGCTATGAGGTCTCCACACAGCCTTCTCTTCTCCAGGATGAACAGCCTCAACTTTCTCAGCCTATCTTCATACGGGAGGTGCTCCAGTCCCCTGATCATCCTCGTGGCCCTCCTCTGCACTTGTTCTAACAGTTCCATGTCCTTTTTATGTTGAGGACACCAGAACTGCACACAATACTCCAAGTGAGGTCATCTTTAAGGTCTCTTGCTACATCAATGGCGCGGACCCAGGGTCTGACCTACTGCAGGTGAATTGGGCCCTTTCTGGGCTCCAAATAGTCATGCTGCAGCAGATACATATCTTGTGGGGATAAGCCCTATTTTCAGAGGCAGCAAATGTTAGCACAGATACAGCATTATGTCCATCTTTTCAAATGGCTTTCAGCTCACAGCTGGGATAGACAGATACGAGATGACTTCATCTGTGGAGGCCTGATGAACCCTGTGCAATGTATTTCTGCTGTTGATATTGCATATTAATATCAAGTCTCAGTAAGGTTTGTCAACACCAGAGTGAAAGGCACAAAGCAGCAGCTCACAAGGCCAACAGAGGATAGCCACATCTGATTTTATTCATGCAAATTGGGCATGTATGTAACCATCATACTGGAAACAAGCACTGCGGTGTAGGTGGTGGTGGAGGACGAAATAGGAAAGATTTTTCTCTTTTCTTTAAGGAAGAAGAGGCACAGTAGGGCACTCTAAGTGGTTCCTATAAGCTGTTAAGTGGGAGAAGCTGTCTCAGTGGTTAAGAGCCTCTTATAGATGGGAGAAGTGTGTCAGCAGAGCATTTCCATGCACTTTGGCTCAGGACTGAAATAACAGAAGCGGTCAGGAATGTTGCAGCCATCACCCAAGCAGCTACCGAGGCATGAGTGTAGAAGCTCCGTGAGACTAGCTTGAACCCAGCTTTACTCCCAGCAAGTCTGGATAGGCAGTCCCAAGCTGCAAGGTGACTGCAGGCAGAAGTTAGGAGCCAACCTAGCAGTCACGCATGAGATAAACAGCAACGACAACATGGCATTAGCTGTTCCTCCCAACCAACAGACACCCATGCCAAGGGATGGTTGCAGTAGCAGGTTTGCATCTCGGCAGGAGTTAAATCTTTGAAAACAAAACCACAGGAGATTCTCCCTTATTTGATTTTTGGGAGGGAATTTCTCAATGAGACAAACATTATTTTCCTGGGCTGGGGGTGAGGAGGAAAGACCAACCACACAGCCGAGCAAAAAATTCCTCTTTTTTGGCTAGCCATGAGCATTGTGCAATCCTCCCAGGGCGATGCCAGCTGGCCCGTTGCAAGCTCCCCGCTCCACCTGGTGGCAAAAGGATGCTCGAGCTATTGCTGTGGGCATCGCATTGGGCTTCAATGGACTGGGGTTCAGCTTCTGTTGCTGCCATTTTGCATGAGTGCCTGCTGTTCTGCATGTCATTGGCTTGCCTCCTCTCATGAGGTGGGAGCAGCCCTTCACTACGTAGGTAAGTAAAGTCAGTCTCCTACACGTGTGCAGTGTGAGTGCAGCACAGCAGGGAGGTCACAGCTTGGGAAAGGCGCTTAGCAAGACAGCAAAAGGAGCCTTGTGCTGGCAGCCAGGCATAGCTGACAGTTGTTTGCAGTATTTGCCTTGGAGCTGAACCACTCCTGACCATCAAAGATCACAAAAGACCATTAAGCATCTCCTAGGATTGTGGTTAGGAGCAGTGGTATCTTCTAGCTTAGCATTTAGGTCCATGGCTAAACTCAATTGCCCAGACACAGGCATGAAATGACCTGGAGTGTCTCACCTGTCCTGCTGTCCTTCTCATGACGGAGTGGAGGCTGCACTGTTAACTGATGTTGGTGAAGATACCTTCAGCTCCATCAGCACCATAATTATAAGGAGTTGCAAAAAGATAAGATACAGCTATAGACATGCTCAGATAACACTATATTGGTTCAGAACCTTTAAAAGCCTCGATCTTTTGAGTGAGACAGTTAAAAAACTCTTGATCAAGACAGGCCCAGGATTCAGTCACCTCTCAGTCCAAAATACAGCTCAGGCCAGGCCTTACCACAAATGCCTCCAACAACAATCAGTACAGCAATAGCATCATTGACTGGTTTGGGCTTTGCTGTGTTTCCTTCAGAGGGAAGGAAAGAAAAAGCGAACCAAAAAGAGAAAGAGAAAGAAAGAAACTAGGAAGAAAGGAAGAAGAAAGCAAATCAATCCCAGTAGTTTAAGACCAAATGCAGAACATCCCTCCCCTAAAAGCAGGAATTAGTTACTGTTCTTTGTTTGAATGCTAGAAATTTGGTATTTTACAGTATGTTAGTGAATACTTACTTTTCCTGACCAAAAAAAAAAAAAAAAAAAAAAAAAAAGGAGATTATTAGAAAGTCTCAATGTTTTCCTCTAAATATTCAACAGCTAATCTCTAAACTTCAAAAATTATCAAAAATCATGAACTGACAAAAAGTCCTGGGACTGACTCATAGCTGATTGAGATGCTACAGACTCAACCATGTAACACTTTGACTTCGAACATAAAGCTGGTTACAAATACTGTTATTTATGGTTGATGAAAATACTCTCAGGAAGGCTGTGTGTATTCTCTAGGGATCTTCCTCTAGCTTACAAGTAAGAGTACCGGCTTATACATGTCAGGATCTGAGACCACTGGTATAAAAAACATCAGGGTGTAAGAAGTGAAGCCTGCGTAGGAAGTTACAGGAGCTATGGACAGCTAACACCCGATTCAGAAACACTGATGAAGCTGTATGAAGACAATACAGTACAAGGAAAGGGAAGACAAAGCCATGCTGCTGACACTTCAAAAAATGCTGCATCCCACTGGAGTCCCACTCATTCCGTAAAGGGCCCAAGTATATATTAAGCTAAAGCCATATGGAGACCAGCAAAGCAGATTTCCCAATGTAACCTCTGCCCATCAGGATCTACAGGAGATTTCACTGCTGTTTCATGTCCTCCACCAACAAGGGCAGATCCTGTTGGGAAGGACAAGGTGCTGATGTGAGGAGCAGCAGCAAAGCACCAAGAATGTAACACGAAATCTTCATTTGGCTCTCTCCTGGGGCAAAGGACAGCATAGAGGGCATTTCCAACCCAAGAAAGAAGTATGAGACCACGCTGTGCCCTCCAACTCCAGAATCAGACAAGATTCTTGGAAATAACCAAGATGAAGTTCATAATTGCTCATTAATTCCAAAGCTCTAGTTGAGGTACAGCTCAAGTGGAAGGCAGGCTTAACACAGCATTGAGGGAGGGAGATTTAGGAAAAAGTTTGCATTTTGATCTCTACTGAGATATGATGCTTTTCACAAGGGCAGATTATTTTCCTCAAAGTGATTAGGACTAACTGTATATCATAGCATCAGTTTCTTACCATTAGTGATTCCTACAACAAATGTACCAGACAGATACTTTTTTAAAGTGAACTCAGAGCCCTGTGTAAAGCAAGAATGCTACAATACCAAAGATGGTATCTGGTTAAAAATAAATAATTCCTAAAATATGGAACATATCTTCAGTTCTATAACCCTTGAATACTTAAAGTGTAAGGTTTTCCACACAGCTGTTTGTTTTGCATTTTAAGTGAGTATAACCTGATAGAATGGACTCTGGATTTCTGTCAGGATTAAATGATACAGAATCCCAGAATAAAACTGAAATACAGTTTCACACATTACCAGACTTCACCTTCTGAGAGTGCTCTAGCACTTCCCATATAGCAAGCAACACCAGGTGAGCAAGAAGTAAAACTGAGGTGGAGTGGGCAAGGGTAGCCTTGTGTTGATCATGGCAATAACAGCCAAGAGATGGAATTGAGAGACTTCAGTATTATGCTGGAAATCTTCTCTGAGGATCCTCTTTTTTGCAGGTAAACATTGGTAAAATATTTCCCTAAATACTTGATTTCAGTGGAGAATTTTTGTTTCAATTGAGTTACCTTTTTCACAATATATGCTCTGATTTCCGTGGAAAATACTGATATTTTCATCAAATTTCCGGCCTGCCATCTTTCCTTTGCACTTCTATCCACTGAAAATACTTTTTTTTTCCCCTGTACTAGCTACCTCTTCCCCCTGCTCTGAGATTCAGATCAGCCTCCCAGGGACAGTCATCTCCCAGAATGCCTAAAGAAGGAACAGGGTATTCATCAGGAGAGTCTGTCATGACCAGGAGGCCAGACTGCAAGGGAGAATGGGAATATAAGCAATTGAACTTTGATTTTCATAAGGCATCACAACTGCATTTTCTAATTCTAAAAAATTTTTTTTTCAGTTTTCCTACCAAAAATTGCGTTTTGAATGTTAGGAAAAAAAAAAGGCAAAACAAAACATTACCCCATCAGCTTTAGTCACTAGCACCAGTAGCCCATTTATGCTGTAGAAGTGACCAATTTTGTTCATTTTTTGTCACCAAACCTCTCTGAAGTTTCAGAAAAATTCATGTGTGCCTTTTCCTCCCTACCTTTATAGCTTCAAGCCATGACTGAGAGTGGAAACCTTCCCTTCAATAGGTAGCACAAAGCTTGCTTGATACCACCAGCTTCCCATCTACCATCAAGAGAAATGACAGTCAAATAATTTGTTTCCTAATTTCTTCTTCTCACACTGAAGATCATTTCACTGCAGCACTTCTAATTTGCAATGCAATTCGCTGCCACAATAAAACAACAGCTGACTTCCCTTAGTGACACCAACCCAGATCCACACAAAACAGACATTTACCATCTTTCCTTTCACTTACCCAGCATTTACAATCATTTTCATTTCACTCAGAGGCACTACTATCCTTGAAGGAATCTACATCATGAGACACCCACAGGAGTACACGGGATTCCTTGACTGAAGATTTTCACCACCTCTAATGCATTGACCCATGAAAGAAAAACAATTTAGGACAAGCATCTTTATGCCAAGTTCATCATGTGCACTGCTATATACTGTATGCAACCACCATGAATGCTTTGCTGTGACCTGAAAATTAGGAAACCTCAGTCTTCACTGGCAAATGCTCTGACCACACGAACCAAGTCTTGGAAGGCAGAGGCAGGGATTGTGAGAATGAAGACCCTGGGCCCACTGTAGGAGAGGATCTGGTTCAAGACCACCTTAGGAACCTGAATGTACACGAGTCCATGGGACCGGATGAAATCCATCCATAGGTCCTGAAGGAGCTGGCAAATGAAGTTGCTAAGCATCTCCATCATATTTGAAAAATCATGGCAGTCAGGTGAAGTTCCCGATGACTGGAAAAGGGAAATATAATCCCTGTTTTCTAGAACAGGAAAATGGATGACCCACGGAGCTACAGACCAGTCAGCCTCACCTCTGTGCCTGGCAAAATCTTGGAGCAGATACTCCTGGAAGGCATGCTGAGGCACATGAAAAACAGCAAGGTGCTTGGTGACAGCCAGCATGGCTTCACTAAGGGGAAATCCTGCCTGACCAATCTGGTGGCCTTCTATGATGGGGCTACAGAACTGATGGACAGGGGTAGAGCAGTTGATGTCATCTACCTGGACTTGTGCAGAGCGTTTGGTGCTGTCTCACATGACATCCTTGTCTTTAAGTTGGAGAGACATCAATTTGACAGATGGATCACTTGGTGGATAGAGAACGGGCTGGACGGCTGCATGCAAAGAGTCGTGCTCAATGGCTCAATGTCCAGCTGGAGACCAGTAACGAGTGGTGTCCCCCAGGGATCAGTGTTTGGACCAGTCTTGTTCAACATCTTTGCTGGTGACATGGACAGTGGGATTGAGTGTGCCCTCAGCAAGTTTGCAGATGACACCAAGCTGTTAGTTCGGTTGATATGTTGGAGGGAAGGAATTGCCATCCAGAGGGACTTTGACACGCTTGTGAGGCGGGCTGATGCCAACCTGATGAAGTTTAACCATGCCAAGTGCAAGGTCCTACACCTGGGTCGGAGTAATCCTAGGCACAGCTACAGGTTGGGCAGAGAAGAGATTCAGAGCAGCCCTGCAGAGAAGGACTTGGGGGTGTTGGTCGATGAAAAAATGAACATGAGCCGGCAGTGTGCGCTTGCAGCCCAGAAAGCCAACTGTATCCTGGGCTGCATCAAAAGGAGCGTGACCAGCAGGTCAAGGGAGGTGATCCTGCCCCTTTACTCTGCTCTTGTGAGACCTCACTTGGAGTATTGTGTGCAGTTCTGGTGTCCTCAACATAAAAAGGACATGGAACTGTTAGAACAAGTGCAGAGGAGGGCCACGAGGATAATCAGGGGACTGGAGCACCTCCCATATGAAGATAGGCTGAGAAAGTTGAGGCTGTTCATCCTGGAGAAGAGAAGGCTGTGTGGAGACCTCATAGCAGCCTTCCAGTATCTGAAGGGGGCCTATAGGGATGCTGGGGAGGGACTCTTCATGAGGGACT
Organism: Amazona ochrocephala; assembly: GCA_039720435.1. NCBI lineage: Eukaryota > Metazoa > Chordata > Aves > Psittaciformes > Psittacidae > Amazona > Amazona ochrocephala. Next base: position 104,893,525 of record CM077876.1, read on the forward strand.
GTGGTGAGAGGACAAGGGGTAACGGGTTCAAACTTAAACAGGGGAAGTTTAGATTGGATATGAGGAAGAAATTCTTTACTGTAAGGGTGGTGAGGCACTGGAATGGGTTGCCCAGGGAAGTTGTGAATGCTCCAATGCTGGTGGTGTTCAAAGCCAGGCTTGACAGAGCCTTGGGTGGCATGGTTTAGTGGGAGGTGTCCCTGCCCATGGCAGGGGGATTGGAACTAGATTATCTTAAGGTCCTTTCCAACCCTAACTATTCTATGATCCTATGATTCTATGATTTGATTGTCAATTCTCTTGATGGTAGATGACTAACAACATTTCCCTGCCATTGCAGTGTAGCAACTGATATAAGCCAGCCCAGCAGGGAGAGGGAATCATGAAAAACATAACCAAGCATGGTTTGAGCAAGACGACAATCAGCCCCAGACTTTGAGATGAGCTGGCCAGAGCATCAGAAAAAAAAAAAAAAAAAAAAAAGCTAAGAATGGCTTCTTCATGTTTTTTCCAAATGACAGCTCATAGAATTACATTTTATAAAAGAGCATAAATTCAAATTTAATAGCCAATGCAATCCAGAAATAGAACTCAGTTATAAAAATACCCGTTCCTCACCACGTCCTTGTGCAGCCAGGCTGTGCTTCTGAGATGGATACACATTCCAGTTACCTGTCACAGGGAATAAAGAAAGCCTTACAGGCACAAGTGAGGTCATTCACAGCTGGGGAAGAGAAAACTTTGGTTTTGTTGAGGTTTCCTTGCCTCAGAAGACAACAAACAGAAGAACAAGAGAGATCACTCATGGAAAACATGATAACAGACCAACCTTGATACCTGGGACATTTTGCCAGCCTGTAAAATTAACCAAGACACCAAATCAGGTAAAGGGTAGCCACTAGTGCCTCAAACACCTTCTTTTTGCCTTTTTGATTTTTTTATCCATGTCTAATACTTCAATTTAAGTGTGACCTTAGTAGAAGCAACAAACCCCATTTTTTAATCTTTAATCCTTACAAAAACCAGTGAAATCTCAGGCACAGTCTTCTCTCCTGTCTGAATCATCAAGTAGGTTTAACTGGTAGACTTTCCCAGCAGATGTTGGGAGACTCCCTAGGGCTGCAGGTCCCTCCAGTTTACACCTCAGTGCCCAGCCACCTTTGTTTAACTGGTAGAGTTTCCTAGCAGATGTTGGGAGACTCCCTAGGGCTGGAGGTCCCTCCAGTTTACACCTCAGTGCCCAGCCACCTTTGTTTTCTTTTTATTCCCTCAGACCTCCCAGAAGGTTATCCAGCTCTCCTGGGGCATCACTTATAGGGAGACTGGTCCCGCTTTAACGGCATAAAAAAAAAATGTTAAAATCAGCAGAAGCTGGTGGAAAACAGGGATAGCATAGCTTAGGGATGGGGGGCATGGCCTCAGAAACCAGAGCTTTGAAACTCTTCCCCCCTTTGTCCTACCTGATGTAATATCAAGCTCTTCAGAGGAGGAGCCACGGGACAGAGTGCAGTTAGGAAACTGGGGCTACTGTCAGAGACTTTGGGTGGTTCATTATTAGAGGAGAGATGAAAAATAGACTGAAACACAGGCTGTGGACTTGAATTCCAAAATGTATAACTGATATTTTAATATTAGCTATGTGGATGTGGGATTTCATACTCTGATCAGAGCCATTAGGGTTTTTCTATTGACTCCTGAAAATTTTGTATCAGTTTGGCATTCTTGTAGTGAATGCTGCCACCCATTAAACTTAAAGGTTATGTGGATGTAAATATATGAGTGGAAGCACTGACACATATAGATAATCCAAAGTATGAACAATGAACAAGAGATGGTGACATATGAAAAGCACCACTTACCCTCTCCTAGTGTCTAGGATTTATTAGCCCTCCATTAACTACAGGTGGAAGTTACATTACCTGCATTCTTTATATAGATACTGCAGTTAATTGAAGGAAGCTGTGGCTATTCAGTCCTTGAGCATGATGAATGACTCAATGGAATGCTATGCAGGGCCTACAATCAGTGATAAGCACAAAAATAGATTACTCCAACTGCGGATGTCTTGTCATAAGGTCTTTTTCAAGGTCTGGTTATGTCTTATCCAAAAAGTGATGAGTTTTGTGAGTTTACTTATAGTAGCCACTACTGAAGTCACTTCAGGGGTACCTAGAGGCTCATGTGCTGAAGCATCTGTGATGGACTTCTGTCTTGCTTTAGTGCTGGCCAACCAGGAAAGCCAGCATTCTCTGAAATGTGGTTTCGCCACCAGCAGAACAAAAGAACTGGTCAAGAAATACTTCAGGGTTAGTGTGTGAGGATTATTTGTAGAGCATTTGAACTTCTGCGTCTATTTTACCAGATTTAAAGAGTGGCAAGCAACATTCCTGGGCACTGGAATGTGGTCAAGTATATTGTTAAAATATTAGAAAATCCCTGGTGTTCTTCTGACTCAGGTAAAAGCATACTCCCAAGCAATTCCTGGGTATGGTTCAAAAGTCGGCATGGGCCAAGGTCTGTTCCCAGGAGATACTTTGCATAGAGCCACCTTGTTCTGGAAGGCAAGAGTATTTAATAGGTTGGGTGTGGGCTGCTTTATGTCACCAGCATGAGATCCAGTAACTACTGGAGATGTAATCAGAAAGTCTAATCCACTCCCTGTATTGACGCTGTGCCTCTTGCAAGCAGAAGCAGAGATGACTTGGGAAAGGATATAGGAAGTTAAAAGGCTCCTCCTCTTTTCTAAGCAACTGGCAGCATCTTCTCTCACTATCTCTATATCCCAAGTCCTGAAGTTCAATTTTTCATTTGACAGCAGCTATATCCTTTATTACCCTGGCTACAGCCCTCCGGTGCTGTAGCCAACAGCACATAAGGGAATCCTATATTTAGTGTCATCTCCAGCTAGCTTTGAAGCAAATCCATAGGGAAACACACAAATCATGCTGTTATCCCATTTACTTCCCATTGCAGAAAGGCAGGGTATGAACATCAAAATGTAGCATGATTTGCTTCTCTTTCCTGGCCACCTGTGGTACCCCCACATCTCAAATATTGTTGAGGGCATTTACCACTACCTGGCTATATGCTCAGTTCTCAAAATGACCAAGGTAAGAGTTTGGGCAAGTCACATCTTTCTAGCCTTCTTTTATCTCTGACTCTGCATTTGTACTTCTATTTAGACTGAAAGAGAATAGGTATTGCATGTCTCTTAAATAACTCAGGACCTGTACAAAAAGATGTCCTAAAGTGCCTACAGAGCTTGAGCTATGTTAATGATAACAATGAATCAGTAGTAGGAAGTTGTGGGGGACCTGACTCTCCCTTCTCATCTCTTGGGAGTTAACTTTATTTTTGTTCAAGCAGCAGTCAGATTTTCGTCTTTAGTGCTTATTTAAGAGGGAGCTCTATGTAAAATTTGTCTCCTTGTTATTTTTTCTCTCCTCATTCCAGGTTTCTTTTGCTCACAAATGCACACGCTCTTCTACATTCCTAGCTGCGTTACATACACAGTTTCACACAAAGCATATTTCTCAGAGATGTACCTAGAAGCTTTTAACATATTCAGGCAAGTCCTTTCTTCTTTCTAAGCTAAAAGCACCTCTATTTTTTATTGGATATTACCTAGTTCTCACACTCCACTGCTGCTCAGCGCATCCACAGATGCTGAAACCACCTTCTTGCAAAGACATAGCAACAGCAGCCCTGAGGAAAGCAATGGGAGAGAAGAGGGAAGGAAACCTATTTTATTTAATTTTTCTGGAGGTGAAGTTTCTCATTTGATACTCTCCATTTTTTTATTTATTTTTTTATTTTTTTTCAATCCCAAATTCTTACAATACACATTCTAGCTTCACCCACTTCCTCTGTGGGAACAGCTGTCAAAACGCTGTTACATCCTAGGCTGCTGCGGCTTTACGACTCACATTAGCAGCTCTTTAAGGGTCTGGCGGAGGCTGGCGGTGAGGTTTCAAGCCTGCGATTTGTCATTACCCAACTGCCAGGAAGTGTAAGGCAAGGTCAGTTGGGAAGCTGAAGAAGACGGGGAGGTATGCTGCAGCATTTGACAGGATGTAGACCAGAGGTAGCTGCTTGGATCCCCATGTCCAATCCCATCATCTCAAATCATCACTATTCTTGCATCAAACTATCAAGATCAAACATTCACCAAAGTATCTGCCAGGCTCCTCAGAGCTCTGTGATGAAATTTCTTATTGCAGAAGGGGCAAAGCAAAACAAAAGCAGAAGGTGCATTGATCGAGCAAGGTTCTCACTGGTTTAGTAAACATTTCCTTGGGTAGGTGACACAGATAATAAGCTGCAAGGAGTGCAAGAGTGCGATACGATACCAACATCAGCATGGTACTGGATAAAGGTACCAGCATCTCTGTTTGACGATGGACACTGCCGATTCTGTGCAAAGTACAGAGGAGCCATCTTTAAGGGGTTAGTTAAATGTCTGGATGCAATTGGCGCACCATAGCAGAAAATGAGATCAGAAGGTAAAATAAATGCAAGAATTTTACATGCATGTGAAGGAGAGAATTGGATAACCACCTGTAACTTTGTGAAGCACTTTGGAAACATAGCCAGAGTTTTCAAAGTCCTCCAGCACACCATCAAGAACACAGTAGCCCTTGTTTAATAATCTAACCTGGGATGTACAGAAGTCTACCAAAGGTATACACTAAAAGGACAACTGTGGCTAAAGCTCATTCTAAGTTTGATTCTTCTATCACATGCCCAGTCAGCCTGACAAGCAACTTTGCTTGGCTGGCAGCTTGTTTGAATCATTTGGACCTGCTGCCTTGATGGGGTGGCAAACTATTGAGAAGGAGAACCTAGACACATGCATGAAAGCCAGTAAGCTAGCACAGGGTAGGAAGTTACTTTCTGTCAGATGAACTACCATTATTGGTTATGTGATTTTTCTCACCCCTCCCAAGGAAGATGCTTTATGTTAATGTGGTGACCATCGAGGGAGATGACAGGATGCTTGTGCCTGGTTGCCTGCCTCAAAAGACAGTAGTCTACTAATCTAAACAGCCCCCTACTTAATAGTCCACCACCTGCTATCTCAATAGGATCTTTTCTGCCACAAGTTTTGTCTGCTCCAGGGCTGGCGTTTCAGTTGGGTTGTTTCTTTCTTTGTTTTAAACATCTTGAGCAGTTGGACCTCAGGTTGATCTCTAAGCTTTCTCCTCATCGACATGAAAAAGCAGTATCTGCAAACCATCCCACAGCTGTGGTCCTGAGAAGCAGCACCTCATTGCATGCATCCACATATAGGGCACCATGTTGTTTCTCAGAGGCTTTGGAAGCCCAAATCACCCATGTTTGATTCATTATTAAATTGTAAGATGAACAGCAACACACTGATTATTTAAAGCTCAGTTGAAATGAATTTTAGGTAGCAAATATCTCCAAGGGGCCATTGTGAAGAAAAGGACATTTGATCAAGTGAGACAACATGTAGCCTGGAATAATGACAATTTTTTTAATTGTTGTCATTCAGCCAGACTAAATTTGGCCATGTCCTCCCTATTCTGAGCTCCAGCCAGTTACTTGATCGGAATACCTTTGAAATCACATCATGACAGTGATATTCTGCCAAGGTATCATGACTTCTCCAGCAAAGAATGATGACTAATGCAACCCCATGAAAAGCTGATGGAGTCCATCAGCCTCCTGAGCTTGTTTAACATTACACTGCTCAAAAGCCCTTGGGTCTTACATTAGTGTCATGGTTTAAGCCCAGGTGGTAACTTAGAACCACGCTGCCACTCGCTCTCACTCACTCCCCCACCTTCTTCCCCCCACCCCAGTCACAGAGGAGAGACAGGCTAGCTCCAGCACCAGAGGTCCAGACTACTGCTGAGGGAAGTACAGGGGCTTTGTAATCACTGAATGTAGAAGTTCTTCAAGATGCAAAGAAAGAAGAGCACTCTTCAAGTATAATTTAAAATACATTTATTGTTTCATTTGTTCTGGCTTTTTTGTTATACAAAGATGTTAAATAACTTAAATACATTCTCAACAGTCACTCAGAATCAGATTTATACCTACAAGCTGTACATATGAGGTAGAGAAAAATAACTTAGGCTCCCATAAGACATTGGAAAGAAAAAAAAAAAAAAAAAAGGGAAAAACACAAACAAACAAACAAAAGAAAAATACTAATCCTTCATGTTAGTATTCCCACCTCCCTTTAAAAGGAAATGCCATCCCAGGTGTGCAAAACAAATCCTAGACTTTACATTCAGGCCTCAAAGGGCATTGTTAGGGACTGGGGCGGACCAAAGGAAAATTCCTGTGCTAATTTGGTGATTGCTCTTTCAGATAAGTCTATGACCAAAGGGAGCTGGCTGGGATATCCGTACATACATTGATTAGTCATGAATTCATCCCCACATTTATAAACATCTATTAGCCTGTATGTTTATGCTTTTATCCTCTTCCATTGTCAGTGGTGAGAAACTAGCACCTTCACCTAGCCCAAAACACCTTGTAGAGGCTCCTTATCTAAAGGGGAATAATTCCAGACCCATTACAAATGCCCTACTACAACAAGCATGTCAGAACCTCTCCCAGCTTTCCTCATCAACCCTGTTATCCAATGGTGCTGGGAAGGGTTTTGCCCATTTCTGAAAACATTCAGCAACAACTGTGTTATTCAGACAGCCTGCTGAGTTTTATGTATCTAAATCATTTATGTCCTTAACTTACACCCTACTCACTCCCTGCATGTAAATAAATGTAGTTACAGGAAGTCTACCATGATGCCAGAGCTAAACTGTGCTTGCAATAGCCATTTACTTTTCCTCTCCACTCACAAACACTAGAGATTTCCCTTTTGTTGTTCAGAAACACTCTCTTTCCTGGAACCTGTAAAGAGCTTGGCCAAATCCAGTGCTCATCAGTGAAAAATAGATCTGAAAGCTATTCAACACCAATATCTATGGCCCTCAGCTTGACTGCTTCAGCAATGGCCATATTTCTATGGGCCTGATCCTACACCATATTGAGCATCCTTCAAGTTACATGAGCAGTAATGGTCATAAAAGGCACTATTTCTCTTGCAGAAGAATGTGACTCTACAAAAGTCATCACCCTAGTTAGCATTCTGAAAACTGAAAGCCAGGATGAGCTGACCGTGGTAGCCAGTCTACCCAACAGATGTGCATGCAGAGTCAAATCGGGAACGGAGAGCTCTGCTGCACCTGTTTTATTAAGCACAGACCAGACCTAATTTCACTGCAACATCAACTGAGGAATTTTTCACAGGCACTATAATCCACCAGGAAATTACCTTAAGCAGCATCTACTCCATGAAAGTACCCTTGAGAAATCTGTCCCTTCATCTGGGTTCTCATTGAACCCTACCACAGCCAAACCAACCTAATATATGTTCACTAAAACAGGGCAGCTGAGAAACGATTAACAAAGAAATTCAAGACATGAGCTGAAGGAAGGCAGATGTGTATGAGCTAGCTGACCACAAAAAAATCCTCAGAAATTATCTTGGCCCTGCTCAGGTCTTCAATTCCAAAAGCTGTTTTGAAAACAGACAGCCCATAACTCAAAGCTGCTTCCAAGGTGAACAACAGGCTTCCTAAACCACAGCAGACCAAGTTCCCAGCTCCCAAGTTTTACACTGCCCCATTCAAATAGATAAAAATTGCATATGTTAAGTCAAGCCTGGGATTTGGTCCTCTTCATTTAACCTTCCCATGTATCAGATTTTTATTCCTTCCCCCCCCCCCCCCCCCCCCCCCCCCAGTAACCTCTATAAAGAGTCAGTCTTCCCATGACAACTGAGATCAACAGCAAATAGCTAGCTATTATAAGTAGGTTTTGGCTTTCAAGCCATCTCACAAACAGGATACATAACTAAAAAAGGGTAAGCTTGAAGTTTCAGGGTAGGTTTTTGTATTTATTTACAAGCTACTCATTCTTTATAATTCATTTTTAGTCTCAAGAATAAAAAAAAAAGTGCCCCTTTGTTAAACCTTAGTTGATTCACCAACTGGAGTCTTTTGAGAGCTGGAAAACAATGAGAACATAATGTTTAGGACTTGTTTTGCATGTCTCCACATCCGGCATATATGAGTCAGTCACACAGAACAGAAGCTTGTTAAAAAACAGATGACGGGTGCAACAATTATTTGTGTGGGGTTTTATTTCTTTTAATAGAAAATTCTAATATAAAACAGCAAACATTTTCAGTTTGCCTTGTTTACAAAAATATTTTTTTTATATTTCTGACATAACTAAATGCACTATTCAATAAAAATATTCTTCCATCAGCTAACTTCTCTTTTAAAAAAATTAATTAAAAAGTTCTATAAATAATGGTTGCACCCCCCCCACCCCAAAACTGATCTCACAAGTTTTGCTGGATCAGCTTAGGAGAGCCAACACTTTGACACTTTTGGGAGACAGGGGGTGAAAGGGGATCAGAAACCAGAGAATACCCCGGTCACCCATCTGTCCTTCTCCAGTTACATCTGCTGCAGAAAACTGTTTCTATGGGGTAAGAAAAAGGAAAAAAGTTGCTTTGCACTTTTTTTTTTATATACATCAAATATCAAATGACACAGTGAAAGATCAGGGACCCAAATCCATTCTTGTAGTAGTTTTACAAAAATGAGCAATTTAATTGAACTGCACTGGAGATCCAGTGGTGTAGCAGTAGAATAAGCCTCTCTGGAAAAATCCAATTTCATTCAGCTGGAATAAAAAGCTGTTTACAGGACACTGACGAATGTTTTATAGAGGACTTCAGGGTCTGTTGTCTAGAGTTTTCTGAACTCACATATGGAAAAACACAAGCAGAAACTCCTGCTCCATGGGTTAGTTCAATCCCAACACACATTATCACCAGCAGAAAACCCAAGTCGAGCACCTGAGAGAATTTTTAGAGGGTCTGATGTCTTTCTACCAGCTGCTGCTTTTTTCATCCTGCTCAAGCTCCACTGGATTTTTCCAGAATGAGGCTTTTCCCCCCATTCTTTCTTCAAAGATAAGGCAAACACTGGAAAATGCTGGAACTAAACACCCCCGAACAGCCAACACACATACAACATGTTGGGGGGAAGAAGAAAAATAACCCACATATGTTTTACCACCCTAGGTCAAAAGGCCAAGAAGACAAGTTCTCCTGATTTCAGAGTGTTAGTATATTTTATACACTGCCTATACATTTAACACATGTGCCTCGCTACTATTTATTTATATTTTTTTTTTTAACCACAGGAGAATAAACCTTGCTATTTACAATATATAACAGGCAAGTAATATATCCACATTAACATAAATACAATTTGCTTTTTGTGGTTTTTTTGTTTGTTGTGTTTTTTTTTTTTTTTTTTTTTTTTTTTTTTTTAAATACTTACAGAAAGCATCCAGGCTTCAGTGCGTGAGTTATAATACACAGAAGAGCTCTTTCACTCAGTAGTTCATTCACTCTTTGCTGCCTTCCTTTAGTCAAGCTTTGACAGTCTGTCTTATTGCCCACCCATCTCTCTCTCCTCGCCACTGCCAAACACCCCAAGCTACCCTATCCCATCCAACCCAGGCATATTCTCCACAACAATATTTGTGCCAACACTGCCTTCTCTTCTACATCTAGGGACTCATTCTCCTCTCACACCAGTGCAATGTGGACTTACTCCAGCGAGGTCAATGGAGACAGAGACACCAGTGAAAAGAAGGAAAATGAGGCCCATGGTTTAAATACAATAATAATTAATAATAATAATGCACATCAGTTGCGGTCGATTCTTTAATTACAAACCTTTTTTCTTTTTTTAAAGAGTGGAGCCAGAAATAGTAATTCAGACCCAAAAATCCTCACATTTTGAGCAAGTTTGGATCTGGCCTTACTTTGGAGGGGAAGAGCTATTCTATCACACACACAGAAATGTAACAGTGACTTTGCACATATGTGTGAGAGACAGGGAGAGAAAGAATTTAACATAATACCACATAAAAACCATTTACTAGGTCCTTCTGAAGGGCTTTACAATAAATAAATGTTCATTCAATATTTATATATATATTTATGTGAAGGCATGTGTGTATATATACACACACACTCTGAATAATAGGTTTCTAGACAGTTTATTTTTTAAACTATTAGATAAACTGCTTGTGGGTGACTCTCAAAGAGGTGCATCTCCCAGAAGCTGCGAGACCTTCTTGCAAACTCCCTGCGTTGTATACACTGCTGCACATTAGCTGCTGTGAAAGGGACAAACACCGTATGTGGGTTTCTCCTTCTTCAGCACTACCCCAACCTCCAGAATTGTACAGCAAGTAAGCAAACAGCAAAAAAAGACACAGTTACTTCAGTTTGCAGGACCTTAGCGCTATTAACAATACCATCTGTCCATCCCCATGCTCACACCTCAAGATTTCATGCCAACAAGCCAGGCTGGACTGCAGGTATCTGTTAAATATATCTTTTCTCCTCCTAGTAGATGCACATGGACAGCTTAAATATTAGTGGCTACTATGTTGGGAGAAGGAAAAAAAAAAAAAAAAAAAGGGAAAAATAAAACCACCTTGAAATATAATGGTCCATCTTGGAAAACTGCTCTCTTTTTGCTTGGCTAACATTTACTACCATTTGAAAAACTCCAGCCAGCTTTCCTCTTTTGCGAACCAGATCAATGGCTTACATAGAACTGGTGGAAATTGCTATTACTGGAGAGTCAAAAATTGCTACCAAAAATAAAACAAAATGCCCTCTGCTCTCCAATGCTTTCTTAGAAAGCTTCTCTGAGGCATCCACTGGCTGTTTCCAATCCACTTGTATATGACTGAAGAACATTGTTGCATCAAGTCCTGGATTGTAAGTATCCTCTTCAAACAAAAGAAGAAATTCTGAAGGTTGTCATCTATTTCACAGCGCCAGAGTGACCTACCACTGCAGTCAATTTGTGGCTTCTCTGGCCACTTGATGGTTTGCTTTTGTGTCAATTGTTGCCCCGAATCCAAGAGTTGGTTACCATTTAGCAGTTGTATTTTTTAAATACAGTCCTCAATGTAGTGGTTAAAAACAGGAAAAAAAAAAAAAAAAAAAAAAAGGAAGAGAAAAAAAGAAAAAAAAAGAAAAATCTTAAGGTCATAGGGCTTACATACAGCTTGTGTCATGTACCACTGCCATGGCTTAGAGTAAATGGAATGATGACCTAGGAGCAGAGAAGTCAACTCCTTCAGAGGTCTGATCCAGTCCAAAATGGCTGCTATAAAATGCAAGATAGCACTGTGTTCCAAGATGCACTTGAATTTCTCTTTTCCTACTCAGAAATATATATGTCCAAATTCAGCTGGCATAAGACTCAAAAGATCCAGTTCAGATTTCTGAAGCAGTTACCACAGGGTGAATTTGATCAACACGAGGTGGAAAGAGGACAGAAAAACAAATCATGCACACAGTGAAAATAAAATTTAAAAAATATCTAGTGGTTTTGTTAAAAAAAAAAAAATAAAAATAAAATAAAAGGACAACGATAGTGCTAAAGAAACTGCATTTGAAGAAACCAGTTAAAAAAGGACATGTGATTGGATCGAAGGGGACAGGCACGTCTGGTTTTCTACAGTCTTCCCAACCTCTTTCTTGGATATATTTCTGTTTGCAACATGGTGGACCCAACATTTTTTGAGCTGCATTTGGTGATCAATGCATGTGGACATGGAGCCATCATTAAAAGCTAACCCTCCCAGTGGGTCTTTTTGTCAGAGCCTTGTTTGCTCAATGTGCAGAAACTCCCTTAAAGGAGCCATCAGGCCTGTTCCTGCTTACCCTACATACATCTCTCCAGTTTTAGAAGGGGACATATATGACCACTTCCTGTACCATCACATTTGAAGCAGATCTTTCTTTCCTATCCACTTATCTCTCTAACCTGCTGGGTAAGCTTCAGGAATAAAGTAGTATAGGTTATTTATGACAAAGAGAATATATTAGCCCAGGAGTTCATGGAGGGTTGGTGGAACGATAAAGATGTTCCAAGGATAAATGATCCATCAAACTGCGTAGACTAAGGTGAAGGTCAACTGGTGTCTAACCCCAGTGTGACAGGCACTTATTTCCACATAGTTGGACCTCATTAAAATTCAGTCTACGGGAAAACAAAACAAAACAAAAACAAAACAGCAACACAGCTGGGTCACCAGTACCCTACAAAGTGCTTATGTCTCAACATAGCTTTCAGATCCCAGAAGGTCAATCAAACCCTGTTTGTCTCCATATGCAGTTCTTATAGATCGTCATCACCCATCACCAAGGGTTGCCATCAAGCAGAAGACACATCAGTCTTTGCAGGTATAAACCTCTTCTCTCTGGGTGCATTGCTTGCATTCCACATAGCAGCACCAACGGACCTGGCACTGGCATGGACGGGTAACCACCCGACTCTGTGTATTGTGCCCTCGCCCACAGCAGATGCTGTCACAGTTCTTGTCTTTGTAACATTTCCTTCCCGAAGTCCCAGGTGAGTATCTACTCATCATACAGAAGCTTGGGGAATCGTCAATGTAGACAAGATCCGTAGTCCTTGGGATTTGATCGCTGTGACCAGGGATGGACTTCTTGGGCGGGGAGATGTCACCTTCTCCTGTGGCCTCGTTGGTAGTGCTGCCCACTTTCAGCGATGTTTCGTACTTCTGCTTCAGCTGCTTCCCTATTTCATGGAATGGAGAGAGCTGTCTCCAGCATGTTCGAACAGTACAGGATCCAGATACGCCATGGCATTTACAGGTTGTCTCCACTCCAGCTTTGATGACCTGCAGTCACACACAGCCCAAAAATAAAATCAGTTATGGGGGAAAAACATCAAGATACAGAGAAAAAACCAAAATGTGCTAGAAGACACTCCTGGAACACAAAGTTGATGGCAGTACAAAAAATATCTGTTGAAAGAGGACAGAAAACACATACCACAAGAAATATTTGCTTCAGAAGGGTCCCAGTTATGATAATACAGAATATGATATTTACCTGCCAGGATAATGCTTTATTGGCTAGTTAATTATACTAGTAAGGCGTACAAAGGTTGTCTGGTGCGGGCACTCATTTATGTAGATAGAGGTCGAAGCTGTGATGCAACTAAGAGATCAATACATGTTTTAGCACTTATTTATTTTAGCAAGAACAAGGAGATAAGATGTTACAACTATGGAAGGAGTTGGTTTAGTGGAGAAAAGAGGGAGATTGCTGCTGTAACACACACACGCAAACATACACATGCTCCAGGACATGAGTGCGGAGAGTAGGAACTTTCTCCATATCACATAGAATACCACGGTAAATTCACACAGCTCCCAATTAGCAGCACAGATTCAGTGAAAACATGGTTAAGCTGTGTTGTTTCCACCAGTAGCAATGAGGTATAGCATCCCACCCATTTTGTGACTGAGCTTCATGTAGCTGAAATATATATATATAGGTCTCAGGAACACAACTCAAATTCACCTTCACCAAAACCAGCAGCTCTAAAAACATCCAGGTAGCTTCTGTCTCTCCATCCTGTGCTCAGGATCCTATTCCAGAGCATAGTAGTATGTTCAAAAGGACATGTCAATTTTCTTCTGCTAGCAATGAAGAAGCCTACATGTATTTTTTAAAACAAAAAACGTCATTGTTTGCTGGCGACACACGTTTAATAAAGCACATTTTCATGTAGGATGAAGCCTAAGGCTCCCTCATTCTTCTCTGTGTCCTCCCTTTCTCTGAAAAATTAATATGCGAAAAAAACAAAAAACAGACCCGCCCACCTTCTTGAGAGAGAGATTTATGCCTGGGACTCCTCTATGGGCAACATGAGAGCAGACATGTTATTTGGACAGTCACAGATAACCTGCATTTTGTCCACCGATTATAAACAGATATTTATAGTTCTAGTCCTCCCTCCCTGTCCCTTCCCCCAAAATAGGTTACATTTGGACTTTAAATGCGTAAGGTATAACCACCCCTTAAAATAGCAAGTTAGACCACAGTTTGCTTTACAGAGCTGCCTCCTGTCAAATTACTACTGAAAGTACCTTCTTTTGGGGATCTACAGTATTTAAGAAAGAAAAAAAATGAATCTTTCCCCTCTGCCCATTATGGCATCTGCCTACATTACGGCCTCATGACAGCCGAGGACTGGCTCCAGTCCATTTCCTGACCATCCAGTTCCTAATTATTTGGCTGCATGAGTCCTGCTGAGCACCATGTGCAAATGTGCAATAGGTCATGGACTCAGAATTGGGGTCTGGTCCAATCCTGATATTACAGAGATGTTTTTAGAAAGACAATATGCATAGTACGGCCTTCAGCAAAGCCTGGCCAATGGTCACATTTCATTCCTGCGACAGCCAAGACCTTTTCAAATGCAATCCAATAATACACAGTAGCATTCAAACAAGTGACGGGTTACAGAGAGAGATGTGTTACTGCTTATAGTACTCAGCTGGGCCAGCTTGGTCAGGGGCTGTCACGCTCTGCATGCCAAAGTGTCTAGCCAACTCTGCAAGAAATCCCACAATATTAGACAAGAGCATACAGAACACGTTTCAACACCAAAAAAAAAAAAGAAAACTAAACCACTCACCCATACTATCCCTTATGTAAAGTCACATTTCACTGGTTGTCCAGAAATGAGAGTTGAGTTCATGTGAAACAAAGCTCCTATACCTGATTTCACACCCAGACCATCCAAAAATTGGGCAAGACTGCTGGGGTACATGCAGAAGGGTTGCACACTGCAGTCATTCATCAGCTCAGCCTTTTCTCACCCCTCTCACCTCCACCAACCCATTTGCATCTGCTCTAACTGGAACAGGAGACAACCACTGTTGAACAGGAGATGGAAAAGCAAGACACCAGCAGGAACTGGCTCAGATGGTAGATCCACCCCTGTGCAGAGGCTTGACTGGATTTGGAGCTGGTTGAACATGGCATAGTCATGAAACACAGGAAGAGAACCTGGAGACAAGGCTATTCTTGCCAGTAGCCACCTCTCCAAAGCTCAGTGGGAAAGCTGACATTGCAAGTATTGTGTGTATACACAACACATATATACACAGTATATTTAAGGCATCCACATGGAGCTGGTAGATATGGCACAACACAAATGGGAGATACAAATGCTGATGGACTGGCAACTAGCAGATAGCAGCAAACCTTCAGTCAGGAACAGGTGCAGAAATTTAGGCGCCTGAATCACACCAACCAGCTAGGGTTGACTTAACTAAGGCGTGTGTTTGAGTTTAAATGCCTACATTTGAGAACCACCTCTAAATTGCAGTCTGACTCCATGGAGCCAAATCAGACACCTCCACATGCACCACTGAGCAGCTCTTCAGGCTCCACCGACTGACCACATCTCTACTTGCTTACACGAGTCTAGGGACTCAGCTCACACAGAGGCACTTCAGTCTAGATGTCTTAACCTGCAAGGAGAATCCCACATTCCAGGACTAATGCAGGTGTCTACATATCATCATCCAGCATTATATGGGGTACTGTAAAACACTGCTTTTCACCAACTTCCCCGCAGGACCATAAAGGTCCCTCAAAGGGTACCAATGCATATACTTAGGTAGATGAATCCTATTCTCCTTTGGTGATTAAACAGTGATGAACACAGCCCCTAATGACTCCCAGCTTCTTTTCCTGACTCACTTCTAGCTCCTTGTTAAGCCGTAGCTAGGACAGCTTAGATGTCATGCACTGGTAGACCAAAGCATAAAAGTTTTTCATCGTCCTCATTCTCATAAATGCATCAGTTCATGAAATCCAGCATATGGATTTTCATATGGCCACTGTGCAAGTTTGGCGCATCCCAACCGCCCCATAAACCTTCTCCTTGAAGCACAGGAAAGGGTTCAAGAATGTTACGAGGCAGCTATGGTGAAAATACCAGAAAGATTTCTTCCCCAGCCAGCTTCCCCTGCTGCTGTCAGTCACGATGCAGCTACTCAGGGTGATGCATGATGGAGAACTGCTGCCTACAGGCCCCTAACCACCCACAAGCCAAAATGAATCTTGGCAAAGCCCTTCTGTTTCCAGTCTCATTCTCCAGCTTCCACAAAGATGTTTCTCCTCTTGTTGCACACTCCTGTCAGAGACACTTAAACCCACCTCATTCCTCCAGGAAGCAGAGCAAAACTTATCCAAGTCAGCAGCAGGTTGCTTGGAGCAGTGTTGGAGCAACCTTTTCTGGCTGGGCCCTGGGACAAATGGGTAAATGACTAGGTCATGCTTTCAAATGCAGAGGGACTCCCAGGATGGAATAACTTAGCTTTTATTACCAAATGATTTTAGAGTATGTAAGGCATAATAAGACTTCTTTTTTAAAAAAAAAAAAAAAAAAGAAAAGAAAAAATAAATTAATTAAAAAAAAAAAAAACCAAACTTCAGAGCCTGATCTGCCTCCATCCTACAGCGACCTGAACTTCTCCTGAACACTCATGGCATCACCACTTATTAAATAACTGCATTGCATCTACAGCAAGGTAAGTGGCCACATGAATGCTGGTGAAGCTACACCTTGAATACGGTGTTCAGTTCTGGGGTCTTCACAGCAAGACAGACAGTGAGGTACTGGAGCAAGTCCAGAAAAGGGCAAAAAAGCTGGTGAAGGGTCTAAAGAATAAGTCTGATGAGGAATGACTGAGGGAACTGGGGTTGTTTAGTCTGGAGAAGACTCAGGGGGACATTATCACTCTCTACAACCACCTGAGAGGAGGTTGTAGCAAGGTAGGGGTCAGTCTCTTCTCCCATGCAACAAGCAATAGGACAAGGGGTAACAGCCTCAGGCTGTACCTGGGAAGGTTTAGGTCGGATATTATGAAAAATCTCTCCACAGAGAGGGTTCTCATACATTGGAACAGGCTGCCCAGGGAAGTGGTGGAGTCACTATCCCTGGAAGTGTTCAAAAACGGTGTAAATGAGGCCCTCAGTGACATAGTCTAGTGGTGGTCATTACAGTCCTAGGGTAATGGTTGGATTTGATGATCTTACAGGTCTTTTCCAACCTAGCTGATTCTACAATTCTATGTCATCACAGATGCGAAGCAAAAGGCACTACCTTAAATCCAACGCGCAAAACATTTCATGCTCCCTATGGCTTAAATACACCATAGCTACCATACATCAGCAAAGCTATAGTAACTCAGGAGTAACAACATATTTGAATCTTTATTATAGTACATGCTGTAGAAAGCTTCTAAGCAAAATGCAATTAAGACAACTAGTAGGTCAGGGATAGCATCACACTGAAATTATGTCCTCCCACTCTCTTCTGAACAACCACCTGGTCTGGCAATCTCACAAATAGGAGAGCAGTTTGGGAGGAAAATAAAGCTCTTTGAACAAATTAGTTTGTTCAACTTAGGAACACAAACTGCCATTGATCTTGTCGTGAGAATACCAAATACTGACAAAGGCACAATGAGGAAAACAATTATGATAGAGCAAGACTGAATAGTCTTTATTGGTACTTGCTGCTAAGAGGAAATTAGATAGCACCACAGGAGCGCCTGCCCAAATGGCTTTATAAGAGCCATAGGGAAAAGAGATCACAGCAGAGCATTGCTATGCAACATGTAATCCTTCCTCATAACAATGGCTTGCTACGAAGCTCAGACTAAGTGCCCCCATAATGATCAGTCTCAGACATGCTGCAACACACAATTTCTCAGTGTTTTAGCTGAAACACTGAGGACAGATTCCCATTCATTCCCAGCTGGGTCATGGGGCTCTGGCAGTGGTTTTCAGACAACTCTTGTCTGGGCAGCAGCAGTCCAAAGCGGACACACAGCCGTGGGAATTCCTCAGTTATAGCCCCACTGTCGTCATGGCTGGTCTGCGGCTTCAAGGCTTCAAACCATTTGCTATGGTTTGGGGCAGAGGAGGGAGCAAATGAACCTCCTTAGAGTCAGGTCATCCAGGAAAAAGCCTGCCTTCATCTTGTCTTACTTCAGAAAGGTCTTTGGGATGCTTCTGTATAATTCAAATCTCTTCCATCCTCTAGGTACATATCCTCTTTCAATTTAAATAGGCTTAGTTATTCTCTCAGTTCAAGTATAAATGTTTGGACAGCAGCCATGGTCCCCATTTCTTCACGGGGCCCAAAGACCAGACTTGCTCCTTAACACTGGCCATTGCCATTGGTTGAATTATAAAAGTTTCACACCTTGTTAGAAGTTTTCTTTTTTCTTCCCTTTTTCCCTTCTATCTTGTTGTGTTTTTTTTTTTTTTTTTTTTTTTAAAAAAAGCCTTTCTGAGCCTGTTCTCAAACTCTTTTTTCAGAAGTTTTCCCTTTCTACTACCCTTTAAAAATATGAACACTCAGATTTCAGTGAAATATGCATTAAAATAAAGCATAGAATAACATAACCCTGTTTTAAATTGATAAATTTAAAAGCATTTCTCCCCCTTCAGTATTCCTAGCATGCTTCACGTACTAAAAAAGCTCCACATAAACAACTGCAATTACTAATAGGGCGCTGCAAGCAATTTTTTCCATAGTGTTGATTTCCAGGCCTTAGAAAGACTTCGCCTGAGCCAATTTCAGCATGAAAGGAAGGGAAAAATCTAAAGAGCATACTTATACATTCCTACCTGTCATAACCTGGTGCAATTAATACTGATGGTGGCCCTGCAAACTGATCTGTACGCACAAAGTCAAGAGCTAGTCTCAGAGAGGCTGCTATTATAGTGAGGTACAAATAAAACCCAGCAAAGTGTGATGCTAGATTTCTAACTGCAAACATACCCCTAAAGAAACTGCCTAGAAGATGCATTTTGTCTCCTTTTATCCATGCACCAACTGTATTAGTAAGTTCGTATAGATTTACCTCAAAAAAGAGCAATTATTACACTTTCTGAGGGTATTGAAAAACAGAGGTATTAGCACTTGAACTTGGCGGTTCAACAGTTCTGGAGCTCGACTGGAATTATGTTTGCTAGTAGGAACCATAAGACAGGATGGGCAGTGCTTGTAAACACTGTCTCTGCAACAGGAGACCAGAGTTCTAGTCCCTGCTTTGCTATGCTTGTGTGTGACCTTTAGTAAGTCACTTAATCTTTCTGGGTCTCAATTTCCCCTCTGTAAAATGGAGATACAGAAATGAAGAGGGTGGTATGCTCTGATAACATGTTATATGATAGCTCATGAAGTTCCTCAGACAGATGATAGCTGGGCAAACATCTACCTGATATGGAAAGTCCATCTCCAGTGCAGAAGGCACGTTCAGCCTTTGAGATAGATCCCTGTCAGCACCGCCTAAGGGGAAAAGCCATTCCTTGCATGGACTTCCAAAACAAGTCAACAGCAAGGAAAAGTCCATGCACCTCCCACTATCTTCTCCAGAGCATCCCTTATGGTTTCAGAGATGCAGGTATAACCTGCCCCAGGATGAGTCTGGACTTGGACCCTACAGCAACAAGAGTGACAGATCCTCCAGGAACACACACATTGTCTGTGCAAACCAAAACATATGGGTTGGTACTGTGTGAATATAATTCCCCATGAAGGGAACCAGTTTCAAAGGGGAATATTGACTAAAGAGATACCTTTGAGAAAGTAGGAAATTTTGTTCTTCATTTTTGGCCTCCCATAGTTGTGCACTAAACACTCTTGGCTCGGAAGGAGACTGTGGTTATAGCCCTGACTTCAGGGTCCTGAAGGTAAAGGCTCATTTGTGTCCCTTATTCTGAAAGAATAAAGGGAAAAGGGAATGGGAACATGACAATTTTTTTCCCTTGGGTAACAGCAGCCCCCTTTAATAGCCCCTTGGATCTGTAAGACATGCTTGACCAGACATACCTCTGGAAGAGGTCAGCACTCCTGGGATTAAGAAACTTAGCAACGCTCCAGAGAGGGAGTTGGAAAGTCATGTTTAATGATACTTTGCTAAGAAACTGGGCAAATTTAATTAAAACATCACTTACTCAAGCCCAGTGGAACTAATTGAGTGTTCTAATTTTCTGACTTTTCATTAATGGGTTACAAAAGAGGGCTGCACTTGTGTGTACAAGGAGGGAAAAAAAAGAGGGGGGGAGGAGGATATAGAGAAGAGTTTTAGCAAGGCTGCCTGTGTTTCATTTAATATAACCAAGAAACTTCATTGCTGGTAACAGAGCTTTAATACAGTTGACTTCTCTCACCATCATTGCCACCCCCCCATCCCCTTGACACATACCCACATCTCCCCCCCAGCATACACCCTTTCCACCCAAGACTCCTCTGAAAGAATAGCTGAATGAGCTAGAGTAGATTTGGCAAAGGAAGGGAAATTGCTTTTTTAATAAGTGGCCTATTCAGAGCTCCCACTTTTCAATAAAGAGGAGGCTGGAGAAGTCCTGGTCTGATTACCTCATCCTCACACTAGACAAGCTTGCCCTTTCTTTAGCAATTGAGGTCATATCATATAACTTTGTGAGACATCATGGGCACAACATGCTCAGTGATTATTTCATTGGAGGCAGCAAAATTGGAGTTGGCCCATCAAGGTTATAAAAAAACAGAAGTAAAATAATTAAATGAGAACATCTACCAAGAGACACTAAAACTAGGCGGGATAGGATAATGTCACCCTCAGAAATACACAGATTGTTTGCCAGTGTGACACCATGGAGAAAATGCCATGTTGACCAGAAGGGTGTAGGTTTGGTTGCCAAATCAGTCAATTAAGCACAGGTCTTTTTTTCTGGGTCTCAAGGGAACATTTATATGTTTTGCCATGGTTGGGAGTAACTAGGTGGGAAGGATTATATGTTGTTAAGAATCAGTGAGAGAACATCAAGCTTGAGCTGTATCTTTAATAGGGATTTCTCCACTCCATCAGCAAACACACACACGCACATCCATACATACACTGTAAGTACACCAACATAGGCTGGCACTGGAGCAAGCTTCCATAGCAAAACCAAGTATTGGAAAAGAAAGTCTTTGTCCATTCTCAGCTCAGTCCAAACCAGCCTGTAGTGTAACAAAGATTTTGGTTCATGTATGTGTGGCTTCACTAAAACATAAAATCTGTGGCTTGGTTAGAGAAAAAACACAGCAGGTGCTGAGTAGGAGTTCAGGACAGCTGGCTTCAATCTCCTGCTCCACCATCAGTTTGCTGCACAACCTTGGGAAAGGCATTCAGTTTGCATCTCAGATCCTGCTTGAAATGTCCATAATCTTCTTTTTGGAACTCACAGGGACATTTAACACATTAGAGGCCATAAGAGCAACCTAGTTATATAATGTTCAAAATTGTTCAGTTCCAAATTGGCACAAAGGTTATCTGTGCTCCTCCTACGTTGCCTTTGATTCACATCAAATCACATATATATGACTTATTCAATAACCAAACTAGTGGGTTTAGACTGCCATAGCATCTCCAGCAACTTGGTGTTTGGAAAGTCTATACAGCAGCAGTTAGTTGATGAGTAGCTTTGTTGGAGAAAGACAAATAGAGGAAACATGATGAGCATCGCATTTAACCCACTACCTTCATCAAGGAAAACATCAGTAAATTCAGCAAGAGAACCTAGCACTGCCTCATGAGCAATCCTTCCACCAATCTTCCACCAGTGCTGCACTTGCAGTGGGACCAGGAGGAAGGAAGCAGATTTAACTTCATAGTAATCTACACACAAGTATAAGCTATGTCAGAGACAATCCATCAACCACTCTAAGGTCAATGTTCAGGCTTCAAATCAGATTCAGTATTTTGAAGTCTGAAAGAAATGCTTCAGTTCTGACCTTGCAATTGCAAAGCCAGCCTCATCTGACTCTAACAACATCTGATTATGACCTTAAGGACACTATGTTGTGTCATCAGTTTAGGTCCCCATATCCTGACTGTTTAGACATATATTCTCCTAATCTTGGACCACCATCCTCTAAAAACCTTCCTTTTCAACAAGCAGTTTGCCTGGCTTCAATGATAGCATTGTGAATCTGGCGGGCTGCTTGGCTTACCTTTCAACCAGACTATGGTACAACCATTTTTAAGAGCATAAACAGATAAATCCTTTTAACTGTTGCTACAAATAGGCAAGGAAAGCTGTCAGAGAGTAATACCAACTCAACAGACACAGCATGGTCGAACAAAAATAGGAACACTGGATTACTGACCTGCAAAGCAAAGGTCTTTGACTTGGATGGCCATGAGGGCTCTCTGTCTCTGGACAACCACCACAATTTATGCAGCTGTTTAATGCTTAGAAACCACTGCAAATGACCAGAGCCTGACTATGCCAAGTAAAGGCAGGCAGAAGATGCAAGACTCCCACTTAATCAGTGGGAAGAGGACAAGAAAGGGCAGAAAGAAAGAGGACATTCACTCCCTCCAGCTCACTCTTGGAGTTTGAGCTCAAAGTTATACAGACAACATGTACAGCAGCGATGACAAATAAGGGCATCTAACCTAAATCTAAGACTGGATCTCAGCCATACATGCATCCTGGCTGCAGCTACTGTGGTGGAGAGCACCGGAGTCAAGTCAAATCTGTTGGGCAAGTTATTTAACCCCACCACTGTGGAAGGGAGACGTCCATGGAGTTACAAGAACATGTCAGTGGCACCTCAAGCCACAGCCTTGTAGGTGTTGGCAAGACTGTATTATGATGACTCTGGAAAGAGAGGAAAGCTGGGACATCTCACAGCACTATTCAGCATGAAATCACAGCCTCTATGGACCACTTTCCTCATTTTCTGTCCCATCTGCTACACAGCCAGCTCCAAAGAATTGGGACAGGCCCTAGGGAACAACCAATCACAAGGATTAAAACAAATTTCCTCACCTTGCAAAGCCTGTTTCACATGTCAAAGAGCTGCAACAGGAGTTCAGAAGCACTGAGCCTTTTAATTCAGAGGCAGAAAAGCTGTCAGCCAAAGCCAGACCCTAGCTAAATCCAGGACATGTCTAATCCTGATCTCTGTGCTGTCTAGGAGTATCTGGTGGTGGAGAGAGGGGGAGACATTTTGCTGGCCAGCACTCACTGGTGGCATTCTCCAATGCCCCAACTCCACCGTGAGGAATGGCATTTTATGCATACGCACAGGAACAACTGAGCTGGGGTGGCGATTCCTAGAATGCACAACTGGCTGGGCTGCATTTGCCTGGGAAACTAGAGACACAGGTCCCCCCCATCCCAGTCCCAACCATCCATCCAATCACACAGACAATAACAAGGCTGGAAAGTTATTTATAGCCTTACAGTATGTCCCCCTCCGAGATTGGTGCAACGAAACACTGATCCTAGGCACCTGTGCTGGCCAATCTGCAGAATTTTAGTGTTCAAGCAAATCTAGGCTAGGTACAGCTAAGCAGATTATAGAAGAAGGTAGAAAGTCCCTTCCTTTCCCCTCTCTTTCTGAGATGACCCAGCAATTGCAGTCACTTTGTCCTTTACATCAGTCCTGCAGGGAGTCTCAGGCAGTAGGGTAAAGCCTCATAGGAAGAACATGGAATAAAGAGCAGAAAGCCCTCCAGCAGGGAAGATAAGGATAGGAAAAGGAAACAGAGGAGTTATACACCCAAGCACTATCTGCTGCAAGCCCAGGAGCTCTAGGCAATGTGGAAGGCTCTGCCAGAAAACAAGGCAGAAGGGACTTTTAGGACTGAGGTCACAGAGTAATCTCCAGCCTGGTTTCCTGCCAGCTGTTTGCCCAGACAGTTTAAGAAACCTTAATGCTAAGGACATGATAGATTTTCCATGTTCTACTGAACTGCGGCAAGAAAAGCATCCCTCAACCTGTGTGTGGCAGCATAACTCCCTTCTTCATGTAAGCCTGAAGAACCTGTCCTTCCATCCCTTTGCAGCATAAGACCCTCTCCTCCCTATGCAATCTTTGTTGTCACTTCATCTTTCCTTGATCTGGGTAGTCCTGTTTCTTTCCCTCTGATCTCACTCCATTTTCTACAACTCTTGAAGCACAGTAACAAAACCAGAGCATAGGCCAGTAACTAAAACTTCACTTGCCCAGCAGAAGGACCACTCCATACATTTTCCAACCAACACTCCCTGTTTCCACAGGTCTTATTGCCCCCACAAGCCCCAAGCAGTCTGCAACGCACCTTCATGCCCACAAGGTTATTGTGGAAGTCCACCCTGGCTCGTAGATCCTTGTTGGGCTTCCTCCCCAGGAACTCCTTGACAAACTTGTTGCTGTATTTTAGGTTGTCACCGCAGCCACCCCACTGCCAAGCCTCACGGTTCTCCAGATCAGGGGCCTCATCGCAGGTGCAACGCTCCATCCGCCCTGCGCTGCATGCCTTGGCCATAGCATGCGTCAGCCCTGCAGAGGAGATGGCGTACAAGAAGGCTGTCTCCTTAAAACCTGCAGGAAAGAGGAAGTGGCAGCTTTAGTTACAACTAGAGCAAGGGTTGAAGAAAGAAAGAGTGAGGAAATCAAGGGAAAATCCATTGTGAGAAAAATTTAAGTGATAAAGCATCACTAGTGGTGGAGGCCAAGAAATGGTAGATAGAGGTGGCACGAGCCAGGATTCAAGAACGCAAATTAAGTCTGGCCATCTCTGTAACTGTCACTCTACAGTCTCTGCCTGAAAACAGAGGCAAGTAAGAGCTGGACAGGCCATGGAGGCACCATCAGCATGGTACAGAAATACTGTGACCAAAGTGACACCAAATAGCAGGAATCCAGCATAGACTTCCAGTCTGATGGTTGGGAAAGAAGCCATGAGCACTCCTTGTTTGTCCCACACCCCCTGAAGAAAAAATAGTCACTAGGTCCTACTGCAGTTTAACACAGTTGTTAACAAGGCACCTGAGGGCTTGGAAGCACACAGTAGGAAACCTACCACAGTACCTCAAATGCCTCAAAAAGCAGTTTACCACTCAAGCTTTTAATGCACAACCCTTTACTACATCTCCATGCTCACCTGCAGGAATGCAACAACATCTGATGCCCCCAGTAACTGAGGTCCAGAGACACCCATGGTCTCAATCCAAATTATAAAATCCAGAAATAAAAAGCAAACATGCCAGTATTTATAGCTCCTTATTCTCCAGCTATGGAAGCCATAAGCGACTGCATATTTGAGATGCAATTCCAGAACAACTTTGGATCTGACTCAAGAAATCCCCCACTCAAAAATAACACAAGTGGATGGTGACAGTAGTGGATATATCTGTAAGCTGGTGTGTCAACCAAGGACATGCAGAGACACTGCCAGGTCATTTTTGGAACTGTTCCTTGCGAGGTGCATGGTCATCCAAGCAAGCTCACAGGGCACTGCCCTGGCCCATACCCAGAGCCTGCTTTCCCAAAGCACTCCCAGGTGCGTGATGCTGAACTTCAGCAGAAGACCGCCAAAAATCCAGTCTAGGAGACTGAGGTCTGGTCATCCCAAAGGGGCTGACTTAAACCAGATCATGGTTGAAGTTGTCCAATCATTCCTATTGCTTACCTGGAAAAAGAGAGCAAGAACCTTTCCCTCACTGGAAGGAACACACTTACCAGGATACTGTAAAGAGTGGTCAAGGTTGAGAAAGCAAATTTGGGGGGTTTCCCCTCCTTGTTTTCTCCCCAGGTTAGACCATGTCCTCTGGCACTCCAGAAAAGCCTTCAGCATTGCAAACCTCACTGGGAGTGATGAGAGAAGTCCTTGCTTGAATCACCCAATAAAACTCATGGGTGTGCAGACCACTAAACTCCTCTAAAGAGAAAATGCCTTCTAAGCAGTTTTCATCTTTTGAAGGCTAGTTCAGCTTTTTCTAGGTTGCACCCTAGGTCAGACTGCCCACATGTCCTGTCAAGAGATGCTGATGCAGGAGACAGATGCTCCCAAGCCTCCATTCTGCCAATAGTGGTGGCAAGAGGCCAGTCCTACAGTTTGTGCTATGAAATGGAGGGGCACCAGTTTGCTAACAGAAAGCCCTTCATGGAATAGGGTGTGTAAACCCTTCTCTGAGACACTGCAATTAGCAGCAAACAGCCTGGCTATGGTCCAGTTTAGTAGACAGGCCAGATCAAGCAAGGAGGCCTTCAAGTAGGTCGTAAAAGGGCTGAATTCAGAGTGGCTGTGAAATCTCAGCAGAGAGTCAGTGCCACATTGCATGCCATGTTTGATGGAAAGACAGGAGGAATGGTTCAGTGGAATGGCCCAGTTGCCTGATTTTCCCCCTCCGTGAATCTCCCATCAGCTTCGGCTCTACTTCCTCCCCTTCTCCATCACCGAAAGTTTCACAGATTCCCAGCGCCCATCAGCACGGGCATCATGTAGCCCACAGCCAGCTCAGGCAGCTTCCAAGCAAGTCCATGTGACATTTGGCTCCGGCCAGATTTAAAGCCATCTCCGCCATGCACTATTTGATTGCACCAAGATATTTTGTAACAAGATAATGAGGTTTAAATCAATCCAGGCATTCTAACCCCCGGTGCATTGACAGCCTGCCATCCACAGCTATCCAGTTTCAGACATTTCCAAAATTGTTTGTGAGTATTCAAAGAGGATAACAAGTCCCTTAAACAATCTCCTGTTATTTTAAGAAACAGGCTGCATCAGCCCAAGTTGCAAACCAGCAGCCAGGCTGTTCCGGTGAGCAAATATAAAAATGGAAGGAGAAACTTAAGTGAAATGGGGGGTGGTGTTTGCCTTCCCTCCCCCTCACCCCCCTTCTCTCCTTTAAAAGCTGTAATGGTCCTGAAGGAGAGGCAGAAAGCCCACAACAGCATATTTGGATAACTGTGTCTTAGTGGGTGATACATATGCGCCTTTGCCCTGGGGTATC
Organism: Amazona ochrocephala; assembly: GCA_039720435.1. Lineage (NCBI taxonomy): Eukaryota > Metazoa > Chordata > Aves > Psittaciformes > Psittacidae > Amazona > Amazona ochrocephala. The sequence continues at coordinate 104,920,274 of CM077876.1, forward strand.
ACTTGCTGCAAGGCTGAACCAGGAACCAGCAGCTCCCAGAGAGAAGGAGAAAGATTTACAAGGTACTGTGTTATGCTTCAGGAACAACTTCTGAAGGATTTACAGCATCAGCTGAGAGCAGAGATGTTGCAGGGGCATAAAACATGGAAGAATGAGACAGCAGGCAGAACCTTGCAACCTTCAGAGTTGTATTTATGACACGAGGTCCTGACAAAGGAGGGGGGTTCTCAAGGGTGTTTTAAGGCAGCTTCAAAATACCCCTTGCCAACTGGCTGCCCACAGGGGCAGGCACATCTGAAGGAACAGGCTGTGGCCTCCAGGTGTCAGCATGAGAAAGTGCTTGGCTTTCCCAAGGCGACACTAATCCAGGGACTCCTCTGGCATGCGGGGCTATTTTTAAATGTCTTGAAGCTCTGGCTGGACCTCTTGGGTTTCATAAGGACTTTCCTTGTTTCCACTGCAATCAGTGACAGTGCATTAGTTAAGCCCTAGCACTTCTGAATTACTCCTCCTCACTAATTAGCAAGGGAGGGCGGGCACCTTGCAAACATCTGTCCTTATCTTTGAGAATATCAGATCCTGGATTTCTATGTCCCGGTCCATTGCTGAACATGGGACTTTCTAGAAGTCACTAAAGCCCTCAAGACCCATGCAAGCTATTTGTAAAACGGTCCAGCTGCAGCATTAGCTGCAGCCCAGAAATAAGAACTGGATTTTACTGGGAGGGTGCATGAAACTGGGCTATGAGGTAGCACAAAGGAAGGAGATAAAAATACCACCTGGTCCTCCAATACTCTCTCAGCTTCTGCTCATCTCCACCACTGAGCTGCTGGAAAGGCTATGGGAATTATCCATCACTTGCATCCAGGGAGCTTTTCCCTGGGTAGAGCAACAACAGGATATAAACATTTGCACCTTTTACCACCCTGCACGATGATAGGGGTCCCCTTGCCACCACCAACAGGGCAGCACAGAACAATCCATTTTGGTTTATTCCCCTTAAGGAATTTTCTCAACTTTTTTCCCGAGAAGCTGACACAATAAATGGGGGTGGAGGAGGACTGGAACAGCTTTGGGAACTTCAACACCTTCCCCTCCAGCAACAGCTCAACTTCCATCAGAAGTGAGAAGCAACTGCAGTTACTGGCAGCAAACAAGTGCATGAACACCTCCAGCCTCTAAGGAAAGAGGCCATGGGAATTAGACAGGGGTTGCTGAAGTAATACAAGCATATACAATACTACCATATAGCATGTATTTTACTTGGTGTGAATTTTCAAGGATGAGCTGAGCTTAGCAGCTACCTTCTACAAGCTCCTGGTGAGGTGGTGTCCCATCACTGGCAAAGGATGCACCAGGATGACCACCCTGCAAAATGCCAAGGAAGTCAATGTGTGCAGGGGGTGCCAGCACCTTCATCTAAGACCCCCCCACTCTACTCACCTCTCTTTAGTAAACTGGCCCGGTAGCGACCCTCAAGGGTGCAGTTCCAGCGCTCAAAGCGAAACTGATACTGGCACTCCAGTGCACTCATGCTGATTGCCTCCATCAGGGTCTCAGCCACACCAGGGTCCCGCCGGCACATCCTGCGCTGCTTCTTCTCCAGCTTCAGGCGGTCACAGACTTTGTAGTGGGCTTTGACAGCAGCTTCCTCCATTTCTGAGGTCAGAGGGAGGATGGTCAGGGGTTCGTTCCCTGTCAGCCTGAAGAGGAAAAGAGCAGCACAGCAGTGAAGACAGAGAAAACACAGCCTGTGGTACAAGTGGGAGCCATGGTGGGCTCTCCCTGGTTGAGCAACCATGTGGGCTTGCTGATGTCTAGGCAACCCTCCTTGCAGTGCATGTGCAAGGTGGGAGCAAGAGAAGGGTAAGAAGCAATATTTGGATTTATGTTCTCTACCAGCAACACAGCTTGTTTGGACATAAGTCCTTGGCAATCTTCACCCCAGGACTGTGTTGAAAACTGAAATGGGAAAGAAATAATTGAAGGTACCTAACTGCATGAGCTTGGGAAACTAGCAAAAATAAGAGCACTACAGTCACTCAAAAATCATTTTAGCACATCAAGCAGAGCTGTAACATGCTTGTGAAAGTAGGATTCATCCCACCAAACCAAGAGACACAGCAGGAAAGCATGTATAGCCACCTAGCCTTCAGCAGAATGGATTCTGACATAAAACATAGTGAGCCACAGCCTGAGGCTTGAGAGCAGGAGACACTTTCCAGGAGAATCTGCCAAAAGCTTTTGCAAGGCAGAATTAGCCCAGAAACCTAAAACATGGCCTGAAGAAATGCATGTGCCATTGCCTTCTCCCCTCCTCTGCCTTCTCCAAACACAAAGTCCTTGACTCATACAATGAGCAGCAAAAGAAGCCAGCGTACTGTTCCCAGTATCAAGTGACCAGCTGCTGGAAGAGGATCAGACTGGCATCAGCCCCAGGGAGCAGAGAGGCTTCAGGAACATCTGCTGGGCTCATGAGCCATTTGTTGGCCAGGCTGCCCACACCCCACTTTCCTGGCTCTGCCCTTCTCAGGCCAGGTGCCAGTCCACACAGTCAATGGGAATCACTGTGCAGGGTTTCGAAGGACCTGAAGACATTTCACAAGCCAAAAGGGAAGAATTGCTTAAAGCCTGAATTGAAAACATGCTGGAATGTTGCAATCCTGCACAGGTGAGCATGGGGATGGGTTGCAAGTTCAGACATCTCCATTGCTGCAGAACCACTGGGGAAAATGGGGTGATAGGCACAGGAGGGGAGCACACACTCATCCCCTTCACTGAACGTAGAGGAATCCTGGAAAGCATTTAAACCCCCACCCAGCAGCAGTTTGTGCTTTCCCTTTTTAATGACGATTTCTCTCTCTTCTCCTGTCACTACCTGTCCCTTGCCAAAAGCCCCTCTCCATCTTTCTTGTCAGCCCTTTTAGGCACTGGAAGCTGCTCTAAGGTCTCCCCAGAGCCTTCTCTTCTCCAGGATGAAGAAGCCCAGGTCTTTCAGCCTGTCTCCACAGAAGACACTAAAAAGACAAGCAGGGAAATGTTCTCCTTCAGTTACCTTCAGGTAATTTCCAGAAGTTAGGATTTCCAGAAACATTGCAATGGTAAAAATGAAAAGTCGGTGATTTGTGAGGAACATGGAAAGCTACTGTAACCCAGTGAACACCTCACAAAAAACAGGTTTTCCCCAAATTCTGCTCAACAAAAAAAACTATAAAAATATCCCAAAGGCCAAACAGCAAGCTCCATCTGAAGCACTGACAAGTTTTAGCCCTTATGTTTTTACTCTGTTTCAACTGGGACAGTGTGTGGATTTGGTCACAACTGCTTCCCAAGGAGACAGGACATCATCCAGCCCTGGTGCCTTGTTAACCAAAGCTCCAAGCAGGCTTGCTCGTGGGAAAGGAGGCTTGGTCTGAGCTTCACAGTAGTAAACACCTGTAACGAAATCTCCAGAACATTAATTCCTGGCCTTCATCAATTCTTCTGCTCTGGAGATTCATTTCTGCAAGCTTTCACAGTTGGCACAAGAGATATCCTCAGATGGCAAAGAGAGAGGGAGGCATAAAGGCATTTTCTATAGCTCCCCCTCCCCAGTTAACCTGTCCAACTGAGCAGGTACTGTTCAGCTAAGTGTTCTGGAAAACATTAGCTCCGATGATCAGGGGACTGGAGCACCTCTCGTATGAAGATAGGCTGAGAAAATTGGGGCTGTTCAGCCTGGAGAAGAGAAGGCTGCATGGAGACCTCATAGCAGCCTTCCAATACCTGAAGGGGGCCTATAGGGATGATGGGGAGGGACTCTTCATGAGGGACTGTGGTGAGAGGACAAGGGGTAATGGGTTTGAACTTAAACAGGGGAGGTTTAGATTGGATATGAGGAAGAAATTCTTTACTGTGAGGGTGGTGGGGCCCTGGAATGGGTTGCCCAGGGAGGTTGTGAATGCTTCATCCCTGGCAGCATTCAAGGTGGGGCTGGACATAGCCTTGGATGGCATGGTTTAGTGGGAGGTGTCCCTGCCCATGGCAGGGGGGTTGGAACTCGATGATGTTGAGGTCCTTTCCAACCCTTACTATTCTATGATTCTATGATTCTATTGCAGTAAGGAGGGATACAGGAATAGGCTCTATAGAAAGATCTCTGCAGAGCAACTGCTGATTTTGAACCCTTTTCCCACCTTCCCTGTTAGGTGTTTGGCATTGAAATACTTCAAAGTATGGCTTCCCACAGATCAGCCCTGCAAAACTTGCTGATGCCACAGCCCAATTGCATGTATCTCCAATAGAAGGCATCTAAATAAAAAACAAAGAGCAAGGAATAGGGAGAAGGAAGAAAAGTAGAATTTACAGCGCTGCACAATACCAGAGGACTGGCCTCCAAGAGCCACTTTGAATAGTTGGGAAGCCCTGGGAAACAACAGAAAATTGAAGCATTAAATTGACTAATTGTCAGCAACATATATTTTCACCGCTTTCTGCAAAAGGCTTTGGTAGGAGCTCACTTAATATCTGGGACACACTGACAACAGCCACAGTCAGCTGAGAAGCAGTGCCAGCATGCAGACACCCATTTCATTCCTTCCTGAAAAACACACCCAAAGACAAGACACCAAGATGATACCCTGTAAAAGCAGAATACACCTTTTCCTACCTCCTGTTTCCCAACTCAACTCTGTCCTGTCCTCAAATAATGCATATGCAGTGCACATGCTGAACAGACCCGTCACCACTGCCTGGCTTACTGCTCAGACTAATTTCACTGGCTTTCAAGCTGGTCTGAATCAGAGTGAGGCAAGTATATTAGGAAAGCATCTCCAGAGAGAGACAAGAAGTAAATTTAGAGGAAAGAGGCTTTTACTCGCCAGCAAGCAATGAAGCTCTTCCAGGCTAAGACCTCCATGAGAAAAAGCAGCATATGTGCATGCACACCCATACATTTCCCTCCCTAGCACCAGATGGATGCCTATTTCAGCAGCAGGGGGACCAATGCAGCAGCCTCAGCTCTGTAGACATGTTCCGGGGTGAGGCGGCACTTTTCAGAGCATGGCACCAATAAACAAGCGCAGGCAGAGCCAGGGAGCACCGGTGCCCCACCTGACACACTGCCTTGGAGCTGCCACTGCATGGAACCTTTATAATCCTATAAAGCCCTTTTATGCAACCTAGGCTGAGTGAGGTCCTGTAAGGCAACGGTGTCAGTCTGATGCTTTCTCAGCACCTCACAAAGACCAAGCTGTTCTTCCCAAGGAAATTTTTCAGGAAGAGGGGGGTGTTTTTTACTTTATATTTTATATTTTATTTTATACACACCCTATCCACAACTGTTGGGATTAAATTGCCACCCAGCACTCTGCAATTGTGTTATTTTGGAGTCCCTGCCACTGCACAACTCACACAGATAGCTGAATAGCCAAGTTTTATCTGTAGCACCATGGAAATATTGCTCTTCCAGAGAGGCAATTCAAACTCGATCCTGCTTTCAGCTCATCTCAGAAGTCAAGATATTTTACTGCCTCATCAGTTCACACTTTCATCAGTGTCCCTGTATTTTCCCTTGTTTAACTGGGGATTTTCCCAATGAGAATTTGAGGGGGATGAGACAGAAGCAAGGCGCCTGCATAGACCTGTGAGTGCATTTTCATTTCTGACATGCTCAAGAGTTTCCTTTGCAAGTGCCGCCAGAGATGCGAGCCAAGGTGAGCTGCTTTCCTGCAAGGAAATACCTCTGCTCTACCAGCCTGGAATGACAGGCCTGCTGAAATATTGCATTCCTATCCCGGCACTTCTCTGTTGGGAGATTAATCTTTGGTACATCTAGTACAATGATCAAATTGAATCCTATTTTCCCTTCTTACATTAATGTTTTCTCTGCAATATTGCTACTCCTCAAACCCTTTTTCTCCCTTTTCAACCACTTCTTCCTTTTAATAATTATAAAGTTACAAAAAAAAGTTTACAACTTGAACACTAACCTCCACTGCAAAACATAAATTAATGACTCAAATCGGTGAGTTATGCTGCACACCAGGCCTACATTTCTTCTGTATCCAACAACCTTGAGTTGCCATCTCTCCCTCACAATTGCTCTCCCACACTGTGAACAAGTTCTCCCCCATCCCACAAAGGTCAACTGCTATTTGAAGTAAAAGGAGCCAAAAGTCCAAGAAAATTCTGAATTCCATGGCAGTGATAAAAACTTGATATTTGGAGCAAGAGCTGGCCATTGAAAAATCACCTACCTCATCCTGCACTATGTTTGGGTTTTTAAGTGTTCAGAGATACAAGTACCATCATTGTTCTCACACTAACTCAACATCCTTTGGAGGAAACCAGTCTCAGTTCTGCTCCTCCAAGAGCTATCAGGATCATAGAATAAGTTTGGGTTCAAAAGGACCTTAAGATCATTTAGTTCCAACCTCCCTGCCGTGGGCAGGGACACCTCACACTAGACCATGTTACCCAAGGATCCCCAGCATCATCTGGGATAAGAGGCAGCTTTCTTTTTGCTACTAAACAATTAGTTCTCCATTTTCTTTCTACCCCTTAAAGTCAGATCTAAGTATACTTGCTCCAAAATACATTGCTCACCCCAGCAGGCAGGCATTCATGTTTATTGCTGCCTTGCTTGGACCACAAAATCCAGAGCCACACATGCTAGTTTTTAAATTCTTTACCATTCTGAGCTAGAAGCCAAAGGCTTCCTACTTTGACTAATGCATACATATGCAAAGAAGAATGCATATCCCATTAAGTCCTTTCAAAAAATAAGGCAAGGCATTCTCCAAACCTCAGCAAGGATTTCTTGGCTTCCACAATATCCTGCCATCTCAGCAAGTGTTAAGTCACTTCATGAAAATTGCTCTGTTAGAGTTATTCACTTCTATCCTAATCCTTCCACAGTGTAGTTTTTCCACTGATCTCCTCTGGATTGGTAGTATAACATTGTGCGAGTCATGACAGGAGGATAATTATTTCTCCCAGCCCAAGATGCAGACCATGCAGGGCTTTACAGGGCAGAGCTAAAACAGCCTACACTCCACCTAGAAATCAAAAACATGTTTGCTAAAACTCCATCTACGCTGGCAGTTTACAAGGCTTCCTCCCCTTATCCACAGACACTGCACTTTCTGCACATGCTGGTTATTTTCCTCCAAGGTCACTCCCAGACAACTCTGCTATGGACTCACCTCTCCTTTTTGCTGTTCACATCATTCACTATAAACAATGGTGTCTTGCTGTTGAGGACCATTAAAAAGGCAAACGCATCTGGAAACTCAAGCAACAGAATACAGCTATTGTCATCACAAATTTTTCCCAATCACTATTTAGATCCTTATTTTCCTTTCGATAGCACAGTACACACACCCAAAGCTTTTCTTTAGATGGTAACCCCTCAAACATGTACTTTATTGTGCCAAAAATCTCAGCTGCAGCTTCCACTTGCAAAAAAAAAAAAAAAAAAAAAAACAAACAAAAAACAACAATTAACAGCTCCCACCATGGGGACCACTACAATATTGCATGTTTCCACCAACACATGGTAGGAGCAATAGGGCCTTGCAACCTCTCTGCATGCAGGTAGAAAGCAGCCATAACTCACGTATGTTCCTGAGAATATCGGTTTCAACTTCCTGGATCAGTTTCTCAGGGGTGACAATTTTGAGGATAGAGAGAGGAGAAAAGCTACAGAATGAGGAGAATTTCTAACCCAATAGATCCCGCTTATGGGGCAAGAAAGCACCCAGCTTCATCAGACGCCTGATGAAGTACGCTTAAACAGATTTTCTTTTTGTAAGACACAAAGGGGCAGATTCTTATAGGCTTCAGTCATTCAAACTTGTCTTCAATCACTCCTCTGCCTAGATAGATCTAGACAGTGGTTCCCTCCGGGCCTCTTCTCTGAGGATTGTGAGCAAGGGAATGGACAAGTGGGCTTGTAAGGATCTGCTATACACACGTGCCAGGTTTCTGGGTCTTATTAAGGGTTTCTTCCAGCATCCAGCAAAGAGAGAACTAACAGCTGCTTCCGGAAGAAAGAATTTGCTGGTGCAAATCTCCAGCTCTTCCCTTTCCAACACCACCTTCCTGAATGCTACTAGTATTCACAGCAGCCACTCCAATCCCAAATAATTAAGCTATTTTCAGGCTCAGGTGTTACCACAGATAATTTATGCCTAAATTTCCCATTTTAGCCTTAGAGCTGAAGTTCACCCAGAAGTCAGAGGACTTCTCCCAAGCTGCTGAACACAGCAGCCCAAGTGAAATCTCCCCAGTCCTGTGTTAAGAGGGCTGGATCCCCAACACCCTTAACAGAGTTGCCACATCACTTCAGAAGGGATTTTTCTGTGAATGAGGCAAGACACAGATGGTTGCCTCCCAGATGCAGGATGGTTCCTGCATGTATAAATAAGCTTCCATGCAATTTTCCTGCCAAAACATGCCCTCAACTTCTCCTGTACAAATTACCAAAAAGAAGCTTGGCACAGAGTCTATAAGGGCAAAATTTAGCAACTGAAGGAAAAATACTTCAGTGAATGAGCAGGGAATACGTGACTCAGTTCAGATGTGGAGAACTGGAGATGTGCTCAGTAAGGTGAAATGTTGCATAGGATCCATGGAGCCAAGATGCCATGAGGAACAACTATTTTTGCACTGTGGCAATCAAAAGCACCACAAGCAAATACTTCAAGCTGCTGCAGCATTTCCCACTAATGCAAGGCATAAGACCTACACAGGTTATGAATTAGAGCTAGCAGCACTCTACTGAAGGAAGCATTGCCTTCCCTTCTGCCCAGTGAGAAGGGCACAAGCACAGAGAAACCCTACAGCAGAGGAAGGAATCAGACGTGGGTCTTCCAATTCTTGGTGGTGTTCCTGAACCACAAGGCTGAATTACCTCTTCTCCTCCCCCCCCCTCCCCCCCTTACAACAAATCTTATTCAAGAAGTTTCCAGTTCAAAGGAAAACTTTTTTTTTTATTTTAGGTAAATATCTCAGTTATAACATTAAGATTCACCAGCATAGAAATTATACAAAGAGAAGGCAAATATCAGGACCAGCTGTACAGGCACTTGGAATTCCATGGCTTGTGCTGAACAGCTCCAGCCCCAAGCCACCTTTAAAAAACTCTGCTGGGTTTTTGAGGCGTTCAGTTTTTACAACTCAATGGATATTAGCTGCCCTTGACTGGAAGGTCCCAGGTAGCTTGGCCCAAGAGCTGCCTGCACACTAATCGTGCTGGAACAGCCCACTTTGTCCATAAGCAAGGAGAGGTTGAGAAAGGAAGAGGGGAGGGGAAGGTTGTTTCCTCTCCCCTTCATCCTCTCAAGAATGAAACAGCAATCAGCAAGATTTATGAAGGATTTTCAACTCAACTTAAAACCAGCCGGTGAACTGCGGTGCCAGTGGAATGCATGGGCTAGGCAGCAACAGGGGCTTTCACTCCTGATTTAAGGCAGCATTAGCTTTGCCCTTGGCAGCCTGTGCCAGGAATTAACCCACCACCAGCACCCCTCTCCTTGGCTGGACAGCTCCTGGACCCCCACCTTATGACCCATTGGTGCTCCTTGTCCAGACCACTGCTTATTTTTACTTTTTGTAGCTTAACATCATTTATTTTGGCATGAGTCCCTCTAGACCATTGGCAATGTGTAGCTGTGCACTTCAGTGCAGCGAAGCAGTTAAATGGGAGCAATGTGGTGGAAGATGAAAAGTCCAGAGAATGAAAAAAGCCCAAACCCAAAACAAACAAAAAACCCAAAAAAAAAAAAAAATAAAATTCGAAAAATAAAAAGAAACCCCAAACAAACATGGTTTGTTTAAACCCATTTAGCTCCTCATGGTATGGAGGGAAGAAAATTAATATTTCCAGAATATTTTCCATGATAGGGTGAATAGGCGAGACACACACATACACAACATATCCACACCCATACCTTCTGACAAGAGGAAGGCAAAACTACCATAAGGTAGGGGGGTTGATTGTGGTGGGGTGCTTCTGTGTTCTTTTGTGGCCTGGATGTTCTGTGGGAAGGTTTTGGGGTTTGTCAGGTTTATTTTGTTTGTTTGATTGTGGTTTTATTTTTCTTTTTTTATTTTTAAGCTGCTGAAAACCCTGCCTAACATCTCTGTGATACAGAAATGACATTCCTAGATCACACTTGTAAAAGACAGACATAACCATCCCTCCTATACCTTGCTTTTGAATAGTTTTGGTGGCATTGAGGATCAGGAGAAGATGTAATGGATCACACAGAGGACTACAGCAATACAATTTATACCAGATCTTAAAGCCAGCATACCAAGGGAAACAGGCCAGGTGCTGAACAGCATGATATTCTTGCAATGAAGAGTTGAGCCATACACAAACTGTTACACCTGCACCTAACACAAAGCCTGAATTTCTAAAAGCCGGAAAGTTATCTGCGCTATAACTCTGCACCAATATGTATGTTTTTCTGTTCCAAGCATAGAAAATCCAAGTCCATGGTCTTTCTAAGAAACTTCCCTTGTCTGGGGAGAGGGGAGATGCACATAGCAAAGAATATTTAGCATTTGAAATCTAAACAAAGAGAACCAAAACCCCCACATTTTATTCATTGATTTTTATACTACTGCTGCTTTATTCCAGCAGGTTTATGAAGGCAGGATTGGAAACCATCACTCATGGGTAAGGGCACTCCTAGTTCCCAAAACACCTCCCACCCATCCTTCTGTCTCTCTCCAGCACAAGTTACTGACATGAAGGCTGACCAGGTCCTGCAGATCTGCCCAGGGGCTGAGGGCTCCACAGGAGCACCTCACTCAGGGCAATGAATGGAACAGACCTTTTGACTCTGGCAAGGCACAGTATGAAACAAACAATAGATACTACACACTGAGATTGGAGCATTTTTTTCCAAACAGCACATCATTAAACTGAAGGCTTATTGCCACCGGATGTTGTGAAGCCCAAAACTATGAATAGATTCCAGAAGGGATTAGACAAATTTAGGAAAGGGAGGTTCATTCAGGTGGGTGATGAAACATGAGGGCTTGAACACAGCCTCTGGCTCAGGAAGGTTCTAAACCACTGACTGCCAGGAGCAAGCAGGACATGCCAGGAGACACCTCACTTGTCCCACTTCTCCTTGGCTTCCCCAGATGTCCACACCTGACTGAAGAAACCTTTGGTTCAACCGTTTATAGCAGTTATGTTCTCAGCACCAAGCATCTGCACAATGCACTACAGGACCTTGCTTCAGCTGCAGCATTTAAGCCTCCTACGCTCTCCAACCCTTTGGATGACAGCAAGAACTGCCCCAGTGGTGTCAAGCACACACCACAATAACACTTTGCTGGACTCATACTTGCAGTGCACCCTGCTCTTTCCTTGGATAGGCTATCACTGCCATGCTTGCTGTCAGCAGCCCCACCTCCACAGTCCCAGCAGCAATCCTTTCACATCCCCAGCAAGCCTTCCACCCACAACAGCCCTCAGCGCATCAGGACGTAGGCATACCTCACACAGCTTCAGCAACAGCATGGCCAGCCATGTGTTAGTGTCAGTCTCTCCCACCCGCCCCTGCCAGGGAACACATCTGACTTCATAATGAATCGCCCATTTGTCTTCCTAACACCTCAGCCAGCACGTTTGTTAAATTTGGGAGATAAAGGCTCAACAGCTCCACAGCACTCATCACACAGCAGGACTTGGCCTGTTGCTTTCCTCCTCCCCGTCCTGTCTGTCAGATAAATCGTGCTGTCCCTCCTGAACACTGCCTGGTCTGTTCTCAGCAGATGCTGCAGTTACATAGCTGCCCTTGCCCAGACCACAGAGATTGGCAGCCAGGGAAGAAACTTCTTGTAGCCAAGGAAGACAGTTTCCCTCGCTGTCTGGAGATATCCCTATGCACAGACACTCAAGTAGTACAGCAGCTAAAGAGAAAATAAAGGTTACTTTCCAGACAAATCCCAGGATCTAGGCATTTGAAATTGAACCTCTGAGGGAAGCAGAGCTTCTTCCTCCTTTCCCAGGCCCAGATTTTATATACAGGACCTGAAGGTCCCAGCTGGAGGCAGAGACTGGCTCCTAATCAACTTCTGGACAAATGACAACTTGCAGAAACAAGCATGCAGATTCAGGCAGAAAGGGGGTTTCGCCTCTCCCTCCCCTCAAAACATTTTACCCAGCCCCTATTATATATCACATGGAGGTCAGTTCGTGGAGTATTTAGATGGTTGGGCGGTTTGACACATCATCTGATCTATTTTGGGAGCAGTTTACGGCTCTGCAATTCCTGCCCTGCACAGCAGCGATAGCTTTTCCACTCTAATGTCATATTATCCTCATGGCAGGTTTGAAAACTAAACAGGTGAAAAAACAAACTTTCTGGGCACTGGAGAGGGCAGGATACAAGAGGCATTCTGGTGATGGAAAGGTAGATATTTATCCTTATTCTGAGCCCCAACAGAGACTGTGGGAATGAACTGTGAACATAGGCTGGTTCCTTGCAAAACTCAACATGAGGATAATCAAAGGCTTTTGCGTAAAGGCCATCATGACAAAAGGTGTTTCACAAATGTCTATCTGAAGGAGTTTCACAGTCCTGAGCTCTTACAAGCCTCCAGTGAAGCCTCAATGGTCAGATCTCCAGCTAAAGAAATTAGATCTGGCCAAGGTTTTAAAATCATCAGACTGGAGTAAACTACCAGCAGAGACTACATTCTCGAAGCACTCTAGAACAGGTTCCCATGGAGCCAGTCAACATCACAAACCTTACCAGTCTTCTGCTGCAGATGCAAGGGCACTGCATTGTCTTACTCTCACTGCCATCCACTGATGGCACCCTCTTACCCTTCATCTCCCCCAGCACTCCAAAACACCGCTTCTCTATACCTCAGTTTGTCCCAGTAAAAGGAAGACTGAACAAGCAATGTGAGCATCTGCCATCAATCTCCCAGTATCCATTCACCATCACTAAGAAAGGCCTAGGTCCCACACCATTATAGGAATGGTGCAATCCTTCCTGAAAGGATTGAATCCATGCAGTTTTCTGGAAAGGAAGCAGATGCTGTAACAGCAGCTAAACACTTAACAGTGGCAAAAATTGATATTGATAGCCAAGATGTCTTTAACAGACCTGTGCTACTGACAGGACCTTTACCTTCGGAAAGTGACTGAACTACAGAATATCGGCATGACCTCAGCCAGACCCACCCCTGCCAACGCTTCAGGTAAATACCCTCAGAAGCCTTGGTGACTTCAGCATATACATCTTGTTTATTACACTATATAAAGTCTACATGAATAAAGAGCGATGTTAACCAAAATACTATATCCAAGAGAGAGACAAAGCTTTGTTCTATGAGTGCTGCTGAGCAGACAGGACTAAATGTTACCAGTCTTCAAAGCAATGCATTTGTGCTCAGCAATTAAAAGACAAATCATTTCTGCATTGTATTAAAGGGGCACGTGGGGCACACTCGACCAACTAGTATTAAGGAAATAATTTCCTTCTTATATTGATCATCCATTCATCCATCTAATCAAGCTGCATTAAAAAGCCAGAGGGGAGGACAACAAGCCAAGTGTTATACATAGCAAATTCTGATTATGAAACTTTAAGAAGAGCTTAACAAGTGGACAGTGTGCATTTTACATAATTAGCTTGTTACTTATAAATGCCCTCCATAGTGCCAATGGCAGATTTTCACCACCTAAAATAGCCTAAAGCTGTTGGATTCAAGAACTCCTGTCATCCCAATTTAGATCAACTCAAATACAGAAACCACGAGGTGGTTTTGTTACACCAAGATTAAGAATTGAATCGGCTCTTGTGTGCCTGGATGTTAGAAGGGGTAAAAGATTACAAAGGAGAAAGACATTATATCACACTGTACCTCAAACCAGTCCAATCCTCACTGAATGTGAAAGCTGTTCACAGCGTTTTGACATATTTGAAGTCACTCCGGGGGGTGACAGATCCTCACTAAGACTGGACATAAAGATGTAGCACTGTGGGATGCCACAGTTGTATCTATATTCATTCAGCAGAGAACTGGTCTCCAGCTCCGTGATACACATGCTTCATGAAGCTGGGACTGTTCCACCTCATTTCCAAGAAGTAGCTCAGAACAAGCCTTGAGTTACAACCTCAGCCTATAAAATAAGACCTCAGAAGTAGCAAATCAGGTAAGAAAATCTTTTGATTTGTGAATTGCTTATCCTTGACATGGAAGTGCCAACAAATGCAGAGCTACAATATTATTCATATGCCAAGCCCTACACCAATCTTTCACAGTGCTTCTAAAGGGGAAACATTTTCCATTCTAAGTAAAAAGTGCAACATGCTAGAAAGCATTTTGAGGAAAAGCTGTCTCATGGGAAGAGAATCCACATGCTTAGAGTTAACTCAGCATGCAAACCCTATCCAAGACACCATCAACCAATTTGTGCAAGTTCCCATTTCCTAAGTCACCCACCAGCAGTTACCAAAACAAGCAGAACTGAAAGACAGACCTCATATCATTGGTTACCCCCAAAAAATAAGGAACTAAGCTGTGAGCTCTATGGGTGCACATTTCATAATTCCCTATCCACATCTATTGACTAGCATTAAGATATATGTAAAACTGCTATTGCATAACACTAAGCATGCCCCATCAAGATGCCATGTAACAGCCATTTCCAAGGACTGAGGGGAAAAATGGTGGCCACGTATCTGATGCAGCATAAAGATCCAAAGAACTTGAGGAAAAAGGAAAGTACTTCCTATTTCCCTTTGTCTTAACAGTTCTACTCCTCAGACCCTAGAAGTGTCACTGGGTCCATTCTCCAACAAACCTACAGTGCTTTAAAAATATTATCAAGTTCCAGTTAAATGAATAGTGTAAGGTTTCAGCTGATTGGGGGAAACTAGAGCAAGATCAGAAGCTCCAGAGGTGTCCCATTAATCTACATATTTGGAAAAAAATGGGGAAGAACAAAAAAAAAAGTGCGCTTTCTGCACCTGACTCTACAAGAATGACCCAGGTTGACATTCTGTCTTACAACATTAATCGTGTGGAGTCCAGGGCTGGATGATCAGAAGCTGTGTTCAGTACTACAAGGGACAAGCAAATTCCAGGGACTCCAACCTATACCTGTGGAGCTATATACACATTAGGGAAGTCCTGTGGCATGTATAAACAGAGAAGTTTATTTCTGACAATGCTTTAGTGCTGGTGGGATTTGTCCAACATTGAAATACTACAAAAAGGAAAAGAAAAATGAACACATTGAACACTCTGTAAGCAAGAGACCTTTGTTGTAAGCTTACACAAACAACCTGCATCTTCCTTTTTAGCTTAGCCCTTCATAACCTAATGTGATCAGTGATAAAGAACACCAAGAACCCTCTCCCTGGATTACTCCATCAACAAATGCTTATTAGAGCTAATCATATCCAGAGCAGCTCCAGCCTGAAATGGAGTTTCCAATCTGTCTTCAAAACACATGTGGGATTGCTTTATAATTCCCACATCCCACCTCTTTCAGCAGGTCTAGAGACTGAGTCATCATTCCCAGGTTAATACAGGGCACAACTACATGGAGCCTGTCAGAATTCAAGCCAAGAGGAAAAAGAAAAAAACAAAAACCACAAAACAAAATAAAAAAAAATTAAAGCAGAAGGATCTAACTTATTTCCAAGTGTCACAAAGGTGCTCAGCTATACAGCAAAATCCCCAAAACCTATGGATAACAATACTGGAGCAAGAGTAGGCTTATGTTTCCAAGAAAAGAAACAACTTGTTGATGAAGAAGCCTTCCCCAGCAGGTTCTCTCACCACAAGGGATAAGCAGCACCAGAGCTGTCCATGCAATACTACATAACGTACAGAAGACAAAAATCAGAGCAAAAAGTTAAAAGCTGGCTGAACCACCAACTGTACCCTGCTTGCACTCCTATTTAGCATGAGTTACATTTCCTTTGAATCTTGCAGCAAAGCATATCTGAAATGAAGGGTATGAATGCAAGTTGAAGGGAAATAATGAGGTGGTTCAAGACATTTAAGCCTAAACAGATACATACACTAAGACGAGATCTCCTTGGCTTCTTATACAAACTGAACTAGAATGCACAGCACTAAGCAAATCACTGCACAACAGCATTGCTGAAGCAGCAGCTGAAACCTTATAGCACTGCAACAAGACTTGGCTACATCCTTCTCTTAGGTTTTACATCTTTCCCTGGTAGACGGTAT
Source organism: Amazona ochrocephala (assembly GCA_039720435.1). Lineage (NCBI taxonomy): Eukaryota > Metazoa > Chordata > Aves > Psittaciformes > Psittacidae > Amazona > Amazona ochrocephala. The sequence goes on from CM077876.1 coordinate 104,936,495, forward strand.
CACATTCCCATCCCTTTTTCTTCATCTGCACTTGAGACTTTTCAGTTGGCCCCATGTCAAGGAAGCTGCCCCACCCCCAGCCTTGGTCTCCCAACCCTGAAAAGCACATGCCTTCTGCCAAGCCTTGCATCAACCTCCCTGGCTCCTGAGGTTACAGAGGCATCCAGCATCTCCTGACCTGCATCCCTGAGGAATGCTAACCCACAAGTCTCACACCTCACTTGCTTGAAACCCTGCGAGCATGGGTTACACTTTGCAATCCTGCAGGCTGAACCCACAGGAACAAGAGTGGCAGGATCTCACTTGCCTTGCCAGCTTTCTCTCCACCACAATCCCCAGAGTGACATTCGTTTTCTTGGTGGTAGAGAAAGGAATCCCTCTAGTTTACCCCTCTCTAGCCCCAAAATAGCAGTGGTTGAAAGCGCCCCAACAGCATATAACTTGCCTACACAGCTGGAGGAATAAGCAATACTGAAATTAAAAATCAGGAAACATTTTATAGCAAAGAAACACCCGTGAGGCACTCATGCATTTTTTGTTACAAGGCTGATTAGCAGGTCTCATTACAGAAGGGAGCAAGAACAACATCCTAGGACACAAATATTACTATTTTTTATCAAAGCCACTATTTGTATTAATGTCTTCTACCCTGTGTCAAAGAGTTTAAGTAGTCAAAACTAGTTTCCTGGACTCATTATTTCTCACCCAGGTTTCTGCTGAAGGATATCAGAGTTGCAAGTCTTGACATCTCAGTAACAACCTCTGATCTGTTCTGGAGTTGCCAAGAAGCAAAGTCAGCTTCAGAGAGGAAAGTAAGGCCCAAATAACACAAAAACGGGAAGAAACCTTTCTACCGGAGCTCTGTATTAATTTCTTTGTGAATCAAAAGCATTCTTCACACTGGAATTTCCCTCCAAGTTAGAGGGCTTGCAACTAATTAAAAAAGCCCTCCAAGTTTCCAAAGTATTCAAGTGACAAAACCAAAGCTACAGCCTGAAAATAAATCATAACAGTAATACGTACACACTTGAGGAAAACAAAACAAAAAACCCCCGATATAAACCTACACTGGAAAAATCTTACACTTACTGCAGCCAAAATGCCAGTTGATACATGTCACATTTAAGTGCTCCAGGCAACGCTATCACAATGGCTAATACAGGCAGGCAGAGCTCCAAGATGAATGTCCAAAGCTCAAGAGGACAGAGATGCTCCCTGGAGCCTTAGAAAACAGTGATGGCATCTCAGGCCTTTTGCTGAAGCTTTCACACACGTTTAGCATCTTGAGCAGCAGCACAAGTCAAAGCAAGGTTATGACCTTTCAAATGCTTTACCGGCTAATCCTCCTTGAAGGAGGGCTTCAGAAGACATTTAGGTTGAACTATCCATGAGATTAAGATGTTTATCCATCTTGTATTTTGCACATTCGTGATTTCAGTGTCTCCTGGCTGCAAGAGCTCCAGAGGACCAAGGGCCAAGAAAGAACGAACAACTCAGAGAAAAGGAAATCATAGCAACACTAGCAAATGCTTTGTATGTTTTCAAAAAAAAAAAAAAAAAAAAAAAAACCTTTCATCAGTCTTCAAATAACAGTAAAATAAAATCAGAGGGATGTTTTCCCAAATGGAAATTGTACAGCTGAATTGACAGCTCTATTGGGCATAACTGGACAGGTGCTCCCTGCTAAAATTTTCCACATTCATATCTGGCTTCAGCCAGAAGTGCCATGAACCCCTCAAGATCACCCCAGCCTATCAACAGCCCAAAGATGTCTCCGCGCAAATGCTAAGAGGTCAATTAACTCCCACTGCGGCTGGGGATACTGTGCTAGCAACAAGCAGAGACAAGGGTCTTCCCTTCTCCCACCCCAACCTGGAAGGGAACTAAGCACCAATGTCCCCACAGGGAAACCTCAAAACACTCAAATCCCTGGAGGATAACACTGACCTTTCCCAAGCACAGCTTGCAGCATGGGCATGAGGGTCTCTAAAGGAAGTTTGGCCATGTACCACAGAAAAAGCTTTATATGATGGCAAAGTGAAGGAAAGTTTACGTAATACATCAGGAGGGATGGTGAAAAGACAGCAGGAAGAACAGAGCATTCCTCACAACATGGAGTGAGGAGAGGATTTTATGGAAAGACAAGTAAAAGCCTAACTCAGCTTGTCACCTTCACTCTAGAATAACCCTCCTTTGCAGAGTACGCATAGCACAGCTTGCAAACTCCAGGGTTCAGAAGCTCACAGCAGACATCTTTGGTCACAGATGAGACATTGCTTTGCACCACCACAGCAAAGCCACACCAAGCTACAACTGTGCTGCAGAGTCTTTCCTTTGAGTTGGGTGCTGCATGGCAAGAGCTGCATGATGACACAGGACAATTTACCCAGTTCTTCTGGGAAGTTTCTGGGCACAATTGGTATTGCGGCTCAGTTAGGACAGTGGCGAGCTGGTCCTGGGCAACGATGGTCCCTGGCAGTTTTACATTCCTACTCACTTGGTCACAACAGAGGGACAAATGGATCAGAGGGAGAGAGTTTGAGGACACCACTGAACATTCACCCAGGCAAGGCTTTACAGCCTTCCCAAAATAATCTTCATTGGTTTCACAATGAAAGCCCCAGAACTCGTAAGGCAGGTTTAATTTTAGAGCACATTCATTGGATTTGCTTACATAATTTTCTTGATTTGGAAGGTTTTTTATTTGCCTTAGTGAGAAAAGCTGTCCAAATTTGCCAGGTTAAGCAGGGGCTGCTTGCCCATAAGAATCTTAAAATACACTGGCTGCAACTTCCCTTTTAAAGTTTGCATATCACAATTAGGGCAATATGGAATTAGAGCAGCTTTAAGAAGTGAGGTGGGAAAGAAACCATTAAAAAAGGACAAATCCCTACCAAATTACGCTGGCATCTAAGTGCAGTGGCCCACGGGGTGTCCAGAAGCTGCTAAAAACGGGGCAGCAAGAGATCAAGGAATATTCCAGTCTGAACCCACTAAGCAAGACATAAAAAATTCACATCTTTATTGATTTTAAGAGTTTTGACTTATTTTGAGAACACCATTTCTGTTAAAGGTACATTTTTAAGTACCAAAGATGATGCTGGCATCACCTAACTGCACAAGAGCTTAGTCTGCAAAGAAACCTGTCCTTTGGGTATCCTGTAAAACAGTCCTCGTAGCCACAGAAACAGGCCATGGTAGCAGCCTAAATACTACCCCAGATTAATTCTTGTCAGCTTCTCCACCCAGCCCTTGTATTCATCACTTGATTACAACAAGAAATTAGCTTCTGAGGTTTGTACTTACCAACCTGAAATCACAGAAACCCATAAAAACCTTACACCAGTATCTAACTTGATCCATTACTCCCAATTTTGACACTGCTTAGCTCATTTTTGTAGATAGAAGTTAGGCATCTTTGGCAGCAGATACTTTCCAACCCCATGGACAAGGTGCAGGAGTAGAAATAAAAGGTCAATTCACACAGCCTGAAAACAAAAGCAAGGAAACCCCACAGACCTTATGAATGCCACCAGACAGCATACCTCAGAGTGAAGGCTCACAGAAGGGAGAATTCCATTTAGATATTGCCAGATCTCTTCCACTTAGTGAAAGCCCATTTTAAGGGCCACTCCAGCAGATTCTTTACCTTTTGCCTAATGGTCATAGCAATACACAATGGAAGAAGTCACACCTCAAGCAGTTCATATGGGTCTAAAACGCAGCTTGCAGGTCTACACAAGTCTTGCTTTTCAGTTCCCAGAACTCCTGACTGAATGATGAGCTCCCTGCCGCCACTCCAGGAAGCTGCGAGAGATGTAAAGCCACATTCTGGGCTGCTTTTAGATGTGAGCCATCCCCACTTCAAAGGCAGCTTGTTAGCCTCCCTCTTTTAGACAATTGTTACAAACTAAAATGCCAGCTGCCTGCCATCACTGAAGTGTGAGGTCTTTTGGCCATAAGCTTTGAGGAAGGTGACACCCCCATGTTAGAGGCAGAGAACTAATTAGCTAAAACAGAGCAGATCCTCACCTCCGGCTTGCCGCATGTAGGGATGGCAATTCCTCCAGTGACCTGGCCTCTGTTTTCTATTAGGGTACTATTTTTCCCAGCACCTGAAAACCTATTTGTTGCTTTCTACTGAGAAGCCTCCAAGCATAGCCTCCTAGAGGCCTCCAAAGAACTACCCTGAAAAGATTCCCCAGGCTTGTCCAGGCATTCCTAGGAGAGGAGGAGGCTCTGCAGATCGCATAGTTTGGAAGGATATATTAACACACCTCTTCATAGACTATAAGGTTGATAAAATGCATCATCCCCAAGTAAAAAATTGCACCTAGGTGAAATATCTCCATTTAGGAAGACCCTGGTGTTCCCAAGAGTGAAATCGCAAACTAGCCACTCACATAAAACGTGTTCTCAGTAGTCATTGTTTCAGTACTGCCCAAAGCAAGAGTCCCCAGAAACATTTAAGAGATGCTAAAGATTAAGTTAATGGCCTCATATCTTAAAGGAGGAAACACCAACCCCTTGCAGTGCTAAACTTATTAAATCTTACCACTAAAACACAGCGAGACAGAGGTCATGGCTCAGGTAATCAAAAACCTAAGATTACAATATACTTATAGGACTGGGCTTCTTGCTCATGCTGGTATGGAATACTCCAAGTATTCCTTTTTGAGGGTATTCTTTAAGCAAGCAAAAGAGGAAAAAGACCTCCCAAAACCTGGCCTCCAATTTACATTACTGCTGCAGGAAACTTTGCCAGAGAAATCAGATTAAATGCATAACTACACGTGAAGCATCCATGTTGTCATGGTTTGTGCCCACCGCATGACCAAGTCTGGAGGCCAGTAAATGAAGTGCAGTTTGGTGACATTTTTCAGCCATGCACAAGCTGCTCTAGAGAGGGAAGGAGTTCCTTGGCATTGAGAAAATAAGATTAAATTGGCTTATGGTTCAGCCAGAGCTGTGAGATGCAGACTTTGCACAGCACAGAGGGTCCTTTTGAGGGATTTCAGAGATGCAGCATTGCAGCACAGAGCAGTCTCACAGCCCTGGAACAGCAGGGCAGCAGCATCCATGTCCTACTTGTGTGCAACATCTGTTCCCTTCTCTGTAGCCTGCAGAGCTCCAGGGGACCCTGTGAGAGCCATGAAAAACCCAAGCTAAAGAAACTGAAGGCTTTTTACCCACCATCTCCCCAAAAAAATAAACCCTCATATAGCTGCCAGCTGCTCCTGTGACCACCCAAGGGTCAGCATGAAGGAAAAAACACTAAAAAATACCCTACATTGTGATATTCCATACACACACCCCCCAATGATCTTCTCTGCATATGGTGCTGTCAGGATTCCCCTCTTCTTCCCAGCACACGCATCATCTGACACTTAAAACAGAAGAAAACCTTGTCCCATCCCACACTCTCCAAAGTAAGAGTTACCATTCCTGCTTGCCCAGGACATCGCGCATAATAACTGTTTTCATTTAAGCTTCAGGAAAACAGAGGCCAATCTTTTACAACCACAGCTCGTCTTCAACTGGAAAGTTAAATTACTGAGCTAAGAGGATGAATGCACTGTTGGTGAAGTACTGCCATTTCATCCAGTGAGTTAAGGGCAGTAGAGAAAAACTGGTGTGTGATTCACTTTCATGCATTTTTAGTGCAAAAGGAAAGAGTTTGGTTTGAAGAACTGAAAAATGTAAGAAAAAGAAAAAAAAAGGTTGGTTTTGGTTTTTGTTTGTTTGTTTGTTTGTTTTTTTTTTTTTTTTTGTGTGTGTGGGGGTTGTTTTTGTTGTTTGGTTTTTTTTCTTTTTTTAAAAAAAAAAGAAAAAAGGCAGATAAAAAGCCCCTAGAACACCCTGTTTGGGCACTTTTAAGCACTGAATCAGCAGATACTGGAGCTCTTCACAGGAGCTGGTTCACACATTAGCCTAGGAAATGTGCTTGCAGCTTTATATCTGAGAGGCTGCCTATATTAGTCATCTGTAAGGGGACACTTCAGCAATGCTAACTGGAATGAACTGAGCACAGGAATGCAAAGCGGGGTGGTTAGACCACATCAGTTTTGAAGTAGCACCTCTGCACAAGGCTCTAAAAAGCCCTTAATTCAGTTTAGCCTGATTTGCATTGAAATCAAGTATGCTAAAGTGAATTAAGGATGCTTAATCCCCAAGGAGAGTGTTTCCACTGGGGCTAGTTAAGAGTAATTGAACTAATCCACTTTAAAAGTCAGTTCAGCTTAGTTGTGTTAAGGAGCTGTGCAGATGAGGCCTGGGAGCACAGGGACTGTCACTAGCACACAATAACACATCAGCCTACCTCTGGGGCTGCTCTAGGAGGACAGCTACAGCAGGACTAGCTTTCAATCCAGAGGCTGGGAGTGGTCCAAGACATTCAAATACAAACAGTAATAGAAATGTCTACTTGTGCTTGACAGGTGCCATCTGGTTGCAACTGAAAACATTTTCCTCATGTATTTTCTGTACCTAACATATGCTGCATATAGCCACAGGGAAGCTGTTTTTATGGGCAGCTCAGGGACCAAGCTGCTGGTCCAAAAAGTGCTGGCAAACATTTCTCATTCAAGCCATGCTTGAAGCTCACACCCTCTCACTGAAATGGGAAATACAAGTTTGCAGGTTTCCACCCAACCATCCCAGAGATGGCAGGAGACATTTGTGGGCTCAGTGGCAGACTGAAGGGACCATCTCCACCATACACTAATGGCTGGGGTGGCTGGTTTCCCCATTCAGTGTTATCAGACCCACTCCACTTTTCAAGTTCCAAGGGTGTTTATCCACTTCCCACAGCTTTCACCCCAGCTTTTCAACTGAATGCAAGCGGTTAGAACAAAAGCAGTTCAGCCCCAGAGAAACAGGGGAAAAGAAGCCAAGAAAGGACAATAGAAACCAAAGAGAGGACTAAGAACCCCACAAACCCCCATCCTGCCCCAGTTTCTATTGCAGGTTCCCCCTCAGACCAGGCTCAGCAAAGGTTTTCCCTTTCTAGGAAAGCACCAAGCCCCTCTGATCCAAGCCACTTCTTCCCCAGCTAAGAATAATCCCCCCAGCTGCTGTTTGATTTACACATTACCATGGACACAGTGTTTTTTATCTGGTAGATATACAGGGGTAGAGGGAGCAAGTCTGCATGCATTCATTCTAGTTAATGTTTCCTGTGTGGCTCAAGACATTATGCCTACAGGTATGTTTATTCCACTACTTTAGCAAACCAGCAGACTTTTTAATGGAACTGTTGATATTTTTCCTGGCTGATCCTCCTGGAGAGGCAAGGCAGCGTACAAATGAAGTTCATTCCTAGCCCCAGCCTGAAGCTACTCTTCTCCTCCTGGGAGTGCAGGGAATTGAAGGTTTCCATTGCACTGGTCAGATTTCTTCCTTCTCTAGCCTTCAAGTCTTAGAAACATAAACAGAGGCACTCAGGCAGCTGACAGTAGCAAGAGCAATGTGTGGATGGTGCTTTAAGCAAGGGCAGCAGCTGCACTGAAAATCCAGCCATGCATCTCCCAGCAAGGCTCTGGAAAAGAATAGCAGGTGCAAAAGTGCACCCCTAAAATGAAGCTTCAACTGCACAGCTTGCTTTGCCTTCAGATCTTGCAGGATGAAGCTAGGTGTTTCCCACTTATTAGGATTTCAGCATTCACTAAGCCATCAGTAGATCCCCTGTACATCTGTCTTTGAGCCCCTTTTTTGCTGCAACAGGAGCAGTAACTCCAACCCAGAGGATTCTGCTTTATCACAGAAGACCATTCAGATATGGTCCATAGTCCAACAGCTCTCTGGGGTCCTAAGAAGTGCCAAAGGATATGCATCAAGTCCCTGACTCAGCTTACAGCCTGCTTCCTGCAAAAACAGCTCTGCTTTACAAGCTGAAGCACCCTGAGGTTAACAGATACGCCCAAAGCCATGCAGAATGCTTGGCAATCCCTACTCCCTTTACCTCCCATGGAGCAATAAGGTAAAACTTACCCCAGGCCTCTGAACACATTGAGACAGAGGAGACACCAGCTCTGGAGCTACTTCAATTGAAAGCACTTGAAAGGAGAGCTCCAAAGAGCTCTGGTAACAGAGTAAAATACCCCATGCAAGCAGGCAAGACCCCACACAAGAGGCAAGAGCATCTTGTTTGGACTAGGCTACCCAACTAGCCCTGCCTCTGACCCTGTGCTGCTGATCTGTCCAACAGATCAGCACAGCATCCCCAAGAGCAGCTCAGCCTCACACTATGCTCAGTGCTGGAGCAGTTAGCTTCCAGGAGCAGACGGGGTCACCACCCACTTCCACACCACAAGGGTCCCCCCTACGACAGCAAGGGAGAGCACCCAACCCCAGCCAGCTGGGAGGGGATATGGTAAAAATATGCTCAGTGTCACTACATATCAGGATCATCAAGCTTGATGTGGTCCCAAACTAGTACGAATCAGAAAAGGCCAAGCTCGCCTCCCTGCTCCCAGCGCCCGCTCCAGCAATTAGGTTTTCCATCAGCCTTGCAGCAGGCCAAGCAAGTGCCTCAAGGGATGCAGTGCTGAGGGACAATGCTCTTATTGCCTTGTGGGAGGTAGCAGGGTGTTTGGGACATCCCACACAGAGCCTTGTCCTTGCACTGGGGAATACTGGTACCACAGGCTTCACAGAGACAAACTGAAGTTCGTTTTAAGGCATCTCCACTACATCAAATGAGATTCATTTCTGCATGGATGTTGATCCCCCTGAAAGCTAAAGAGGAAAATGCAGAATCATGCCTGGTCCCACTCTCCTCCCCACTAGCCCATCTTCTGTCGTGCACCTTGAAAAGACAAGTCTGCGCTTATAGACACATTTTCATCAGCTACAGAAACCAGCATGGATATGATGCCTTGTAACACTGACCACAGGGACTGCTCAAAGCCTTGTGTAGTCCAATTCACTCTCCCAAGAGCAGCTCTTCAACTTCAGCCTTCTCTTCAAATTTATCCTAAGCCTCCGGATTTCCAGAGTCAATATGGGACAAGACAGAAGATAGAAACAGTCACCAGGGATGCAACACAGCTGTGCTAATGAGCTAAGGGAAGTGCTGGATCTTTGGTTAGACCCTGTAATGCAGCTCAAGTGGCTATTTCACCTCTGGCCTGTCAGGTCAACTTGCTAACCACAGACTGGGAAAAAGCTCCCTGCTAGCTCTCAGCAGATTTATCTTTGGCATCCCTACCCCCCCCCCCCCTTTGATTACAGAGGGGCCCAGAGATGCAGAAAGAAAGCTATGCTATAAGTTTGCCAGGTATTTCAAGATCTCACCTTACATTGGAAGAGGATTAGGGCTAGAAAAGAATTTTGTCAAGATTCAAAAGAACTGGCTTGTTTTGCTTAAAGTATCAGTTCTGGTGAACTGTCCCCAGGGGGGTTTGGCCTCCAGGATAGGGTTTCTTGTCAGAGCAGATGGAGAGCTGCAGCACAGCAAGGCTTACAGCAGAGTAGTAAGCTCAACTTGCATCCCAAGAAGCACAAGCTCCACTGAAGTCATTGGTTGCACTGGGAGAGGTACCGGTAGCCAATGCCAATGGAGACAGCTCCAAACAACTGGCCCAAGTTGGGTCCTCATCCTAAGTGTTCAGCTGTCTCTCAGGTATCCAGTCCCATCAGCTACCCCAGCTCCCAGGTGAATACCCCAATTCTTGGGCTCCCAGACACTTTGATGTCCTAGCATGTCATTGCTTATTCATTCACAGCATATGAAGCAAGACTAAAGCTGGCTCCACACACTGGAAAAGCTCAGCTGTGCAAGCAGTGCTGCTGCAAAAGGCAGGAGCATGCAGTGCTGTAACATTCCCCACATCAGTGGGGTACAGATGTTCCAATACCTGACACTAGAAGTCTCCTTTGAGATTACTGAAGGTGGTACCTGGGCCTCCTCAGAGCTGGGTGGTTTGGGATACCTGTGCTTGAAGCTAAAGAGCAGTAGGATGTAAAGAACCTGAGAATCACTAAAAAACACAGTGTCCTTCCTATGCTAAGCTCAAGTAGAAGCACATTTTCTTTGCTTGCCTGAGTATTTTGCTCATGTGCCCTCACCCACACTCCCTAACACTGAAAGGCACTGCATTAGAAGAGGCTGTGCTCCCACAGGAGTCAGGACTGACCGATTTTCCATGGAAACTGGGAAAAATCAGTGTTAAGGCCAAGCAGGGTAGATGCTCCCCCCCAAAAAAAAAAAAACAACCCACACCCTACAAGCAGTCAGTGACCAGAGCTCTTTGTTCTGATTCCAAGTGAGGCATTGTATTGGTCACCATGGTAAAATGAAGCTCCTGTAAGCTCAGCTTCAGGCATACCCAAGGAACACTATCTCAACACTGAGAAGACTAAACACTTCCCCTTGGCAACTTCAGAGAGCAAGTTGTTTAGTGACAGTAATCATAACACATAGCACTTGGAAGCCCTACAAGAGGTCCCCTGCAACACGCAGAACCAGCTTCACCTACAATCTTCATTTGCAATCTAACAGAAGTGCAGTTATGCCCCCCCAGGGCTGCCTGGCTTTGTTTTGTTGCAATACCAAGCATGAGATCACCAATCTTTAATCATCAACCAGCAGAGAAGACATTACAATGAGGGTATTTAGAGATCTGAGCTCACCATAACAGTGAAAGCCAGTCAACATATCCAACTCAGCAGGGGTTCGCACAGCACTGAGTATTAGCTGTGGGCAAACCATGAGGACTAGGGCATAGCAATGCCTCTGTGCAGTTTAAGCAGTCAAGTGGGGAAGTTGACAAAGATCACAGCAAGCCATGAGAGCAGCCTGCCAGGCTGTGCGTGCTACAGCTCAGCAGATGGGTACTCCTCTAACACAAGCACTTGGTGATCCTGAAGTCCCCCACCACTGGCCAAGCCTGCAGAGGGGTCAGCTAGCACCAGAACACTCCTGTGCATGCTGTGGCAACACACAACTTGTTCCCACATGCAGAGCTGGGGAAGCTGTCACATACAGCTGATTGATAACAAGAGGGAACATAAATAAGGCACTTTGTGGAGGTGGAATTTAATGGATAGCAACTTGCTCTGACTGGAAGCTGAAACAGGTATTATTGAAGACATATGTGAGCCCACCCCAGTAGATGCTCATCTGGCAGTACTGATGCTTTTGGAGCAGAGTCATGACCAGTTCCTTTTGGGAAGAAGTTAAGAGGTGCTTAAGATAAAGCAGCAGTTTAACACTGGGCTTCAAAGCAATTCATCTTGGCAACCTGTCTCACCTGTCTGTATGTTACACATGAAAGCATCACCCAAGGATCAGACTCAAAATGCCTTTGTGTACCTCAAAGTAACCTTAACTTTTCTGGACTCTAATAGAGGAAAAAAATATAGGTAGACCAAGAGCAGATGGAGGTTAATCCTTTGCTCATCTGACCTCTTCAAAGAGGACTTGGTGTTGAAAGCAAGAGTTGCTTTTGGAGGCTGCTGTACAATTTGGTTTCAGAGAAGTTCAACAGCAGACCAAGGTTCTGACCAGACTTACGCCCATTCCCCCCAGGTCTGCCCTAGCCAATCAGGGCCATTTGACAGACTTTTAAGCTAAGCTCAGATATTCCTATGGGAATCTTCATTCACATCTAGGAGAAACACATGTTGCTCCACAACACAAACATGCAGAATAAATGGCCAATTATGCTACTTTAGTCTCTGGAAGACTCCGCAGTTTTTCCAAGAAAGGAAACTTTTGCTACAATTGTGAAACTTGTCCACCCAGTGAACAGCAAATGAAGAAGCCAGAGCAAGCTAGTTTTTCACCCCAAACTCCATGGGCATCCAGCTATCCAATTAATGCTATTTTAATGAGTTAGGCCAAACGAATCTGCTTATAAAACTCACGCCAACTCCCATACAGCCTGACAGGCCATCAACATGAATCACACTCCATGCTGCCTTCGAAGCCAGCACAGACTCAGCATTAATGCCAGATAGTGTTGAGTTTGCATGTTCTAGACTGATGTATAGGAGAGCTGTTTTGTTCTGCGTTCCTTCCAAAGGAAGAGTTCAAGTTTTGTTAACCTGCCATTTCCTCTTTCCCCAAAAGAAATCCTTCAGCAACTGAATTAAAAAAATACTCCTCACATCTTACAGAAGAATGATTTAAGGTCACAAGCAGGCTGAAGGACCACATAGCACATGCAGGAGCCGCTTGATCCATTTCAAATAGAGTTCTTTGCAACAGCTAAGGGAAAAGTCAGAATAGATTTTTCTATCAGCTAAAGCAAATCCTATAACTGCCATGTTTATCCATGTAGTCAAAATACTCCCTGTTCCACTTAGCACAGTGCAAACATGCATACAATAAAATGCAAAGCTTACTGAGCTGATAAACTTCATAACTGTATTTTATGACAATATCTCAAGAGATAAGACTCATTAGCACTTACAACCACAATCTGAGGGAACCTTAAAAAGCACAGTTAAAAACAGAAGAAAAATTGTTACTAGATGTCAAAAAAAGCTTCAGAAGGGTTAACCCTTTCCACTCAGTATCATCATAATTTCTAGCTCCTATTTAACTTGACCAGAGCAGACTCTCCAGCTCTGGGTCCAGTAAGTCAAGAAAATATATCCTACCTGTTCAGCCTGCAGCCAGATCATGTGCTGGTCCAGGACTTGCAGCACCAGTCTCCCTGCAAGCAAAGGGCCCTCTGCTTGAGGACTGCTCAGATTGAGAAACCAATTACATTAACATGCTACAAGCCACTAGAGAGCTATTCTGGCTGCAGAGAGAAAGGCTTCTTCATTATAGAGGGAAGCCAAAGGCTCAGCATGTTTTCAAGTCTGGAAAGCCAGGTACATGGGGCTTCTTGAATTACTTCAACACACACCCTCAGGAAAAATGACATGTTGCTACCTGGCCAGTCAGGAAACTTGAGGTAAAGAAGTTCATGTTCAACTTAGGCTTTCAGTACAGACTAAGCAAGTGCCATCCCACCCAAGAGTGCTCTTCTTCAGAAGGCAGCTGTGGACAAATGACTGGGCATAGAGAGCATGCCTTCACATACAGCACATTAGGACAGTTTTAGTGCATTGAGCCCTCTCTTCAAATGCCTCAGACACACATGAGGATAATAGTTGACCCATTTGTGTTCTAGACAACCCAAGTGACCAGAGAATCCAAGACCTAAAGGTGTCAAATCGCTCCAGGTAACTGGAGTGAGTCATGAGGCACTGGCACAGGTTGCCCAGAAAAGCTATGGCTGCCCCATCCCTGGCAGTGTTCAAGGCCAGGCTGGACAGGGCTTGGAGCAACCCGGTCTAGTGGAACATGTCTCTGCCTGTGGCAGAGGGCAGGAACTGAATGAGTTCCAAGGTCCCTTCCAACCCAAACCACGGCATGCTATGAAGCTACACCTCTGGTGACCTGAGACCATATTCAAGACTGTCTCCCCAGTAGAAATATTCCAACATAGTATCTCAAAAGAAGCTTCAACATCCCTTTCCAACAGGGAAACCATGCACAGGGACGTGACAGTGAGATAGGGCAGGCAAGTTTGGCCTTCAGCTCCCCAAGCCACTCCTTTGCAGTTCTGATCAGTTCTGCACCAGGAACTGCCACATATAGTGGACACCCTAGTGATGCTCGATAGTTCAGCACCTCCCTGGCTACTCAGACATTTCCATGTTTGCTTCGTTCTGCTGGCTTGGCTTTTCCACCAGAAAAAGTCTCAAGGAGCCTTTAAATATCAACCTATTACTAAGGAAAACATTAGGAATAAAAAACCACTGTCAGCCTCTCCCTCAGTGGAGGGAATGGAGCATCCCTAGGGCAAGAACATCTTCAGGAGGCAATTACACCAAGTCTGCCACCACAGTGGATTAAGCAAACAGAAAAAATGAAGAAAGCAGTGAGAGACTGACAAAACCCAGTACAGACAGAAAGACTCAAACTAAGAAGCATCGCATTGGCTTATCTGTGCAGTCTTCCAGACCTTCCACATAACTCTCACACTGCTCAATCCCACAATCTAATTCAATTACCCACCACTGAATATGCCTTAAAGTGATTCTCATTAGTCCACAATAAAGCACAAGACCTTTAATTATTAAACACTCCTGGGCTTCTTGTGTTGGGGTTGTAGGGCTGGACTCCATCTTATTGTTGTTAGCAGCTTCCAGAAAGCAAGTTAATCATTGACCAAGCCTTTCACCAAGAGACCAGAGTCCTATAGATTCCTGGTCTCTAGTTCTGCATCACCAGTCACACTAAAGCCAGCCACTAGACTCCTGCTCTGCCAAGTATACACTCAGCATTCTCCTAACAAGCCATCTTCTCCCCCCAGGAAGTCATCTGTAGCACTCATAACCCCTGCAAGAAAAGAAAACAGAAACCATGCAATATTTGCACACAGCATATGCATACAATGCTCACTATTAAGTTGGGTTCAGAAAGAAGTCCCAGCATCATTGCAAATAAGGGAAACAGAGGCAGGAGGTAGCTGTTCTCCAGTCTCAAGCAACATGATCAATAGACATAAGTCTAAGATGTACTAACTCCTATCTGGATAAAGTTTTGCTCCATCCACTAAGTACACTGCAGGTAGAAGGGGTTTTTGAGTACTTCCTGCCTGATTTTGGACAGATACTGGTCCCCAAGGCTGAAAGATGTTAGCTGCATGTACAGCTATTTCCACATGCTCCTGGGTTTGTTACCACCCTTAGGCACTTCAAATCCAGTGCCATCTTCAAGCATCTACAGAGGAAATGCTTCTTCTAGGCACAGGGGTCTCCTTCACAAATGAAGGGAGGTCAAACATTGCTTTGAACTAACCCAGAGAGGCCAACTTTGTGAGAAGTGCCAGACAGGACTCAGACAGATCAATCTCTACATGACAATTCACCCAGCTCAAAAGAATCATGGCAGGAAAAAATTCCACACCAGGCACACCCTTCCTATTCCAAAGAACAGCAGAAATCCAGCATCTTAAAAGCCAGCATCACTGCCTAGAGAAGGCAGAACGCCACCAAGTGGGATGGAAAAGCCACCCTCCCAGCCCCAGGAGCTGCCGTCTCACGCTCCAGCTGTGTTTGCCCGTGTGCCGCATTCCTCCCTCACCACCCGAGCCCAGGTTTTGTTTTTTTGGGTTGCGCTGAGAACCAGCTGCTCCATCTCACACACGCCAGGGACGACCGGCACGTCTGGAAAGCCAGCACACTGCGGCCTGGCTACGCAACAGCTTCCTGGGAAGTTCACACGGCTTTGGTTAGAGCCGCAGGCGCGAGCGCGTGGCCCCACACTACCATCAAGTGACAGGTACAGAAATGCATGATATGCAACAGCCATGTTAGCACCTAGCATAGCTCACAGGCTGGAGAAAACAGGCAGCGCAGCCTGGCAGTGGGCTTGCTTTTATTGGAGATGACATTCAAGCTGATGCCACACACTCGTAGAAACAGAGTTCAGAAGCTCATGTTAACTGACCCCCCCAAGAGCCTTTAACCCCTGAATACCCGTTCAAGTCCAGGATTCAGATGTTTTCTAAGTATTTTAGCAATAAATCACACCCTGAATCACAGGGCTTCTACCCCAACAGCACCTAAAACATAGCAGGGTACCTATGCTGCACCTGCCAGTGTGAACAAAAATACACTGCACTTCAACCACCAAAAAAAAAAACCCACCCCACTGTGCAGTGAACAACCTGTTCTCAATAGTGATGTGTTGGTAAATTAGGGCAAACTATGCTTCCCCTCCCTCCCTCTCCCCCACGCGAGCATTTAAGGGTTCCTGCTGCCTGCGTGCAGTGTACAGATCAGTTACATTTATGAAGAACATTGCAATCTGTCAATATAAACACTATGTAAGCATGAGCCACTTGTAACCTTACTACTGTCTTGACAAGTGTTTGCAGAAGGGGCTTCTACTGCTGGAAGGAAGCAGAGCAAACCCCAGTCTGCAGAAAGCAACATTTCTTCCAGCAAGGAAAAAGAGGGGTACATTATAATTAAATCAGGCTATAAATCACAATATGTAGAAAGATAGAGAGGGGGTTTGATTTATGGCCTGGAGAGGTTGCAAGTTCAGATCCACAGACCAGGAAGCTCAGGAAAGCAGCAAGCTGCTCCAGGCCAGTTTGCCCTACCACTAGCACCAGAGCACAGCAGGATTGAAGCGCCTGTCACCCCAGCACAGCTAATCCTGTCATCTGCTACTTCTAAAGACCAGCAGCGCAAGACCCAACACAGTCCCCAGATGCTGCTACAACATTTCCACCACCCATTTTCCTCCCCACATTTGCAAGAGGAAAGGGAGGGAGGGGAGGTACTCACACCAAAAGCTTAAGGCACAAGAAAAGCAGAGCAGGGAGGAGAAGTGAAATGCAATGCTTTCTCAGGGATCCCATCAGTCTGGGGCTGCTCCAAGCTACCCCATCAGCCAGTTGTAATATGGTGCAAATTAATTTTTAGACGGTCCAGCTGCAGAGGAGATGGCTGAACATGAAAGCAGGCTCGCTTTTGGAACAGCCAGTGTATCTCCTACAAGCCAGGCTCAGCTAACACTTATCTTAAGGCAATGCTTCCCCCTCTGGTATAGACTGAACCAGTAACAAATTCCCTTACATACTCCTACCTTAAAAAAGGTCATCATCAGGCATCTTAATGGGCAACTCCAAACCTACCACAAGCCATGTGGTCCTGCTCAGATTTGCAAGCATGCTCTCTCCTCTTCAGCATCAAAAGTCCCATATCAGCCAAGGCTTAGGAGCTGTAGCATTACCACATCCCTGAAGCCAGGCTCTTTCAGCTGCCTCCCAGTTATTTGGGCTAGCAAACCCCCGGGCAGCTGCCTACAGTGACTTAGCTCTGCTCATTGCTAATCATCAGCATCACTTCAGGTCCTTCACTGTGTACCAGCTTCATGTCAAGTTGGCACCTTCTTCCCTCCTGCTCCAGGCAGGAAGAAAGCAACATACAGGGAGCAGCACTGAGGCTTCCAGCATAACCCTCAGCAAGGGACAAGCACATCCCTCCCTTTACCCCAGACAGCAAACTGTTACCCTCACCACACATCCTAACCAGGCAGCTTAGGGATGGAGCAATAAAGCAGCAAGGGCCCCATCTGCATCAACACTTTCCTTCACATGTGCCAAGCTCTACTTCCAGAGGGCATTTTTCATTTTTGGTTGCTTGTGCATCCCCTCCCCACCCCTCACCCTCCCCAAGAACCCCAGATCCAGACATATAGAGAAGTAGCAGCCTCCAGCCATGGTCCTCCTACCCCAGCATCCCTCCCATTCACTAGCTGCCCCAGTGGGACAGACACAGACATAACTACATGCTGACACAATCTTGTTATCATGTAACCATGCCCGACTTCTGTCCCCATGTATTAATTCCTCACCAGGCCACACATTTAGAGACACCAAATTCTTTCCCTGAAATAAGACATTAGGGATGAAGGGGGAAGGGATCATCCACAGCTGTCCCTATCCCCTACCAGACTGCGGAACCAAGCAGATAAGCTACAGCTACAGTTTGGCATCTGTTTAACACAGCCACCCTTCACACTCTGTACCCCACCACCTCCTGCAGCAAGGATATCAACACCCAGAGCAGAGGGTCTAGCAGGCCACGAAAAGGCATCAAGATGGCTTTGATGATGCCTTGGACCTGGAAGGAGCATCCCTTCCCCTGCCTAGAAAGTGTGCCACACTAACTGAGCCCACTTCAGTGTTTCAGCTCAGCCCCTGAACAAAGGGTGGTGCCTCTAGTTTTTTAGGAAAGGTTTGTATTAGAATGAACAGATATGATTCCTCACATGGGGCAGCTTTTCCTACCTTTCCAAGCATAGCAAGAAGGGTTAATACCCACCTTCAAAGAGCACTTGCAGGAACATACACCCTTTATCAGGTAAGCTTTCCTTATATACAGAAGCCCACAGCAAGAAGGGCTCTGCTCTTCCACACACACTTACTCACATATCACCAGAGATTAGCAGGGACCCTGGACCTCAGTGCGTACCACTCCCCCTGGACCTCAGCAGTGCCCATTCCCCTGGGACCACAGCAGCTCAGCAAGTGCAATCTCTGCTTTAGGCCTCTTGGAAAAACAGAGGAGATTAGCAGCAGATGCTGCTCCTTCACTGCGGCTCTTACCAGACAACAGGATGCTTCGCATAAGCAAACTACACTGTGCACCGCAGCAGCCCTGGAGCAGTTGGACTGCACATCTGGCTGGGTGCACTTCTGGCAGCATCTCTTCTCCCCTCCTTATTGCCAGAGAGGGAGTCTCAAATCAGAAGCAGCAGTTGTATTGAGACCAAGAGAATAACTCAAAGCAGTCAGAACAGACTTAGCAGTACCATGCCCTTGGCTCAACCTGTTTGCTCGTAAGTTTACACCTACACCAGCCACACAAGGCCAGAAGAGAAATCCCAAGAGCAACTGGAATGAGTTACCTGCTGCCCTACAGCAGATACGAGCACCACATGGATTAACAGGAAAGCTACAGCCAAGCTCCTTACAAGCCCTGTCAGTCCCTGAGGCACAGTACAACTGCAGCACTGGTGGTCTCCGGCAGACACACGAGCTAACAGGTTCAGCACAGCCCTGTGTGCTGCTGGGGGAAAAAAGGGCTTTCCCTAAAAACATACACATAGGAGAGGCTGTTGCCTCAGAAAACCAGCCTCAGCAGCAGGAAGTTAAATGGTTCTTGAGTTGGAAACAGAAGATGTAAGTAGCACTGTTTGGAAAACTTTGCCAGACCACAAGCAATGGACAAGCCTCAACACCAGGATTTGTTTTACTGGAAAGAGGGGGGGAAAACCTCAGCTCTGGTAAAGCGTTCTCCAGGGCCTATCCAGTGGCTCCTTCCAGCGGTCACAACACAGCATCCCAAAGCAGCGAGAAACATCACTCTTGAGTGAACTTACACTGGAAGCTCTTCATCAGGTGCTCGCATCCCACTCCCCAGGCAAACCAACCCTATTTTGGAACAAGCTTTTTTTTTTCTTTTTTTAAAAAAGGGGACAGGGGAAGATGCATCTACACTGACATCCAAGCAGAGAGGGGCTGCACAGAAGGAAGCCAGCAGACCCTTCACAAGGCTGCGGCTTCACAGTGAGGCTCTGGTTGCAAGGAGCTTAAAAGAGGGTGGATGAAGGCGTTTATTTGGCTTCCTACAGCTCAAGGAACGGGGATAAGGGGGACCCGGCAGGGGTGATGAGGGAGCAGCATCCACCTGCGCGATGCGGGCCGGGCTAGTAGCGCCCCCTGCCGGCCGTGCCCCTGTCTTGCGCACAGGTGAGCACGGAGGGATGCAGCGGCTCCGCGCCCAACCCGGACGGGACCCTCATCTCCTTTGGGAATAAGTTTTGTCCCGTCCCGGGCTGGTGACGGCACCATGCACACCCCTCCAAAAAAACCCAAACAACTAATAAAGCCGCCGGGATTTGCTTCCTAGCACCTGATGCTGAAGAATGCGCTTACATTAGAGGGAAAAAGTTTTTTCGGGGCTGTTCCATTACGGTGGAGGCCGGAGCCCCCAAGCCATCTCACCACGGGTCTCCTCCTGCGAGCTGCCGCTGCCGCCGGGAAAGGGCCGAACAAGACAGTCCGTTCCCTGCCCTTAGCGGCTTGTACCCGCGGCCCCGGGGAAAAGCTCGGCAGTCCCGGGAAGGCTGCAGTCCTGGAGACCGTCCGCGGCAGGACAGTCCGGGACGGCGGGGGGACGAGGGGACGGATCTGCCCGGTGCCTTACCCGGAGCGGTTGTCAACGCCGGCGGGAGGGGCTGCCCGCACCCACCGAGGGAGGGAGGCTGTCAGCCGGCGCGCAGCAGCATCCCCACCCCGGGCGGGACTGACAAGGTGCAAAGAAACAGACAAAATCCACTAAACGCAAAGTTGCGAAGCAAGAGCAGGGCTGCGGGCTCGGAGCACCTACCCGAAGTAGGCGGCGGAGGGCCGCGGGGCGCAGGCAAGCAGCCCTAGGAGCGCGCAGGAGGAGAGCCATCCCAGCAGGACGTGTCCATCCAGCATCTTGCAGCGGCGCCGGCGCTGCTCATCTCGTTCCCCCGCCGCGCCCGCTACGGCCCCGCCGCCCGCGCCGCTTCTTATAGCGCGGCCGGCAGTGAGCGCCCGGCCGGCGGCGGGCGGGGCGGGGCGGAGCAGCGGAGGGGAGGCGGGGCGGGAGGCGGGGACCCGCCCCCGGGAGGCGGTGCAGCGCCGCACGGAGGGGCGGGGAGAGCGTGGAGGGAGCGGTCCTGGACCGGGATCGAGATCGGGATAGGCACCGGGACCGGGACTGGCGTCCCGGGCGGCGGGCGTGTGATACTGCCGGGAGGGCAGGGGCCGGACGTGCACAGGCTGGGCGCGACAGGGATGGGCAGCTGTGGAAAGGACAGGCAGCTGTTCAAGGGCTAGATGTACTACAGCTGGGCAGCTGGATAGTCCTGCCTGGGCCAGATGTGCAAGGGATACCCACCGCTGGGCAGTCCTGTAAGAGCCAGATGTGAAAAGGCTTCTTGTGCCACAAATGGGCAGCTGGGAAGGAATGAGCAGTGGTGAAAGGGATGCTTGTGCAAAAGCTGGATGCGCGAGGGCAGAGCAGTCATACAAGGGCTGGGTGTGCCAGGGATAGGAAGCTGTGCAAGGGTTTGGCACTTGTGCAAGCGTTGGATGTTCAAAGGCTGGATATGCTGGGGAAGCCAGGTGTGCAACGGCCACGTATGCAATCTCTGGCTGTGTCAGCTCTGTGCTGACAAGGGTTGGATTGGATCTGCCAGGGGAGGGCAGCCATGCAACGGTCAAACATTTGTGTAAGGGGTAGATGTGCCACATCTGGACAGTTGGGCAGTTGTGAAAGGGTTAGGTGTGCAAGGGCCAGGTGTGCCAGTGTAGGGCAATCATACAAAGGTCTGGATATGCCTGAGATGGGCAGTTGTACAAGGACTGAATGTGAAAGAGGTGGCCATGCCAGTGCTGGGCATGCAAGGGCTGGACATGCCAGGGCAGGATAAATGTGCAAGGGCTGAATGTGCCAGGGATGGGCATCTTTGCTGGGGTCAGGCAGTCGTACAAATGGTAGATGTGCCACATCTGGGCAGGTACGAAGTTGTGCAAGCATTGGGTAAGCAAGGGCTCATCAGCTGTGCATGGACCAGACATGCAAGCACCAATCAGTCAGGCAAACATTAAATGTGCAGTGGCTGGGTGGTCACATAAGGGCTGCAGGTGCAAGTGTTGATCCATCATACAAGAATGGAGCAGTTGTGCAAGGTCTGTCCAAGGGTTAAAAATGCCACTCAATGTTTCAAGGGCTAGACAGCTGTGCAAAGGCAAGGTGGGCAAGGGCTGATCCCAGCACACAAGTAGTGCAAAGTCAGGATGTGGAAAGGTGTGGGAATCATGCACTCCAAGCACACACACACTCCCAGCCCTGTGCAAGAGCGACACACCCCAACGATCACCATTGCAGTGGGGAGGAGCACAGAGACCCCAGAGCACTAACAGGACAATGAACACTCCAGCTGGGAAGTAGTTAATGCCCTAAATGTCAGCCCTCTGGGGCTGGTGCTGGTGTCGGCGTTTTTCCAGGTCAGCCAACGTCACTCATCGTCATCCTCGAGGTAATTTCTGCACCCTCTGCCACCCAAGAACAAAAAGGTTTCCCTCCTGAGCATGTGTGTGTGTGTGTGTGTGTGATGCTGCTGAACTGCCCTCGTCCCCCGCAGGGACAGAAACAGGAGGACACGTAAGTATGTGTCACTGGAATCAAAAGCCACCGTCCCCAGGGGTTTAAGGTGTTCAGCTCTGCAAAGGTGACAACTGGGTGCATGATGAGACAGGGAGACCCTTGGACAATCATGGCAAAGCTGCTTATGTTTCTGATCCCCATGCTCTATGGAAGGAACTACTCAGTGGGTGGGTTAACAGGGATGAACCTTTTCTCTTGGAATAGCCCGTGGAGTGACACTGGGAGCTCGGTACATTTATTCTCATCACTGACCATGAGCTCGGGCATTTCCAGCATTCCCAGCACTATGCGAACTATTTGGGTTACACTTATTTATTATTATTGCG
Source organism: Amazona ochrocephala (assembly GCA_039720435.1). NCBI lineage: Eukaryota > Metazoa > Chordata > Aves > Psittaciformes > Psittacidae > Amazona > Amazona ochrocephala. Next base: position 104,958,547 of record CM077876.1, read on the forward strand.
GAATAAAACCCAGGGGAAAAGGGTGGTGGGGGCTGCTTTAATTTTTAATATGTAGAATATCTCAGCCCAGCCCCTGACTGCACCTTTGCAAAACAGCCTTGTGGAAAAGCACTGTGTGCACGTCCACATGAATTCACACAGGAGGGGGTGGAAGTGTCAAATCCAACCCAGCAAATAGCTTCCTCAAATCCACGGCGTTCACCAGAGCCTGGGAATATCTCAGTGCCCTTACCCCAATGGTTGAGGTGAAATGGCACCATACTACCAATGCCGTGTGCCCCCATGGGTGCCGAAAAGTGAGCAGCTCCCAGGTTCTGCGAGAGACTGCAAGCTGGCAGAGGCCGGCAGCAATATTGCATTAAAGCCCCATCTAGAGGCCTTTCATTGTGGAGAGTTTGGGATATGAGAACCAGCTCTGGGATCCAGTTTGGTGTTCTTATCCTCCCACCCAGTACTTGTCCAGCTTAAGGAAAGGCAATATAGGACTGTGCATGGAGGGGAGGACAAAGTTACATGTATATATCATTGGGAGGCTTTTTGATTAAGTGTTTCTCTGCTGGAAAAGACAGTTTAAGAGTCATTCCTCATGCATGTCCCCATGAAACTGGTGTGCCCAGCATGTGGAAGGAAACTCCTATTACGCCAGGCAGCCCCAAGGCAGAGGTCTGGGGCACACAGCCGGGGCTGGGTCATGGAAAGGCAGCGATCCTCACAGTTACTCATTTCCTCTGCCCAGAGCAAGGTGCCTTAGCGAGGGTGATGCTCTGGGGCATGCGCGACTCTTTCCTAAGTGAGGCAGCGCCAAAAATAGTCACCACTTCTGCTTTCAGCCAGGGGAAACGGGAAGCCCAAGCAGCCATTGACTGCTCCGGGGCTTTGCTGCCGGCAGGTGCTGCTTGTCATGCCAAGGGATCATGCACCGGACCTGGGTGCAGCATCCTTCTGGGGCAGCTTTGTGCCTTTCCAGCAGTCCCTGTGGTGACACAAAAGCTAGGTGTTTCTACTGATAGCCACCGACAGCAGAGGGCAGTGCCACCCAGGCGCAGTGCTGATGGATGTACTGGCATGTGCTTGGCTTTTTTAAGTGAGAGTTTTTCAGAAGGGTGTTTTATATCCAGGGTAGAGGGGACACACGGTAGGCAGAGTGAACCTGCCAAGCAGCTGAGGAGTTTGGCGTTTCAAGTGACAATTTCAAAGGGCCATAACCTCACCAGGGAATGGTGCTTCTGACAGCATCCTACCATCTTCTTAGGATCAAAAGAAAATAGCAAGTTGCGATGTTAATGCTGGGCAAGGAGTGGTCGTCACCAGACTTGTCTCTTCTGTGGCAACAGCAGAAATTCTGCATCCTCTTCCTAACCCCAACCCCACCATAGTGCTTCTGTAATGTGCTCCTGAGTGCAAAGCTTTTGGGAGGGTAACCTGTGAGGATCCAAGCAAATATCCTGGCACCCTGTGCCTGCTGCTAGGGTGAGCCCTGCCTCCCAGTGCCAGTGGTGACACCGACCCGTTGCAGACATGCAGGTCATTCTCACACAGCACAGGCTGCTGCAGCCGCCCTGTCAGGCTCTTCCCTAGCACGTTAGACCACAGGGGAGGCTGGAGGGTGACTTCAAGTTTTCCTTCTCCATGACTCAGTTCTCTAGCAGGGCTCAGACTGCCTGCATCCCTCCAGAGGCTCCCCCACCTCAGGGGAGCCCTTGCCACAATCCTCATTAAGGGTTTGTTTTGCAGGAAAACCAGCATCTTTTTTGCTTAGGGCTCCCATTCCCTCTCTATGGCTTTGCATATGAGAGAACACCTATTGTGTTCTCTGTAGCACAGAGCTGGGCTCTCTCTGCCCTCCAAGCTGCTCCCTTTAGAGAGGCAGGGACTTTGACCAGCTCTCAGAGGTCTTGCTGCATGAACCAAACCTCTTCAGGGCAGCAGCTCCAGCTCAATGGGGTGATTGAGTCATAGGAGTGTGAGAGGGAAGGAAAATACCCCTGAGGTCATCTTGTTCATCCCACTCGTGCATGGGTTCCCCACCAGATACTTGGCACTGGCTCCCAGATCAGAGTAACTCAAGCAAGGCAGCAAGAGGTGGGGACTTCACCAGCCTGGGTCTGGGTTGGGTATCCAAGGCTGTGCCTGGGATTGCTGAGAAGCCTTCAGCTGCATTTCCTCCCCACAGATTGCCTCTGAGACGAGCCACTCACATTTCCCTTCCTCAGTTTCTTTAATTAGAAGTGGGCCTGGCATTTATCTGTCCTCCGGATACAGTCTGAAATAACAGACAAGACCCGGGAACACCACTTGCCCACAGGACGTCGTTTATTCCACCATCTCAGGGATCACGCTGTACAAGTCCCCCCTGCGCCACCGCCTTAATTTCCAGTTACTCTTTTTTCACCATCACATGGACTTCCAGGGTGTTTCCTCCCTTTGAGTGATCACACGCCGGCTGGAAGCCAGATTCTCACTTCTTTTCCATCAGGCTTGAATGCAGTTAAGAGTCACCCGGGGATAGCTCTGAGCTTCCAGGCAATGTAGTGGTGTATTATACCTCCATCCCTTCCCTCCATCCTGCCAGCACCCTGACAGAGTCAGGGTCAATGATTTAGAGGGGTAGAGATGTGGTCAAAATACAGCAGTTGCTTTCAGCTGGGCTCCTGAGAGCAGGGTTGAGAGCAGCCCTGCTTCCTCAGGGCTCTGGATAGTGCACATCACTGCAAATCAGGAGCAGCATGGCTCTCATCCTCACCCCTGCCCTGTGCCACACACCTTTCCAAATAAAACAAAAGCACTGAAGCCAGTTGCAGTTCATTACTTCAGCATTATTGAAAGCAAAAAACAAAGGAGAGACTGTCATGCCATGATGGTTTGCAAGCAGTTCTCCATCATGGAACCCCTCTTTCCAAAGCAGGCAGAGGTGGATGCAGGAACATGGGACTACTGTAAAGCTGTGTGTGTCCCCAGCTGCAGAAGGCACAGGGTGACTAGCTTTGTTCTCCGAGATCTATCTGCTTTGGGGATCATTCTGTAGTCAGAGCCATAGCTCACTGGGCTACCTACGTTGAATTTTTGCTTGTACATCTGTAAGCCCCTAGTGAGGCAATCTGATAATAAAAGCATCAGCCCAGGGCACCAAGCAGCAATGGGACTCACCCCTAGCAGGGCCCCTCACACCAAATCTCAACAAGCCATAGGTTTCCCTCAACTTCGTTTCCATCAGAGATCTCCTCTTAACTGATTACAGGACCCATATTAAAATACTTTGAAAGTATCTCTTGTAAGAAGAGCAAGCGGTGAACTTCAAGAGGCCTCACCTCTTTTCCCCTAATTGAAGAGGCTATTTCCTGCAAGTTAAGCTGAAGGAATGATCAAGTTCATCACCTATTTGTATCAAGTGAGCTCAAGGTGTCTCCAAGGCATGTATAAGCATTGCACACTGGTGGAGATGCTCATAGTTGGTCTTCCCTTGTGCATCCTTTACATGGACTCCTGCATCCCAAGGCACACCATACAAACCTTTATCCACAGGAGCTGCAGATACCCTGTTGCATTTGCTCTTGGTCTTTGGAGCAGTGTATAATAGCAATGCTAACCAAGCACCTGCGCAGACTTGCAGTAGATCCAGATCAGGGCAGTCCCACCAAAAGAAGCTCAACAGGCTGCATCAGCACGCATAAGGTGGAGAGGGGAGAATGACCCAGTGGGACTCCTCCAAATAGCTTTGACGTGCCTGAACCACAGGAAAGCACCATCCGGGATCCTCTGAATCTCAGGGCTTGCTGATATTATACGTGTGTGTCTGAAACAAAATGTTTTTGAGCTTTTTACTTTTTAGTTTCACTTCATCTTTACAAAAATTGGGAAGTATCTCCCACTTATGGAAAGCCCAGTACATGCTTCTCTTAAGGTTTCTCCCTGGCAGCAAAGGACATCTCTTTTCACTAATGTTCCCAAGAGCTGGCAGAATTATTTAAATATCACCTAAAAAATGAGGTTTTTCCTGAGCTGTGCTCAGCTTTTGCAAAGGTTTTTCTTCCTAAGCAATACATGAGTACTACCAAAATAGCCCTTCTATGTAAACCCAAACAGGTTGCTCTTTACATGGAAATCATTTTTCTCCTGATAATTTCATGGAGAATCAGGGACTTTATAATCTGGACCAAAATGATTTCTAATACAGTTAGTCCCAGTGCAAAATAAGGTCCTTATTGTCTTTATGACAATCAGGCATGCTAGGAATGAATGTGTTTTTGTTAAACAGAGCTGCAGGAGGTATTTTTTAGGTCTGAATGAATACTTCCAAGGAAGCAGGGACTCTTTTCACATTCTGTATAAGCCCATACTGTAAACCACAATGATTTACCAGTCATTATTTGAGGAATTTGGTTACAATTTACTTCCTTAGGAAAATCAGGTAAAGGGGAGAGACATGAATTCATGCACACTGAAGAGAGAGGCTTCTGTGCTAGCTCAGCAACCTCTGAGCTGATTAATACTGCTAATATGATGCCAGCCCTGAAGCAGCCCCTGGCTATACTGCTCTTGGGCTTACTGTGGAGATACCAAAGCTGGCAAGGAAACAACTGGGGAAGGAAAATTGGAAAATGGAGATTATGCATATGTGGGGATAGGCATTAGAGGGGCTGAAGGTGATGCAAGGATTACTGTGAACGTGGACGTCAGGATGCTGTCTACAGATCTATAGAAGACCTCATTAGCTCTGTTCCTGTGGGGCCTCTTGTTTACTTCATCCTCTAAGGTGACAGGTGCCCTGGGGTAACCTAGTTCTCTATCTTTAAGGTCACTCACCTTGCCTCTGTATCTTAGGGACTGATGGCAATGACCAGGTATATGCCCAAGTCAAGGGTCTCTGACCTTGAGCATATTTTAAACCAGTTAACTGAAGGGCATGCACAGTACCCGAGAGGGAAAAGGTGAGAGATGATAATCTGTGAAAAAAAGGAGAAAAAAGAAAGAAGAAATAAAAATAATAAAATAAATAGAGATGGGAGTTGATGTTGTGTTTCTGAAGTCCTGCTGGCCCTTGTTTCTGTGTCCCTAGCTCTAATCACTGCTGCCGCCTTGGAGAGAAGTACACAAAACCCTCTTTAGATCTCTGCAAAATCATTTTTGGTTGATGTTTTGGAAGTTTCTTGCCATTCCAGTTGTCTGTGGATATTGCCATCCACCGTGGGTTTTTTGAAGTTCCTCCAATTAATTACTGCTCTGATAAAATAGTAATACTGTATCCTCTTACTGATTCCTAGTTTCTTGTCACCAATTCATTTTGGGTCTCTCTTTGATGATAAGTAACAGGTCATAGCATCTGCTTTTCCTGGACATCACTTGTTCATGTGGGTACAATAACACAGGGCTGAGATGGGCTGATGTTTCTTGATCATCTGTGTCTGGGTATGGGTTGGTGGACAGGGCTGGGGATGCTTCAGTTGATCCAGCTACCTCCAGTGGCTCCACTGAGAAGGGATACAACATGTTGGATCAGATTTTAATATGCCAAAGAACAAGAAATCATAATAGTGGATGAGAAGCAACTCTGGATAGTATCCTTTCACTTTTCTTCTTATTTTTAACAGTGAATTTTCTGGAAATGGAGATTTGGGACAGAAGATATTCATAAATTCATGTTGAAATTTTGTGGGCTGGAGGAAAGGTAGGAGAAAATTTCTGGGGAAAAAATTAAACATTTCGCTGCAACATTCTCAAGGCAGGTCCAAAATTCCAAGTGATTTCCTTGGATATTTCAAAATATGACCTTTTTGTTTGAAAATCACATGCTCTCTTAAAAAAAAAAAAAAATCTCTGTTGCAAAGGAAAGGCGGTTAAGGGAGGAGTGAAATGCCCTCAGAAGGAAACAAAACCAGCAACTGAGCTCAAATGGACTGTTACGAGCTGAGCCAAAAGGACATTTGCTGTTCTCTGATTTCATTTTTTGCTGGAAAGCCTGGAAAACAAACTTAAACAAAAACCAAAACAAACAACTTTGGTCTTTCCAAACTACCTGAACTTCTGTTACCACTTTCTAGTCCCTGTTTATTGGGTTCAACCTCCCTTTTGCTGCCCCTCAGGAGATTCACCTCTCTTCCCCCTATTCTGAGGCCATGTAGGTTGGCGGAGAGAAGCCAAGAGCATTGTCCAAAACCACTCACCGCCAGCTCTTGGATGGCAGGCATCTCCCCAGGGACCTGTCCTCCCGTACTCCTCCGTCCTGCAAGCAGCCATGTGAATTTAAACAAAAGGTGAAAACTGCTCCTCCCTCCCATTACTCCCTGTTCAAAATGTCAAAGAATCATAGAATCATAGAATAGTTAGGGTTGGAAAGGACCTCAAGATCATCGAGTTCCAACCCCCCTGCCATGAGCAGGGACACCTCCCACTAAACCATGCCATCCAAGGCTATGTCCAACCCCACCTTGAACGCCACCAGGGATGAAGCATTCACAACTTCCCTGGGCAACCCATTCCAGGGCCCCACCACCCTCACAGTAAAGAATTTCTTCCTCAGATCCAATCTAAACTTCCCCTGTTTAAGTTTAAACCCATTACCCCTTGTCCTATCACCACAGTCCCTCATGAAGAGTCCCTCCCCAGCATCCCTATAGGCCCCCTTCAGATACCTGAAGGCTGCTATGAGGTCTCCACACAGCCTTCTTTTCTGCAGGCTGAACAGCCCCAATTTTCTCAGCCTATCTTCATATGAGAGGTGCTCCAGTCCCCTGATCATCCTTGTGGCCCGCCTCTGGATTTTTCTAACAGTTCCATGTCCTTTTTATGTTGAGGACACCAGAACTGCACACAATACTCCAAGTGAGGTCTCACGAGAGCAGAGGAAAGGGGCAGGAGCACCTCCCTCGGCCTGCTGGTCACACTCCTTTTGATGCAGCCCAGGATACGGTTGGCCTTCTGGGCTGCAAGCGCACACTGCCGACTCATGTTCATTTTTTCATCAACCCACACCCCCAAGTCCTTCTCCGCAGGGCTGCTCTGAATCTCTTCCCCGCCCAACCTGTAGCTGTGCCGGAGATTGCTCCGACCCAGGTGTAGGACCTTGCACTTGGCATGATTAAACTTCATCAGGTTGGCATCAGCCCACCTCACCAGCATGTCAAGGTCCCTCTGAATGGCATTCCTTCCCTCCAATGTATCAACCGAACCACACAGCTTGCTGTCATCGGCAAACTTGCTGAGGGCGCACTCAATCCCACTGTCCATGTCACCCACAAAGATGTTGAACAAGACTGGTCCCAACACTGATCCCTGAGGGACACCACTCGGTACTGGTCTCCAGCTGGACATTGAGCCATTGAGCACTACTCTTTGCGTGCGGCCATCCAGCCAGTTCTTTATCCACCGAGTGGTCCACCTATCAAATTGATGTCTCTCCAACTTAGAGAGAAGAATGTCATGTGAGACAGTGTCAAAGGCTTTACACAAGTCCAGGTAGATGACATCAACTGCTCTGCCCCTGTCCATCAGTTCCGTAGCCCCTTCATAGAAGGCCACCAGATTGGTCAGGCAGGATTTCCCCTTAGTGAAGCCATGCTGGCTGGCACCAAGCACCTTGTTGGTTTTCATGTGCCTTAGCATGCCTTCCAGGAGAATCTGCTCCAAGATTTTGCCAGGCACAGAGGTGAGACTGACTGGTCATTGGTTGCTTTTTAAGCAGCTCTGGGCAGTTTCTCTGAAAGTGTTGACAGTTGCAGTGGCTCAAAACGGGGTGATATTTCTAAGGGATTTACGAGGGGGGACATTTCCCAAGTCCAGCAGCACCACCGTCTCTTCAAGCTGCACAAGTAAGGTAGCAAACCCATCTTATTGAATCCCAAAGCAGAAGGGATCCATCCAAGAGATCTGGCAACCCATCAGCTGCAAAACAGCCAGAAACAAGCTGAGCAAAAATATTTTTGTAGTCACAGTATCAAGCCCACCCATTGAATGTGTGTCGGGTATTTTCCAGCACTCTCTCTTTGTTTTTATTTTTAGATAAACAGTGATTTTGGTCATGTTATTTCGCTTTTGGATGTTTCATGCTAATAAAAGTGTTTTATTTCACAGTGTTCAGCCTTCTTTTAAAGTTGAGCTTATGGTTTACTGCTGTAACTGAAATGTCATTGTTTTGAGCATTGCCATCTGTCTGATTGGTCTTCAGCCAGAGTGTGTAGGAGCTGGGACTTTTTACCTGTGCTACTGCATGAGTAGACTGCCATATTTTGTCTCATGAGCCCGGAGCTGGAAGGAGCTTGTCATGAATAAGTCCCCATTCCTATCAGCAAAATGAGGCTTTTGAAAGAAAACTCAAGCTCAGAAGTCAAGATTGCAGTCATTGGGCTGATCAGCCATGATGCATCTAGTTGGGTGTACAGCAATACACAGAGATCCTTGGAGGAATCCAGCCCTCTCCACTCAGAGATCTCCAGCAAAGGTTTCCTGTGCCTGCTTGGCACCTGAGCCTTCATCCCAGGTTCTGAGAACCCTGAGGTACGCAAGGAATATATCATATAACAAATGTACAGCATGCAGAACACCTACCCAGTCTACATACATGCACTAGCCTGTAAAAAAAAAAGAAAAAAGGGTATATTCCCATTCCAGAATCTGGTTTCTGTGTCATATCATGATTTCGATGACATGCAGATAGAAGACATTCCCCCTTCATGTCATCACATGATCAGGTTTCCTTTTGTTCTAAAATTAGAAAAATGGGAGAATCAGTTTCCTGAATTTCCAGTAGTACCCACCAAGGACAAGGACAGGTAATAAGTGCTGGACAGCTGAGCATTTGTAGAGCAAAAACACAAGGATGGTGATTTGACTGAAAAAGTATCCGACAGTCAAGGCAAGGATGGCAGGAAGTGCAGGGATTAATTAGTAATGATGAGTGAGAAACGAATGACTAGTTCTTCCTCATGCAAGGACTGATGGCGGTTTGGCCAGTGTATCCAGATGGTATATCTGTGTGCTTTAGTGGCTCCTGAATTCAGACATAGCATTTCTCCACTGCATAGAACATACAGCATGCAAAAATGAATCATAGAATAGGGTTGGAAAGGACCTTAAGATCATCTAGTTCCAACCCCCCTGCCATGGCCAGGGACACCTCCCACTAAACCATGCCACCCAAGGCTATGTCAAACCCGGCCTTGAACACCACCAGGGATGAAGCATTCACAGTTAAAAAATGAGTGGCAGCTATTAGGTCTCACGCAGTTTGATACAAAGCATGGATTTGGGCACAATTAGATTCCAAGGTTAACCAGTGCAGATGAGAATGTGGGGAGCACTGGTCTCTGGCACATAATTGGTTGTGTAGGAGCCCCAGCTGAGTCATTACATGACAATATCTGCACAGGTCTGTCAGCAACAGCACTGACGAGATGGACAAATCGGGGTGCTTTCTGCATGGGACCCATTGTTTAGCCAACCAGAGGGCCTTCCTATTTGGTTAATGGGTCAGCAAACTCTGTTGCTTTAATGGTTAATCATCTACTTACATTGTTCAACAAGTAAACCCATGCAGATAATGCTCCTTGCCTACAGTTCATGTGACAGGCTGACTTCCCAGCTGTGAGCAGAGAAAGTTTTTGACTTGAGGAGAATAGGAGAGAAGAAACACGAGGCTGTGAGGCTCTGACTTAAAATTGGTGGAAACAACAGGAGCAACATATATAAATGCATAGATGTGTGCATACACACAACATGCACATGCAAAAAAGTCTGTATGAACAGACACACACACAGATCCACATAAAATGAATATTTCAAACCCCAGACCATTTTTCAACAGTTAAATTAGTTAACAAGTATCACATAAACGACTGAAAGCTAGCAAGCAAAACTCACTCCAAACTATTTTAAGCAGCAAATCAGACTGAGGGTCATCACCATTAAGGATTTCACAGTCTCGGTAATATCTTATATTCTGATCGCTTACACATCATACAACTCTAGCATTCTGGATCCCAAACTTGCACATGTCGCCCTATACTCTGCACTGTCTGAGTAGATCCAGCAGAGATGTTGTGGATCTCAGAGTCAGGTGGCCAAATTTTACTCACTGAGGACATTTGGGAGGTGTCTCTTGCTTGGACATGTTTAATACAGGGAATGCATCACTACTTTTACTCCTGGAAGAACTTGAAGTCATCCAGATGAGAAGTCAGAGCTTGTCAGGGATCACTGGGTCAAATTTTGTGGTTTACTGTATTCAGGCTACCAAACCGCATAATTGCGTATTGACCTAAAAATCCCTGTCTTTATCTGACAGTGACAAATACACACTTTTGCTGGTTAAGGGTAATGGTGATTTCACTCCAAGCTCCCCTAATTTGTCAGGAGTTTAATTCTACATGCAATCTAAAATGATCATTCAACCCCATTCTCTTGAGATGGTCAACTCCAGAGTCCAGATCTGTCCCTTCCCAAGACAGGTGTCTAGGAGCTGATGGAAGGAAACACCAACCACCCATATGCTGGGGAGATGTCCTTTATAACTACCCTTGACACATTCCATTATCCTGAGCAGGACTTTCATAGAATCACAGAATTGTTCGTGTTGGAAATGACCTTAAAGATCATCTAATTTGGCAGGGATGCCTCACATTAGACCATGTCACCCAAGGCTCTGTCCAACCTGGCCTTGACCACTGCCAGGGATGGAGCATTTACCACTTCTCTGAGCAACCCATTCCAATGCCTCACCACCCTTAGAGTAAAGAACTTCTTTCTTATACCTAATCTGAACTTTCCTTGTTTAAGTTTGAACCCGTTACCCCTTGTCCTAATACTACAGTCCCTCATGAAGAGTCCCTCCCCAGCATCCTTATAGGCTCCCTTCAGATAATGAAAGGCTGCTATGAGGTCTCCACTCAGCCTTCTCTTCTCCAGGCTGAACAGCCCCAATTTTCTCAGCCTATCTTCATACAGAAGGTGATCCTGCCCCTCTACTCTGCTCTTGTGAGACCTCACTTGGACATTTCTGGTGTCCTCAACATAAAAAGGATATGGAGATGTTGCAGCAAGTCCAGAGGAGGGACACAGGGATGATAAGGGGCTGGACTTGCTGGTCACGCTCCTTTTGATGCAGCCCAGGATATGGTTGGCTTTCTGGGCTGCGAGCGCACGCCGTTGGCTCATGTTAAGTTTCTCATCAACCAACACCCCCAGGTCCTTCTCCACAGGGCTGCTCTGAATCTATTCTCTGCCCAACTTGTAGCTGTGCCTAGGATTGCTCCGACCCAGGTATAGGACCTTGCACTTGGCATGGTTAAACTTCATAAGGCTGGAATTGGCCACCTCTCAAGTGTATCAAGGTCCCTCTGGATGGCATCACTTCCCTCCAGCGTGTCAATCGAAACACACAGCTTGGTGTCATCAGCAAACTTGCTGAGGGCGCGCTCAATCCCACTGTCCCTATCGCGGACAAAGATGTTGAACAGGATCGACCCCAACACCAAGCCCTGGGGGACACCACTTGTTACAGGTTTCTTACTTTCCTATCTGCTAACACACACAGCCAAGCAACCCAACACTGGGAAAGCCACTAGATGAAAAAAAAGACATACCTCAGACAATAAGGGCTAACAGACCAGACATAGGACTCCCCACAGCAGTCTTGAAATGCTTGTGACTCAATACAGTCAATACACTTCAAGTCCACTTAGGAGCAATGGCCTTGACTTCATGTCATCTTCTAGGGTGGTAAGAGGTAATAGGAGAATGATCTACAAACACTTTGAGTGTTTGTTCCTCCCCGGCGGAAACTTGTCACTTGGGAAGTGCTTTCAGCCTTCCAGGGCATGGATGGATAACCTTTGAAGTAAAGGTCCCCTTCCGATCTGGAGAGGCATGCCAACACCGGAGCCTCACTAGATTTTTTTGTTGTTAAACAGTGAACATTGCACCAGATTCTGGGGAGAGGTCATGCCTGCTGGGTTAGAGAAGAGGATCAGCAGTAGGAATTAGTTCTTGTCCTTAGGAGCAAAATGTGCTTCCTCACATCCTAAAAACAGGGGGAATGGGACAGCCAGAAGGAAGCAGACTGAGAGATACACAGATGGCCTGAGCTGGCATGGTTTTTTGTCCTTATCTCAGGCATAAGCTCCCCCACTTGCCCTTGTGCCAGAGGTTTCTGCACTCCTGGAAGAGCCTGTGGAACAGTGCCCACAGCCCAGCTACTCCAGATGATCCCATCACCTCGGCCAAAATAGCTGATCCCACTGTAGCCAAAAGTAGCAAAGACATGGACCTCCTTTTGCTCAGGGACAATGAGTCCTGAATTTTACCTGCTTTGGGACTCTATCCTCATCCTGGACAGGAATCCACATGTCCTTACTAATAAAGGAACCTTTCTCAGGCTTTCTGTTGCCTCAGGGAAGGATGTGTCCCCTCTAGAGAGGGTGACAGGACAACAACCAGGATGAAAAGAGATCTCAGAAAAGAACCTGTGAAGGTTAAGGGAGGAATAGACCAGTTAGGTGTGGGGGAGACTGAGAGGTATTGGGGTCAGTGTAACTACTTGCACTGCTGCGAAAGGGAGGGAATAAACCACTCATCTAGAGGGAAGGCAACGACAGGCTCCGAATGCAGTGACACAGGCTGGAGTTAAACATTAGTGTGACCTGTCTGCAGGCCTGGCTGGCAGCAACATGGACTGGGCTCAAGTGTGAAAGGGTCACTCAGAAAACACCAGCCTGGGCCTCCAACCCCAGGAACATGAGGACATCCAGAAAAATGCACTGCTGCCCAGTGAGCTAAAACTCCCCAGCTCACTAAGGTGAATCATTTAGTTCAACAAGAGGTATTTTACTCAAGGGAGAAAAGGCAAAGCTAACAAGATCGAAAAACAAAGTAATGCACAAAATACCTTCCTGGTACACACACTCAAAAATAACCTATGTGAAATAGAGACGGTTCACGCCTGCTTGTCTCCGTTATTTAGCTCTGCTCTTTTCCATCCAATGCCAACATATGCTCCTGCCTTCGGGATCTTGTCCTCCTGAAGGATACATGTGATGAGTGGGTTGCTTTGTCTTTCAAGCCTCGATTCTCAGGCTTACGTTTTTTAACTGGGAATCCAGCAAAAGCCTGGAAACAACCTGCATGTGGAGGTTCTTAAGGGCATATTCCTGCCCCGGTTTGGTCTGGGCAGATGTGGTGCTGGCTTGGGGCAGGGTGACAAAGTGGATGAAATGCCCAGGACCTATTTTCAGTCTGGTCTGTTGCAGCTTTGTGAGAGCCATCCCTTCCTTTTCCAAGGGTTCTAACTCAGGAAATGCAATTCAAGTTCAAATCCCACCTCATTTTCTGCTGTGGATGTCTGCAAGGTCCAAAAAAAAATATGCAATTGAGACGCACATCATCATTTCTAGTATCACCCCTGCATGCAGATCACTGCTGCTTCTTGTAGCCAGTCTCCAGTTTCCTCATCTCATTCTTTCAATGCTTTCTTTACCCTTTGCACTGCCTGAAGGAGTGGAAACTGAAATGCACAGCTATGCTGCGGAAGAAAGAGTCTGAGAGTCCCCCAAAAAACCTCCAACACAGATCATTGCAATATACTGCAAGCAACCCAAAGGTCTCTCCCCATCCAAGTTTCTCTTTCCAACAGATCCAAGGTGCTTGCCACACTAATTGGCAGCCAAATAAACAGCTTAAACTTCCACTCCTTTACAATGTGATTGTTCTTTACAATGTCAATACTATAAAAATAGCTTGGGTAAAGCTATTGACATTGATTCTCGGTGTTTCCCCTTCTGAATGTTCCTGTAGCAAATGGTTTCATTTTATCACTTCCTCAGCGCTCTACATGAGTTTTGGGGCTATTAGGTCTATCACCAAGGGCAAGACTGGCAGCAGCCCAGGGCAGCTCACTCACAGCTAGCTAGGAGACCCCTAGTGACAGAGTTCATGCCCAAGAAAACAGTGCAGAGGATGGAGACCCATGTCCAGGTCCCAGATATTCACTGCTTTGGCTGTTTTCTCCTCTGACTTTTAAGCTCTGCTCATCAGAATAAGACTTTGGATTAAGCTCCACCTTGAAAAAGCTGTAAAAGTGGGATTCAGCTGCACATTAAAGCACCTAAAACTTGGTGTCTACATCTCAAGGCACAATTCAATAGCTTAATCACAGCTACCTATTGCTATCTAAAATGCTCTGGGATGCCCCATCAGGATCCAGCTTCCACCCCATCTGAATGCAGTCCTCCAAAAGGTCCAATGTCCTGCAGACCAGGCTCATGTGGATGTCTAAGATGCCCCAGAGTATCTCAAATAGCACTAGATAACTATATTAATGCAGCTTATTCGAGCTTTGGGGTCTATTTGAATGGATGTCTAAGCTCTCACAAAAAGTGGAGATATGATCAATGGGGACTGTAGAGGGGTTTCAGCAGCCATATGCTGGTATCTCTGAGTCTCTTGCTCATACCAGCATGGGGAACAGCAGCCTGGAATGATGTCATTGAAAGGGGCTCAGCAGCCATGATGCCACAAAAACAAAACACATGGGCAATCACTCAGCTGGTTGCGGCAGACACACAGCAGCTGCTTATATCTTGTCATGTGCCTGCACCCCATCAGGTCACATGGAATAACCCAAATGTAAGGAAATACTATCTGAATTTGCTGGATTCAGCAAAGCCTTTTCCTGGGAGGTTTCTGGGGCCCAGAGGTCCATAAGCAGGAGCTTGCACATCCTTGCCTGATGCCCTCAGCTTTGACCTGGAATGAGATGCAAAATTGGACTTTGGAAGAAGCCACAAAGCTGACTGACTGTAGTTCTGTGTTTGCATCCTTCCCTGCCTACCAGGGAGGTTATGGGAGCCCTGATCACTAATTTCCAGTTTACTTTATGTTACTTTTACTATCCCTCATCTTCTGGCTTTTTTGAATCAGTGCTGGGTTTCCATGGACGAGATAGTAGGAAAATGTTCTGCTGTGTGCACTGCAGATGCTGGACTCTCAGGCCTGTTTCTTTATGTTGCTCCAAAATAGTCATACCACAACACATGTACTAGTTCCAAGTATACACATGTACTGGCTTCATGCAATAACAAAAATATTGGATAAATATTCCCAAGCAAACAACCCAACCTGTGACATGTGGAGGAAAGAATCAGAGCATTTATGTATGTGTGTATGAGTATGTAGGTTTTTGATGGGCACTCTTATCTTCCAGGGGGTTTCTAGGGAAAATGTAATTTTATCAGGAGCTAATTTGAAGCAGCCACCCTATTTGGAGGGGGGACACCATGCAGGTCTGGATGTGCTTTGTGCCATGCTCCTTGCCTTCTGATTGAGAGTACGTGCTCCAGCTTGTTTTATCTAGTGGCACAGATATTGCCACAGGGTCCTGGCTCAGACCTCAGGTTTTTCATAGAATCGTAGAATAATAGAATGGTTTGGGTTGGAATGGACCTTAAAGACCATCTTGTTCCAACCCCTTGCCATAGGTAGGGACACCTTCCTCTAGACCAGGTTGCTGCAAGCCCTATCCAACCTGGCCTTGAGCATTGCCAGAGATGGGGCAGCCACAGCTTCTCTGGGTAACCTGTGCTAGGGCCTCACCACCCTCACAGGGAAGAACTTCTTATTCACATCTCGTCTCAGTCTCTCCTCTGTCAGTTTAAAGCCATTCCCCCTTGTCCTGTCCCTACCTGCCCTTGTGAAAAGCCCCTTTCCAGCTTTCTTGTTGGCCCCTTTAGGCACTGGAAGCTGCTCTAAGGTCTCCCGGGAGCCTTCTCCTCTCCTGGCTGAACAAGCCCAGCTCTCTCAGCCTGTCTCCATAGGAGAGGTGCTCCAGCCCTCGGAGCGTCTTTGTGGCTGTCGTATAGGCAGAATTGTGGCCAGCCTGGCAAACCAGAGCTCAGAATACAGTATAGCATTTTGAAATTGCTGCAGGCATTCAGATGTGATGTGCAGGGTTCACCTCAGGTTCCTCTGGCAGCCAATTCCACATTACCTCTCTGCCCTCCCCTGTTTTCTTTGTTGCTAAGCCTCAACTCAGAGCAAGAGGGAAGCAGTCTGATCTTCACCCTCACCTAGCCCAACTGATGGCACTGGACCAGAGGTGCAGAACCTGCTCCATGCCAAGGAGCCCAGGGGATGGAGGGGATCGCATAGTTGCCAGCGTGCAAGGTCATTTCGGCACCTCTGAGTGTATGTGTGTGTGTGTGGGCATGCAAACCACTCCTGGCCTGTAAATTATTGTCAGCATTCACACATATTAGGCCATAGTTCAGGGACTAACCAATGAAGCATCCACTCTCAAACAAGTCATCGTACTACTGATTTATGAGCAGTTGCAGCACAGCACTTCCGAGGTGGTTCCTCATGCAAGTTCAGAGGGGTATCAGGCTTTGGGGAGCACAAGACCTTTTCAGGTGCTCCTGTGGGTGAAAGAAGATGCAACTTTGCCACATTCAGACGCCTCACACATGGAAAATGCTGATTTCACTAGCAAAGAACTAACAGAGCATATCTACATCATCTGTCAAGTGTAAGCCCACTTGACCAGCCAACCACTTCATGCCCATGCTCCCATACTTGTGATTTGTGTGGGTTAGACATGGGCAAAGCATGGTATAACACAGTCCATCAGCATATGCCATGGATCTCCTTCAGGTTATCCCCTGAGAGATTTTGTGTTTCGAAAGTACAGTGTTGGTTGTTAATGTGAGCTAGAGCCAGGCAACAGCAGTGTGGAAGGAAAACACAAAGATCATCAGGTCAGCTTATATAAGCCTCTCTTAAACCCCTCCTTGGCCTTTTTATCAGCCCAGGTCTTCTCTTTCTTCCATTCCCGCATTCTTTCTGCATCCCACCTCCAGGCCAAGCAAGTGTCTCACATCTGTCTCCCCACAATGACTGTCCTTCCCTCTCACTCAAACAAATACCTCCTGAGATCCCTACCTACCTGAATTATTCTATCTTTCTGCAATTAACATTAATTGCGGTCTTAATCCCATCCCAGTTAGAACAGGGTTGTGACAGGGTTTCCATGCACGGTGATGGTGGCAGGAAGAGGCTGACCTGGGTATCTCCATAGGTCCATGCAATCCCACATTGAGGGAAGGATGTAGCAGTTCGGTTTCCTGCAGAGAGGAGTCTGTGTGCCCTTTTTTACTTCCACTGTGGCATGTTAAAAAGCCAAAAGGCATGTGCAACTTCCAAGTGCATGTTTCTGCTGGCCTTTGCTGTTGGGCAGATAAAAGTAATTCTCATCTATATTAACCACTCACTTTAAATCCTCAAAAGTATGTGTGAGTTGGCAGGTTTGTTGTCACTTTTCATACAGACTGGACCTAGTCCATCCTTCCTTCAGGTCCTGTCTTGAAACAAAACTATTCTGAAATTTGTAAGGGCTCATGCAATTGCAAGTTGAAGCAAAGCCTGGGTCTGGCAGGCCAAGATGGAAAGCACTGAAATAGTCTACAGCAGAAGATGCTTTTATAATGAAATGAAGGTTTATTTGCCAAAAGTGCCCTTGATGCTGAAAGTAGGTTCCCCTCTAGTCTTGGTCAGAAGCAACAGTAGGAGCCTAGACCCTGGGAAGAGGCTTTTAGGTGAACTATTTGAAGAAGATGAAGGACATGGGGACTGATAGAAGAGAAGAACTAGGATAATACAGTATTCATTATGGTGCAAAGTTTGGTTGTCTTCTCCCTGACAAGACTAAGAATTTTCAGAGAGGAAGTGGGAATAGGTTTCTTCTTATTTTCGGCAGCCAGGAAGATTCTTATGTCCAGAAGTTGGAGGGGTTTATTTGAAACTTCACCTTCTCCTGTTCTGGAGGAGTAAATGTAGGTCACTCTTTCAGGAAGGAAGGGTTTCCTCAGCTGAACATTTATGCAAATCTGTGGTGTGCAGATGTTTGCAGAGACTTATGGCATTGATACACCTGGTCTAATAGGTGCTTATGGTGTGTATGCAAGTAGTGTATGTCCTAGGCCGTCTTCTCCTGCTGAAGTTTCTTTTCTGATAGACACCAGTGCCATGCTCCTCTGTCTTGATGTGATTTCTGAGAAACAAGAGTGATACTACAAGGGGCACAAGGCTGGAAACAAAAATGCTTCCACAAGTGTGACTGTCAGTAGAGTCGTAAAAATAGAGGACTAGTACTCACCTGTGCTGCTGGGTCATGGTCGGGTGACTCAGACATCCTTGGGTTAAAACTGAAGTTTGCTGACCTATTCTTTGATGCTAGGGAGAGGTTATTTGTTTGGGGGCCTTTTTTAACTCTACAGGACATAATTAATAATTTAAAGGTACAAACAATTAAATCCACACATAGAATGGTAGCTAGCAGGCCAAAGCAAGTCAGAGCACTGCTCCCTTCCACTTGGCTGTTGCACCATGTTGAAGGGCAGTTAATGAGCACGAAAAGTCTGATGTGGATATCTATATTTCTGCTTTTTTACATGTTGAGGTCTTAATGCACAAGGGATCAAAAATGACTGTTGAAACTGGAATAAAGAGGAGCTCCTATCTTCCTCTCCAACTAGTGTTTTTCCTTTTTCCCTCCTTTTCTATACGCAGGGAAACTGACCTTTTCTGCCATTCTGATGGATCCATTGCTGGTCCCAGATCTCAGAATGGGAATTCCGTGCTTCATTGGTGAGCATCTGATGTTTCCAAAGTGCCATGAGTCACTAAATTATTAATAGCTTGATTTTCTCTAGGCTCACACAATCGCCATATCACCACATGTGGAAAGTTTGGGGACAGAGTGGGTGTGGAAAGTGTTGGGAAAAGCTCAATGTTGCTCTCTTCTGGGGACCCCTGTTTCAGCCAGCTAGGAAAGGCTTGCTTCTCCTCTGAGAAGCCAACGCTGCTCCATGGTAGTTTCTCCAGGCTTTACTGGGACAACAAGCGGATTTTTATCATGGGGAAGAAGTGGAGCAGCAGGAGACTTACTCTTGCCTGTCTGCTGGTCTTTGGCAAAAAGAAGGAGAGACAGAGCATTGACCTTCCTCCTGACAGCATTTCCTAACCACATACATAGAAAGCCTTCATCCCGTGGACACAGGAACCACCTTCCTGTTAGCCCTGGAAGAACCTGCCCTGGTGGACCGTGAAGATAAGCGTGGAAATGGCCCCATCTATTGGCCACAGTGACGTTCAAACCATGCTGAAATCGTACAAAATTGCTCATCTGCCCCGGGATAAGAGCACTGTTTCCCACTTCTCCCATAATCTCTGTGGGCTTCTCTCCCATCATTTGCTGGAATGAGCAGATGTACACCTCCAGCAGCTGCCACTTAGCTGCAAGTGTAGAGATTAATAGCAACTAACCTAAAATAGTCCTTGTCCTCGCCAAGCTGAATACATTTATTTCGGGTGCTTTTTATCCTTAAAAAAGCAAGGCTTTGAGATGAGAGAGTGCAATACTACAGGAAGGAAAGGAAGAGATGGCTTTTTTGTGCATTTACAATGAGGAATTCACTCTGAATGATCTGCACTAGTTATGTGGGAAAAGAGGTGAACACCTGGGACCCGGGCTTGGCCAGGTGGAGATGAAGCTGCCCTTGTGTTCCTGATAAAACAGCAACCTAGAGGATGCCCTGGAAGGAGCGTCTTGGGGAAAGGATTTAATCCAAGCTGAGGAGCATAAGCAGCTGGGATGGGCAAGGATGCACCTGTTCCCATATGAGATTCCATGGAGGACCAGTGCCATCTACTGGGAAATGAGACCTTTTGCAACCAGCAGGCTGGAAGCGCCAGTCCTGGGGATAGCGCGCCCGCCAATACATTAGGGTCTCCTTGGACAGGAAGGTCTTCAGAAGATGCGCCAGCCTTGTTTGTATAACTACCACAGTTAGCCCTGGATTGCATTTGCGTTTTGCCAGGCTGTGTGCAGATGTAGAATGAAAGATTGTCCCTGCCTGGAAGAGCTGGAAAACCACATCTTTCCCATGTCCATGCAGTATTATGTGATTGCACAGTGATGTGCCGGCTCAGTTTTGGGCTTCTCGGTGCAATGGAGACCAATAACACAGACTCACCTCAACTTTCGTCAGGAATATTCCGGGGACTAATTGAAGTTTCATTCCCATTTTGCCAATCCATTGAAAGTGAGGCTGCAATCTGGGGTCTGAGATGAGGCTTGGGACCATCCAGAAGTAAGTCATCTCATGGGAAGCTAAGGATGAATAGGTGGAAAACAGATGTCTGAAATCACAGTTCTTCCTGGCAGTGAGTTCCTGTTACACTTCAGGAAAAAAAAAAAATAATAATAATAATAATTAATTTAATTAATCAATTGATTAATTTAACATTCTGCTGAGTGAAACTGTTGGATGCACCTATGTGGCTTAGCTCTACCTTGAGCCAAAGGGACAACTATAGTAGCTGAAGAAGCAATAGGTACATAACCCCCCAAATCACCCTCTCCATGGATGGGATAGCTTTTGCTGTGGCTGTGAGCACTTAGTTGAAGACCCCAGAGACAGTATCTAGCAAGACAGCATCCCACCTGCTCAAGAAATGGCAAACCAATGGAGGATTAAATGCCATCTCTAGGTGCAACCCCAAATTAGCTTTATGAGTGCCTACACACAGGCTTAGGATCTTTGAGGCCAACTGGACATCTTTCTCACATCCCGTTGCAATTGCCCCGCCGGAAGCCACAAAGGGAGTTTCTGGAGCTGTGAGCTGTTCCATGGTCACTAGATGGCAGTGGCTGTTTACATTTGGCGACACTTGGCGGCTGAGGGCCAGCTAAGGAAGAAAAGAAATCAATGTCGCTTGGAGCTAAGATTCCCACCAAGGATACTGACTAGCAGCCCACCAGGATAAGCCACCTAGTGAAACAGAAGAGCTCCTTCTTCCGTGACTAAAAGCAATTTGGATCATTGTATTGCAGCAGGTCAGAACTGGGGGCTCTACACTCCTTCCCCGCCTCTGGTCATGGGTACCACAAGTAGCAGCAGCGGCTACTTAGTACTGTAATGTGGATGAATGTAGCTTTGCATCAATACAGGACGCAGTGATCCTGCCAGGTATCTAGATAAGTAGCTCCAGGGGTTCTAACAGTGAATTAAATGGAATGGTCTGAGTTCGTTCGGCCTCACTGCAACACAGAAGACACATTGCTCAACTACATCCCTGAGCAATCTTATTTCCTTGGGACACATGGGTTCACATCCCCTTCCCACAGGGCTAACCTCTTGGCTGGCCTCTCACCAGTTCAGGAATTGCATACAAAGCCTTGGAGTTCAGCTTGGCTAGTGCTACCCAAAATGTGTGGGAATACCCCAAGCATTGTCATACGCTTACAGCAGAGGATGTTGTAGGGCATTTTCCTGGTAAACCCTATTTTGCTCTCTATATCCAACATTTGTAGAATATTCAGGACATGTTTGTGGCTAATATCTAGGGAACCATTAGAAGGTTTCAGTGTTGTTCTGGGCATTATATGAGAGATGAACCCACACCTCTGAAGCCTACCAAAGTAAGGATAAGCTCTGCCATACAGTGTTACATTGTTCATCAGTGCAACTCACTGCTGCAAAATATCAAGGCAAGACAACTGCAAATAATTTATTTCAATATAAAAATTTATCCTCATTTATCCTCATTACAAAAACATTAGAGATAAAGCAGCAAATGGGGGGGGGGGGGACTTTTCTACAAACTGAGAAGCATTCTCAAACCAGGGCAGAAAGCAAGCCATTACAGCTCTGTGTGAGTGGTCTCCCGCAAGATCATTCCCTAGGACAGTACTTAATTGGGCAGTTTCTAGACAGCTATTAGGTGAGGCAGACAACTATCCTGATCGATTATGGTTGGCTCAATGGTTGCATTCTCACCACATGTATTTATCTCCTGAGGTAGAAAAGCCTCAGGTAATGGAAGGAAACCTTTGAGGATCTGGGCCTCAGGATATGGTGGAGACTTTCTCTCCTTGGTTAACCACTATTCTGACATCTTCGAAGAGCTGGGTCTGAGATGCTGAAGTCACATCTGAACACAATGCTTTGCTTTTCTGATTGCACACCAGTGGAGCCTGGGCATGTCCTCTCCTGAGTTTGTCCTCGTCTCGGTGTCTGGCACAGGTCTCTTCAGCTCTACGAAAGGTCAGGTTCCTCTGTGACCTCAAGTGGGCATCCCAGTGTCCCTAATAGTGCAAGGGGCTGAGAAAAGATGGTGTCCACTGTGTTTTTTAAAGCTCCCTGGGGGAGGGAAAGGAGATGAAGGTAGGAAGGTCACTGCGCTCTCCTCTGTAAGGGCAGAACAGAAGCACTGCAAGCCCATGGTGGTGTCCAATGCCTACAGACAACCTTGGGGAAGGAAAACATTCCCTAAAAAAAGGCTTTTTGTGACAGTTATGGAACATACATCCCATTTTTCATTTTTTCTTGAAGAACTTGAGATGGAGAGCTCACTCAGTACATGCTGGATCGGCATAGGACAGTGGGTGTTCATCTGACATGGGGAATTTTTGTTTTGAATGTAACATTCATTAGTAATCTACAATTATCCCATGTACTCAATGAATGCTCATGTGCCAGTGTGGTGAGTGAGGGGAGAAAGAGAAAATTACTTGCAATCTCACCCCCATTTACTCTGTATCTGTGATGAAATCCTGTCACTTTGTGGACCACAAAAGAGGCTCACAAATGGTAGAAACCATATCCGGTGCAATCCAAGGCAGAACATCCTCAAGGGATCCCTAGAGAGGCCCAAAGGAGAGACTCCAAGCCATGCTGGATGTGTTATTACTATACTTCTCCAAAACATAATCTGGAACTATTTGATTTTTCAGAGCATAAAACTGTTTTTTTCATTTCTTCTGAGATTTACTGCTTTTATTTGAATCCTGCTAAATGCTTGTCCTGTCTTGTGGCAGTGAGTTCCTCAGTTTAATCATTAGCTACGTATATAAAAGCATTTGCTTTTACCGGTTTTAATTTTGTTGCTTCTAATTCCATTGGGCTGGTATCATGAGTCAGAACAAATTATAGCTTCTTGACTTATTTCTATCCTGTTTATTATGTTGTACATCTCTTATTCACTGCCTCTTGGCAATGAAAGCCTCGTATTTTTAATCTGCTCCAATTCTTTCTTTCTTTTTTTTTTTTTCAATTTTCTTTTCTATTTTGACAGACGGCAATTGGTTTTTATTTATAGCTTTCATATTTCAGCAATCTCATGAAATATTCCCAGCATTATTCCCATTTGCTTCCTAAATACATTCTAACTCACTTTCTTTCCCATTTTTTTCAGATCATTCCTGAACAGGGAGCTGTCCATCAAGGACAAGAGCTCTTTTTGGAGCAGCAGCAGTCTGTGGAGAAGCCCTGCTTAGTGACCACTAATCTATGGTCTTCAAAGGCAACATCACCTGCCACCTCTACTGGATGCTATCAGCTAATCTCACTCAATGCTTAGAAAACCCCAATTAGCCTAAACCATCACTAGATTTTTAACACTTTGTTGCCATGTCCATAAGCTACCTTTTAATCAGTATGTTTGATTTGAAGGTTCCTTCTTCCTCCTCCTTTTTACTGACATTTTCCCTCTTGTCCACATGCATTTATTTTTCCTTTTCCTTATTCTTCTCATCTCTTCATCTTTCCATCTCCCTCAGCAGGATTCAATATTTTCTTTCTGGCTTTGCTATTTTTTTCCTCTGGATAACTGCTGGTTTTTCCATGAGCCGTGCTTCCCCTCAACACTCACAAATCTATCCCCTATTTCATAGTCTACGGTGTCTCAGTAACCCTTAGTCTAAAGGCAGTAACAGGCCCTATTTTACATCCAAGATGATGCAGAAAGCTTGAAAATGATTGAGAAGACTTTTTTACCCTTTGTTGGATTTTGTGCATTATCCCATGGACTTGCATCTATTTAGGGATGCCATCAGTGTTTAACTGTAGTGACTGGGTCTGTTTCATCATGATACCCAGGGTGGACAACAGCATTGAGAAGGGTTACCAGATAAACCCTAAAAGGCTGAGTTTAGAGTAGGATCAAAT
Organism: Amazona ochrocephala; assembly: GCA_039720435.1. Taxonomy (NCBI): domain Eukaryota; kingdom Metazoa; phylum Chordata; class Aves; order Psittaciformes; family Psittacidae; genus Amazona; species Amazona ochrocephala. The sequence goes on from CM077876.1 coordinate 104,982,534, forward strand.
AATGTGCTGTACTGTTTGATGGTGCAAAGCTCATGAGAGTATATTTCCTCCAACCATCCAAGGCAACACTACATTTCTCAAAACATACGGGTCCAAGAGAACTCTCATTTCCTGCAAATCCTATATTGGAATAGGAAAAAGGTTTTAACCTTCCCTTATCATATACCACTCCCTTGAAAACAATCTAATGCCCTTTCTTCATCTGTAACCTTACACTGGGAAATACCCTCGGCACCTTTAAGCAAGGTCACTGAGACCTTTGCTTTAGGGCCTTTTTCAGCTGCTTAATTGGGATGAAAACTTCCTTCTGTCAACTCTCCTAAAACTCACTGCTCCTTGTAACTGAGAGTGCTCCAGAGTTTGCTCGTGTTCAAACCTGTGCAGGAAGTGTTAGGCAGACTTCAGATGGGGATGTGCGGCAAAAAGGTAGTTTGGACAACATTGTTTTTTGTCCTCTCCCATTGGAACTTCCTCCACGCCTTCCCTTAACTGGCCACACCGAGCTGTTGGGGACATGTTCCAATTGCCCCTAGTGCCCAGCTTTTCAAAAGAGCTTCAAGAAGAGGTTAGAATTGCGAAGAAATTATGAGAACTCCATGAAAATAGCATTTTCTTTAAAAATGAAAGTATTTCCAAAAATTTCATTCCTTATGACCAGTCTTGCCTACCCTATCTGAATATACCTGCCACTTTCTCCGTTTCATGCACTACTTCCCCAAATGTCTGTATTGCCAAATTGAGCTACCAAATATCTCAATGTTTGATTGGTATTTTTTTCTTTTCAACACACCAAGTTCTGGAGTCACGTTATTTTGCGCAAACATCCATCAAGTTTCATGATGTGCAAAATACTTCAAAAAACATCTTCCCCACCTATTTAAAAAGTTCACAAACTAGAAAGTAACTTATGACTCCAAATGTATTTCATTCCTTAAAACCTTACAAGTTCTGGGAGAAGGAAACAGAAGCAGAAAGAGCTGACTCTTGATGTCTGGAGTGCCAATAGTTTATTGCTCGATGTTTTCTGAATTTGCAGGTTCAGACTTGTGCAGCTTTAGCTTCAAGGAGTCCACTGAAGGACAGAGAAAGTGAGGAGAGGATAAGGAAGTATCTCAAGAGAGGACTCAGCAGCCCTGAACTACCTGCAGGGCTTCCCTAGCAAGTAGCTGATGTGCCACTCTGGTGCAGGCAATATTGCCATTGTGGACAGGGATGCGAATAGATGGGGAAATTCAGGGTTGGGAAATGATTCATCAAATCCTTCCAGGAAAGCCAGGACTTTTGAATTAACCCAAATATCCTCAATATTGTGCATTCCCTACCTCCCTCAGGGCTGTGGCCACAAGGTACCTGTCTTGTCCAGTCCACTAGTTTGTGGGAAGTCCTGCCTGAAACCAATAAGTCAGGGTCATGAGGAGCTGATCAGAGTTCAGTAAACGCCTAAAAAGATAAACAGTCTGTGTAGTAGATCCCATTTCAGGCTCCAGGGTTTAAGACTTTACCTTAGTAGGCAAAGACATTTTCCAGACACTGAACCAGCTCATCCCTGATATGATACCAGCAGGGCATTGGCATACAGGTAAGCCAGTACCCTGTGAAGACCTAAGCACTTCTTCTACCTGATGTGGTTGAAGAGAAAGAGCATAAACCTTTTTTCTTGGCGAAAAAAAAATATATTAAAAGAATACTGCACCACTGCCAATGGGGCCAAGCCCTGCAGATTTTACCCCCTTCTTACTCCACAGAGCCAACGGGATTTCTGGGTAGGATCGAAGCCAAGTAAGGCTGTTAGGAGGCAAGGTTCTTCAAGCCCTGTGATTTCCTTGCCATTCCCATGAAAAAAACAACTCCAGCAGAGTGCAGCTCTGCTCTCTTGCAGAATCCAGCCAAATACAACCCACATTAAGGGAGTTGCTCTGCATTCATATTGAAAAGCGGGTGCTTGCCAATCTTACATGCCTCAAACTTCTTGTTTTAAACTCCTGAGCACTGGTCTGGGGAAAGGATTGTGTTGAGGAATATGTTCATACAGTGCCTGGCACAGGGGGTTTCTGGCTCATGACTGGGATTTGTAAGCAGCTCCTGCAAGACTTGTAAAGCTCTGTAATGCATTTGAAGTCTGGTTTCCTTGGGAAACTTGGTTTAGCTGATTATGGTGTGTGTCTCTATCCACTCATTTCCTCCCCTCCAACTTCTGAACCCCTTGGCCAATCCCAGCCCAATTTGGCAGAAAGATAAAGGTTTCAGGGAGATTAAGTTGTATGAAAATAAGTGTACAGGTAGGGAAGAAAAACCTTATTACTGCAGTTCCCTCCTTTCCCCCTGGGAGAAAAGGTCTGCTATGTGAGCACAACCTTTATTAAGCACCAGGGAGCCCACATGGGAAGGGGGAAGGTACACCGAGCATCATTAACACCATTTCCCACTGAACTACTTGCTGCTTAAACCACTTTGCCTCATGCCCAGGGCTTGGAAACAATCTTTTAAAACAGTGTGAAGAATGTGAAGATCTGAACTTAATTTTGGTGCTGCAAACACGAGGTTGCGAGCAAACCGAAATGATGCAACCCTAGCTTTTGCTTCCATGCATTACCATGCTCCAAATACCCTGGCAGAAATTCCTCCCGTGGGTGTCTCTTGGGTCTATACAGCTGACAATATATATCAATCATCCCCTCCGGGATAGCAGCCCTTCCTCAAAGCATCCTGTGGACTTTGCAGGCCCACGAGCCAATCTTCACCATTGCTTACACTGGAGCAAAAGAGACGCATGTGCCTGACTTGTGGCATTTTATCCGATTTTAACACGTAGACTTGGATGCTGGGCAAGAAACCATCTGCAGGTGTCACTCCCGCACATGAAGTAAAAGCACCAGAAGAAAGTCCGGGACAGGTGGCCACCCGGCAACTACATTAAGACATCATAACTTGGACCAATTTGTAAGCAGGCTGAAAAACATGCACCCTTCCTGGAAGGGGGAGAAGTGTCTCTTTAAACCCTGGGGATATGACCTCTTGTCCTCCCTGTTTATAAAACGGAGGGGAAGGAGAAAAAAAAAAGCCGAGGACAACAAAAAAAAAAGAAGGGGAGGAGAGAAAGTCAGACTTTTCAAAACCTCCCCCCCAGCATCAGCTTTTGTGATGGAAATGAAAATGGTAAGGGACACTCTCCAGTGCCTGGTTTTCTCTCTTTATCATTCAGGCTTTGCAAGGGAGAGCTTCTTTCTGTTTATTTATCAACTTGGATCCCTTGTCAACACCTCACTTGACTGAGGTTTTAGCACCTTAGTGGGGTTTGGGGTAAGGGGGGTTTTGGGGGGTAACGCTTTTATTTTTAACTCTCTTTACCAAATCTCTGTTCTTTTTCCTTCCCCACATCCAGGTTAAGTGTTTCCCATGGCAAAATATTAGACAATCCCCCATCCATTCTTGTCCAGCCCTTGACAGTGAGAATGGTTTTAGGTGTGCATGAGATACACTGTTGCTTATTTCAATATTTTCCACCACATAGCAAAGCTCTGGCCCAGCTCATCAGCTCCCCCATGTTCCCCTCTTCACATATCACAAGGGGCTGATACCCAGTGCAATGCATCATAACTTTGCCATTGTGGTATTTCATATTGAGCTGTTTTAAAACCAACCAAATCACCAAGTAATCTAAAAAAAAAAAAAAAACCAACAAAAAAAAAACAACCCAAACAAACAAACAAAAAAAAAAAAAAAACCAACTTTTTTTTCACTTTTAAAACACATTTCAAAAGATCTGGAGACCTTGTCCAGGGTACTATTGCAATGCCAAACAGGAACAAGATTGCCAGTTGAACAGATGCTTCTATATTTTCAAGTTGTACCCTAGGTTCCTGGTTCCTGGTTTTAACATATCTTACTTAGCTTGCTCTGTGGCTGAAGAGAAGACACTCCAGTCTGCGTGGTTTTTCGGACTGGTGCTTGTCAGCAGCATAGAGTAATCCCTGTTTAAAATGCATATTGATTTATAAGCACAAGACTGAAGACCGACATTCATCTGAAGTGATAGTATCACTCAGGTTTCAAAGAGGGGTGTTATGAGCGAATTCACAAAGGGATGAAGTTCAGGTTTCAATTTCAATTTTTTCCTTTGTTTGCACCTGTAGCAGGGCTGTGGCTAGCCCTTTGAAAAGGGGTTATTTGAATTATGTGTTAGAATGGGATTAGAAAATTTCAACATCAGCGCATTGATGATTTTATAAATAACTGTTTCTATTATTGATCTTGCTGTCTCACAAACAGTTGGTTTTCCTCTCTTTTTTTCCTTAATTCAATGTATATCCACCCCCAAAAAAATCCCACTTTTATAAAGAGAGATTGGATGAAGCAGAGTAAATAAATTACAATTTTAAAGCCAGTCCTTATTGTGAGTGTGAATTTGGAGGCAATCTTCCCCAAAAGCCTCGTTCTGCTCCTGTGGCTTCCTTCTGAAACCAGCAATATTATATTTGTAGTGCTCTCACTGCAGTACTGAATATTAATGCTGAGAACCACCTTTCTTGAATTTAGCTTCTTGATTTGGGCATATAGGTGAAGGTACCTGTCTAAGCAGCAGTTAGTGAAAGGGGGGCAGAAAACAATAACCCCCAGAGGACATTTCATTCCATCCACCAAAGCCACTTCAATTCTAAGAGCTCCCTTTGGATGTGTACTGTTAACAAATTGTCGTCACCCTTTTAGATGCTGAGACTTGGCAAAGTAGATCTCTCAGAAAGGGATGCAGGATTTGCCCCCAGGAGCCAAAATACCATACCCTAAAATGTTTCTCTTAAAGAAAGCAGGTGATTATTATTATTTTCCTGGAAAGATTTCATTGTGCTCAGTTACTAGCACCTAAGCCTGCACCATCCTATTTGTATAGGTGATAGCAGGGTTGGGCCACTAGCTATTACCAGCTTCCACTATTAATAGGTTTTCAGGTGATTCTGGCCTAGAGAAATTTCACAAAAGCAAACACACATTACACATGCAAGGCTCAGGTTATCTATACATTTACTGAATTAGAGTCAGTCCTTAGAGGAAAACTTAAACTGATCAGATTCTTCAGTTCCTTTTCTAGGTTATTTCTTCTATGAATCTGGAGTTCTCAATGTGTCAGAAAAGCAGAAGCTCCTTAGGTACTCAGGGAGTTATGTTTGCCTTCAGATGGTCAGTCTGCCTTCGAAATAAATTGGGTTTCAACAAATCCTAACCCATGAGGAAGATCTCAACTTATCCCTCACACCACTCATTTGTGAGAGGTTGTCTCCACACAGTGACTTTGCCACAACCTTAAGTGGCTGTGATAGGCTCTGGAGAAGAGGGTTGAAGTGACCAACTCATTGGGTTTAGGAGAAAGGAACAATAGAAGGAAATGTTTATCTGAACATAGACATGGCACTGCCTCCTTGGCTGCTACTGCTGCCTAATAAAACTGAATATGCATGTTCTGTTCCCTTCTTTTGTCATTCATTGGAGGAGGTTTGGGTGGTGCCCATGACATTCTCATCCCCAACATCACTCTCAGAAGACATTTTGCCTGTCTGTGTACCTACTCTACACCAGGCCAGGAGGCCAGGGCTAGGGGTGCCTGTGTCCCCAGCTACCCTGTGCTGTACAGTGTGGAAGTGACAAGGAAATAACTGCGTGGTGGCATCTTCCCAGAGCACTGATCTCTCCTGAGCATGCATGCAGGAGGCAAGGGAAAAGACAGTGCTCACAATTCATCCTTCTACCTTCCAAGGCAAGATCAAACCATCCTTCTGCCCACCAAGCCTCTCTGATATCCCTATGTCCCCACCACGGACACAGAGATAAGTGTCTTCTCCATCTTGAGCTCTGCCAAGTGTTGTGCGGTGGGGAAAGAAAACCAGAACTCTGCTGTTGCAGATCCCTGTGGATTGGCTGCATTTTTGATCTTTGCTTTATTTTTCTCCAGGTTTGTTCTCCTGCTGTACCACTAGGTGGGCCAAAGCTGCATCAGTGGGTGTTCTCCTACAGAAGACGATCAAGGCAGGTGCCTGCTGGATACCTGTTGGCCAGGGCAGAGCTGTCTGAGGGACAGGAGATGGAGGAAGGCGGCAGAGAAGGGTGTCAGAGAGCCGCAGGTTTCACCCTGAGTCTTTCTGTCATTCAAACCGTATCAAGAAAGGTGTCCTGTCCTAAACAAGTGATTGTCTCAGGGAGAGCAATCCAGCTGGGATATGACATATGCCAGTGAAGCTGCTTGCACAAAGTCACATCATGGACTGGCGGCAAAGGCAAAAGCAGAGCCATCACCACCAGTTCAAGGTCTGGCCTCACCACTTACTGGCTTTCTAAAACAGCTTATTGGTGGCCAGGACATACTATTCAGAGCCTGCAACAGAAGAAACACAGTCAGCTCCAGTGCCGGTAGATAATAACTGGAGGCACACACAATATGAGAGAAGAACCCTCCCCCAAATAACATTTTTTTCACCCAAGATCAGGTGACAAATGATCCTGTATATAAAAGTCCAAAGTAAAGCACCATCATCCATGACAGATCTGCTGCACTCTGCAAAAGGTCTGGGATATTGTAGTGCAGCACTTCGGGTGCTCTGCCTGCAAAAGGTCTGGGATATTGCAGTGCAGCACTTCGAGTGCTCTGCCACCATTAAACTGAAAGCCATGCCATGTATCTAATCTTTCCTGTCTTCCTGGTGACATATCAGTACTGGATCTTATGTTTTCAGCCATCATCCAATTCTCTTATGAGCACTGTGATCAGAGGATAACACATTTATATAGAAATGTTTTGATGGGAATCCAGAAGCAGCTAAATTCCCGGTCTACCATTGCCTAGAATAGCATGGGCAGACCACAGCCATAGCCAGAGGCAGTTAGGCAGTGTCAAATGAATGCTGTTCCCTTGCAGTTCAGGACATCTCCTCACAGCATAAAGAGCTGAGAAACCCACCCCAAATGTGCTCCTGATTAGCTTATTGCTATCAGTGCTCCTTTAGAGCTAAGAGAAGAGACAATGGCCTGTAGGCATCTCACCTAACTTCAACTATCTGAAGATTAGGCACCAAGTCTAAACTAGGTCCCAAAGAGAAACACAACTCCCTAAGCAATTTACCCCACCTTCCACAGACCAGTATCAACAGTGGGATATGTTGCTCAGGTTTCCTCTGCACTACTGACCACAAAGGCAGCCAATTAAGTAAATAGATTTGGACAACTGTAGTCAGGTGAAGTAAAATATGCCATTGGTATATTTGGCATACTTAAAAAAAAAACCACTTCCATTTTCAACATTGGGCCAGTTTCCATTTCTAGGCAGCAGTGATCTTTCTGTGGTTAAAAAATTTGGTCACAGAGAGACCTGTCTTGAAGAAGGGACATGAATTTAGCAGCAAAACCCATCTTTTCACCAGTTTTGCCACTGAATCGCATCATTAGCCATCCATTACACATCTTCTGCTTTGTTCTCCACATCTGATGAGATCAATATTAACCTACCTGGTTGCTGTTTATAGTGCTGTGACTCCTGGTCAAGATGTATGGATGACATGGATGACATGGATCTCAGTCTTTAGAGACCTTAAAAGGCACAGAGGCAAAATGAAAGAGGGAAGCAGGTCACAAGTCAGAAGGCTGGTGGCAAAGCCCAGGCCTCCAGCAACCCAGTGCCCAGGCATCTAGGACCCCAACATTTATATTTTTATATAAATATGATATATGAGGTTTAGTGCTTGCAGCATGTTTTGATATCTGGGCCTGCAGATATCTGTAGCAATGCCTACATGCTATTGGGGCTCCTCACCAGGGCTGGCTTTAGGGATGGTGGGCTACAAAGTTGCCCATGGGGATTTACTGGTGCTCCCATTATCACAACATGCCACAGTGTGGGCTTCTTGGAGGAAGGAAGGATTCTTTGAAGGAAAAATAGGCTGTGGTTTTCTCAAGGTGCCACGGTGTCTGTACACAGCCATGGTGACCACTGTGTTCAGAGAGAGATGTGTGGGACAAGCAGTGAGTAAATGGCAAATGGGGAAGATTAACCATCTTCTAGCATGTGCTAGTCCCAGTCACAATTTTCAAAAGCAGATAATGAATCAGGTGTTACTAGTGGGAATTCAAATATTAAAAAGAGAGGTGCAGAATGCACTTCTGTCCTCCGCCAAAAATAAGCACAACCTTCTGCAAAACCTTCTGCCCAGCAAGGAGCCTTCCCTGGCTCTGTTTGCTCTCAGTGAGGATGATCTTCCCATCCTGCATCAATACTGAATCTTCTCCATGTAGGGCAGAGGGGGAAGGAGAGCCAAAGAAGTGACATGCGGAGTATTTGAGAAGTGTGACAGGCTGCGTTGCACTGCTCTGCTCCTCTTCCTGTCTGCCTGGATCCCTCCAGACCCCCTCCCCTTGCCCCTGATCTCTTTACATAGACTTCTCTGGGTTGTAGGGATGTTGCCCATGCCTTTTTTGAACATGGGCAAGCACAGCTGTTCCCTGTTGTGACTTAAATACACCGCAAAGCAGTCACGTTTCTAAATCCAACTCTATTTACACACTCCAGTGGGCCTTGAAGATGCCAGTTGGGACATCCCCATGAGAAGCAAGACAAGACCAGCCTGCAATGCCTTCATAAGGCATTCCATGATGATGAGGCCTGTCCCCTGTCCTCCCAGCCCCTTTTCCCCATGCCAACTTGAGAACTGAGTTAACACACCTACTTCTGTAGCAGGCTTATGGGAGCTGAGTAATTGCTCGTACAGCTGTGAGCATAGTCAATAATTTATCCTTCCTTTTGACAAGTCGGGATGATGGACCTTCACATCCTGGGGAAGCCATGAGCCAAGTCTGATGCTTACTTTTGCTGGTGTGAGGATGGGCACGGTGGAAAATCCATGCAGAGCAGGTTGCAGCTCCACTAGGACTGAGACTTGGTGTCTACCACTGAGGATTCACAACCCTGTCACCTGGGCTTCCCTCAGAATTTCTCCCTGGGTACCGATAAGCAACACCAAAGCAAAGCCAAAGCATCACCCCACTGAGGACCAGATCCTTCCCATTGCAAAGCATGTGTCTGAACACATGTCCAAATATTTGGGAGAGGGATAGAAACCAATGGACCAGCATGGATGAGCTTAGAGAGCTTTTGACATCAGGCCCTAAAACCAATTGTCGGGAGAGAACCCTGCAGATCTGGGCAGCCAAATGCCAGCAATTCCACATCCATAAGGCCTGTGGCAGTCTTTTTACTGACTCTAATGGACTGCAAAATCTCGCCCTTTAAGGGCTCCAGTTCAAAGATAACACTGATAATAGATAACTAATCTACAGTAGTGTTTCTAGTGATGGGAATAGCTATTATACACCCAACTACCTTTTTATCAGTGTAATTAAAAGCAGTTGGCGTCAGAGTAAGTAGCAGCGCTGCCTGCTGAAGAAATCAATACTATCCTGCTTGTGTGTGTGTGCCTATGACAAAGTGGATTATCTCCGTCTTCCCCAAATAGCAGCTGCAAAGCAAAGAGGAAAAGGGAGAGTGGCTGAATTTGTACCTTCAGGTAAAGTTGCCTGGTGCTTCCTGGTGGGAGGGGCAGAGGCTTTGGGGGATGTTTAGATTTCTCCCCAGGAACAAAAGGAGGTGAGATTAGCTGGACCCCTGCAAGGGATGTGTGTCCTGCCCCTTCCTCCTCCTCCATCCCCAGTGTGCCAGGACCTTCATGGCCGGGCGGGCGCTGGTGTCTCTGAGGGTCCTTGTACGTGTGTGTGTATGTGTGTGTGTGTTCCCGTCTGCAGTGTGAGCAATTTCACTTGAAAAGACAGAGAAATCCCCTCCTTTGAAAGTCGCAGTGTTTGGTTCTTTCCAGTAATGCTATAATTGGATGGGATTTTCTCTAATACAGAGGGAAAGTCCTTAAGATGATTTTTCACACACCACCACCCTCCTCCTTCTCCTTGTCCTACCTTGTGCAATAAAACTCTCTTCTCCCTCTCCAGCCTCTTTGGCTCCTCTGGGGTGGGGGGAGCTGCTGAAGGAGGTGGGGAGGATGGATTCAATACACTCAGCATAACTGCAGCACCGACACCATGGGGATTTGCTGAGAGAGCCAGAGAGAGCATCCGTTTCTCCTACGGAAGCAAGTGAGAAGCCGCTCAGATCAACTCAAGCTTGGCTACACAGAGTGATTAGATCTTGGAGCACTTGCCAGTGCTCACATTTACAATCACTTGTCATCCAACCCTAAAGAAAATAATCAGGGCCCGACCCCTGCCAAATTCCCAATGATTTAAATATCCCCGAATGAACTGCATTTCTAGTATAATTTCTCTAGAATGAATATATCTCTCCATCTTGCTAAACACAAACATATCTTTGTATATATGCATATAAAGCAGTGTGTGTGTAAATAGAAATATTCCCTACTAAGGGAAAATATATATGCAATTCTTAATGAGAAAGAAAATGCATTTTGATTTGAGCTCATACAAGGTTGCAAGCCTTCCTCCAAAAAGCCATTAAAAATTGTACCTCTCTTTGTTCCATGTGAGCCACAGAGATCTTCTGATTCACAGATAAAGTCAAATAAATAAGTAAAATCTCAACCAGTTCTCTCTCTCCCCTAAAAAAGAAATGAATTTAAAAGGCAACAAAAAACGGCAAAAAACGCCAACAGGCAGCCGCCACAACAACAAAATAAAGAGAATCATCTCTGTTATCCCACGGAGAAAATATCTCGCAGTTCAACCAGTGTCTCCATCCCCTCATTTCTGCCTCTCAAGCCTCCTTTCAAATGAGCCAGGGGAAGGGGAAAGCCTGTCATCTGGGTGACACTTGCTCACAGATCCATCAAGCTTTAAACAATATATTCCGGAGGAGCAGCAAATCTAACCACGTACCCAGCCTCTAGGAGCTACATCTTTATAATAATACTGATCATGATTTTTTCTTCTAATTACTTTTTATTTCCACCCCACCGAAAACCTGCGAATTTTTGGAACGGCGCAATCCACCCCAGCTCACCCCCCACGACTGCCACCGAAAAGAGAGAAATTGGTTACAATACATAGAGAAAGAAATTAAAAAACAGATCAATTACTAGTGCCCGGTGGGGTGGATCTGGTGGATGAAGTAGTTTGCAGCAGCGCCTTCGCAAAGTCCGGGTCTGGGGCTCCTGCAAATTGTGATGGTCTGGATGAGCCTTACTGAGATTTACATGGAAGAAGTTGATTTCATAGCAGATGCCTTCAGTGGAGCTCTTGGATATGTGGCTGGTTGGACTGGTGGGGAAGGGGGGTGGGTGTCGGGGGTGTGCGTGTCTGTGTGTGTGCGGGCATGGCTGGGTGCAAAACTTCGTCTTTTTTTTAATGAAAAAAGGAGGAAAAAAAAAAAAAAGAGGACCAACCGAAAGTTTCTGGAAAGTTAGTTCAAATGCGTCCTGACCGTCACCGTGAGGAAACAAGGGTATGAGAAGAAGATAGAATGGCAAAGAAGAGCAAACCGAGTAAATAATAACTAAAAAAGAAAGGGAAAAAAAAAAAAAAGGAAAGAAAAAAAAAAAACTTTTAAAAAATCACACTTTTTTTTTTTTTTTTTTTTTTTTTTTTTGCATTTTAGTAGCTTCGACCCAGGGAGTGAAATCCGGGCAGGTTGTTATAGCTACCCAAATCCACAGGGGTCCCCCCTGTCTATTTAAACCCCCTAAATCTTCCTTCCCCTTTTTAAAACTACATTTTATCCCTTGGCTTGTGGGCCAACGTGCCCCCTAATGAGTATTAAAACACTATCTCCTTGCAATTAGCTCATTCCTGACTTCACGCTCCTGATTGACAGAACAAGCCAAAGCATCAGAATTCTCCCTTTGGCAATAAGTGCTGATTGGGTCCTTTTTAAGAGAGCTACTTCAAACTTTTTTTTTTTTTTTTTTTTTTTTTTAATATTTGCCTTCAGTGTCTTGGCTGAGGGAAGAGTTTTTTACCTCTCTGAGATTTTTTTTTTTCCTTGAGAGTAGTAGAGGAAGCAAGAGAGGATTTACCTGGTCGGGTTGAGTTCACTTCATTTGACTTTTTTCCTTAAATTATTGTTATTATTATTATTAAAATAATCATCCTGCCTCAGAAGAAAGGAAGGTTTTTGGCAACTCTGGTTAAAAGGAAAAAAAAAAAAAAAAAAAAAAAAGAAAGACAACTTTTCATCAATGGCCTCTTTTGGATATTTCCTGTTTCTTTGTGGGTTGAGTCAGGCTCTGTCAAGTTACCCAATCTGGTGGTAAGTTTTATTCTTCTTCTTTTTTTTTTTTTTTTTCTCATTTTCATTTATTTTTTTCCCCTCCTCTGTTTTCTCTACAACCCCTGCGCTTAAGATGACTTGAAATTCTCCTTTCGTTGCCACTCAGCTAAAGAGGTGGGATTGTTCCAGCGCCAGCAAGTTCTTAGAACCTGCATTTCACCTCTTTTATTTATGCATTCACTTTGTTTATTTTGACTGGGTTATACCTGATCTCTCCTTCTCCTACTGTAAAAGAGAGAGAGAGAGCGAGAGCGATCGGAAAGTTATTTTTTTTTTAAGTGCTTTGATCCTCTCCTGTGAAGAACAAAAGGCGCTGCCTGAATTAAAGAGATAATGATACAAGTTGACATGAGCATTTCAAGGTGATTTCGAGCTAGTCAGGTGGAAGGAAGGGGGAGAAAGGATGAACACTTTCTTTTTTTTCCCTTCGCTTTAAGGAATATTTAGGGAGAAAGGGGGGAAAAAATAAAAGGGAAAAGAGGGGGGGAAATGAAAGAGAAAGGAGATGAGAGGAGGCTGAACAACCTGGGCTGGCTGTGGAAAGGCAGAGCAGGGAGCAGAGATCGGGCTAGGGGAGGTGTGCCCGGCGCTGCCCGGCGCAAGATCGGCGGGGACTTGCGCACCGGTTTCCCCCGGGGATAAAGTGCTTTTTTGTCCCAGTTTGTTGCTTCTGGTTCGAGTTTTTGTCCTCGCTTTGCACCCTATGCCTTTAAGAGCTTTTTCTCTCCCCCACAAAAAGCAAATGGTGCTGGGCAAGGCATGTAACTGCAAGATCTGCTTTAATTACCCCGCGGAGGTAATTGGGCTCAGGGAAGCCCCAGCGCGGGCCAGCTCCTGCTCCGCCGGCACCGGCGAGAGGGAAGCGCGGGGCTGCGCGGAGCTGAGCGGGGCTGCGAGGGTGCGGAGCGGCCAGCCCCGCTCTCCGCGGACGGGAGGACGGGGTGCCCGGCACCGGGAGCTGCTCCGCACCCGAGGCGGTGCTGTGGATAACTCAGAAGCGTCCAAAAGATTTTGCTAACAATAAGAATTAATTGTTTTAAGTGCATTTAATGTGTCGTCGTCGTCCCCGTCCCGTTCCCCCCCCCCCCCCCCCCTTCATCTGGCGAGGGGCGTTAGCGGGGTTCAGGTGAGATCGGAGGCGAGAGGGGGCCGCAGGCTCGGTACCTCAGCGCTGCAGAGGTGAGGGTGTTGAAGGCAGCCTCTCCAAAGTATTTCAGGTATGTCTGAAAGCAGGGAATTCGTTGGGATGGGAGAAAAGCAATAAAATGCAAATGTGTTCTTGGGAAGACAGGCAGAAAGAGCACCTGGACGGGAGTCATTAAAAAGCAATCTTTTATTCCCAGCCACCATCTAACTTATAATTAGAAACTCTGGTTGCATTCCTGATTGGAGAAGGAAACGCATTCCTTTAATACCAACATAAATATTCCCTTGTCACCCACCGAAGGGAGAGAAGGGCAGAGTGGCCCCGGCCCCCTCAGCTCCCGGTCCCGTTCCCTCTCCCTGAGGTGCGGGAGAGGCTGCTCTCGGTAGGGAAAAGCCGGGAAGGAAGCGATGGAGAGAAAGGGTTAGGCGGTCACTTTCCAAGCCGGGGCATCAGGTGTGTGCAGGGGGGGAGTGCAGAGGTAACTCTTTGGGTTTGGGGGATTGTTTTTCCCCCCTTTCCAATCCTTCCCCGGTGACAACCAGCGGTTTTAGACGTTTCTTTTGCAGAGACAGCAACCCCCCTTAGGCCATGGAAATGCAAAGGAGGTTTTGATTGGGGTGGGGGAGTCGGAGGACAGGCCGAGTGTTGTTGCATTGGCTGCCTAAATTCTCCCCACACACCCCTTTCCCTCTTTATTTATCCTCAAGCAAGGTACAACCCCTTGGCTACCCCATGGCTGGAGCTGGGGAACAGCTCTGGGGACTGGGGATGGCAGGTGGCATGGGGGTCCCTCGGACATAACTATGCGCATCCCAAAATCCATTCCAAAAGTCTCCTAGTCAAGGAAAGCCTGCTTCCAAGCTGGCTGATTTAGCAGATTGATCGTGCTGCTTCGTTTTATTTTAGTTCAGTTTTGGTCTTTCTGCTTGATTATTTTTGATGTTGGTGGTGGTTTTCTCATTTAAGGAGCAGCAGAGAGGGACAGAGATTTTTTTGTCTGGTTGCACAAGCAACAGGCATCCTACCCATCCCTGTTTAAAGCCTCCCCTGTATTAGCTCATTGCAACTTGACTGCTTACAGCAGAAAATCTGTAATTTACCCACCCACATTGTGCCTCCCCCCCTCCAAATAATAGTTTCTAATTAAAGCATAAACTCACCATAAAACACAGGGAGCTGTGGATACTTACACTGCTTTCAGCTTCAAGACAGTTTGAGCAAAAGCAGGGAATGAGAAATTATATTCTCCAGTAGGTTTTGATTAATTATTCTCCCAAAGGAAAGACATTAAGGGAAACAACCAGTGTGGATTTGTCAGGGGGAGCAGTGGGCATGAGTTACCATAATTTCTATACCTCTAAACAGAGTTCCTTATGCGGCTGAGCTGTTTAAATTGTCATTCCTACCGTGGCACGGGGGCACCTGCTTAAAATCAGAACGTGCAGTGCCAGTGGCTTCGGCATAGACCCAGATGAGTGGTACCTTTGGGAAAAGGTCAGTGGTTTAAAAAGGGAAAGATTCTCAGGAGCAGCAATGCTCTCCTGGTTTGTCCATGTCCTTTCAGTGATGATTGCGGGGGTAGCTTCCTAAAACCAGAAAATTCCTAAATAATGTACGCACAGAGAGGGATTAAATAAGCTTTAAAAATAATTATTTAAAAATAACAAAATGAGAGGACATCATTTCCCATTGGGACTAATGTGGCAAGTTTGTAGGGATGTACCAGCGTGATTTATTGTGGCACAGTAACCCCATGGGACCTTCTCCAGCACTGTTCAACCTGAAGTAGCTACCGGTAGCAGCAACAGGCTCTTCCACACCCAGGGTGGGCAGATTAAGAGCAAAAAGACATTGTTTCTTGTTGTTTTGTTTTGTTTTGTTTGGGCTTTTTTCTCCCAAATGTTAGTGCTGTTCATTTTTTTGGTGTGTTTTTAAAGAAAGGAGAGGGAGTGCAGCGACTGCAGGGAGTCTTAGGAAATGCAGAAGCAGAATTCATGGGTGGGAGAGGATTAGATGTAACCTGTCCCCTGTCCTGTGGGGGTCCAGGGTCCTCGAAGAGTCACAGGAAGAGCACAGACAAAGCTAAAACTTTTTCCAGCTAATTCGGCTGACCAGCTGACTGCACATGCAACAGAAAAAGTGTTTTGATTTGGTTTAGATTATTTTTTCATCAGTGGCATGTGGTCTGACTTGGTCTGTGGACAGTCAGAGAACAGAAATGATTCAGAAGCAAAAAGAATTTGGTTCAGGAGGGAAAAAAGCCCCAGCAATAAACACAGAGCTTCAGCACTGGGAATCTTAACCTCCAGTAGCCCAGAAGGCTGGGACTAGGGGAGATGATAATGGAGAGGATAGTTGGGCTGAATTAGAAGTACAGGCAGACCTCTTCACCATGGAGATGCCAGCTGGCATCTCAAAGATCGTTCTTCCTGGGATGTGAGGCAGCATGCTGCATGCTGAGGGATGTAGACAGTTAAATCATGTGCCTGGAAAGGGACTGGAAGAGGATGTCTTGCAGGAGGAGACAGGCCCTGGCTGGGACCTGATGTGTTGGCATCACTTTAGGCAGCAATGTCTGTCCCTTCCTCTGTTCCGTCAGTAGTGGTGGAGCTCCTGTCTCCTCTGCTGCTCCTTGGAGCACCTGTACCACATCCTAAGTGGGGTGGGGAGGAGATTGGCTCCATAACAAACTGATCAAGGAGGTGAGCCATAATTGCTAGTGCCAGAGTGAATGCAGAGTTGATGGACACGCCAAGCTGGTATTTGTGGATGTGAAGGATGTGTGTTAGGAATATTTTCCTGGCTGTGACCTATGTTTGCTCTTGGCTTCTTATTGCTTGTTCCCCCAGACTGGTCATAGAAGCTCTGAGAGCTTACTCACCCGCACAGGATGAAGTTGGCCAAAACTGTGATGCTCTGCAGTAGCTGTTTCACAGCTCGTGAGGGCTGGAGAAAGTGATCCAAGAGATCTTTCCGTATCTATTGTTTCACAGTTCAGGAAATGTAAGTGCAGGGGAGCATGGTGGGAGGGAGTGGTGCCAGCAGAAAGACAAGTAACCCAGTAGCATTACTGCAACAATACGCAGGTGCAACACCTGAACATGTTCCTGTCAGAGTCTGATGGCATCGCCACAGTAAGAGCTGTGATGGATGAAGTCCTGGCTTGTGTTCTGTTTCAGGTCTCTCCTGGGATCTGTCCCCCTCAAGGTGGGTGGAACAGCCCCCTATTTATGCCAGGGTGAGTGAAAGCCAGGCTGGATTCTGGATCCCAAGAGAAAGCTGCTTCTCCATTTGTTGCAAATCCTAGAGAAGCAAGTGCGGAGTCTTGGCAGGCTCTGCACTGAGAAAGCAAAGCTTAGGTTTGGCACAGAGCAACTGTGTTAAGTGAGAGATGATCATCCCTCGTTAGCCAGGAGGGAAGCAAAGCAGTGGAAGGTCACCCAAGGGACAGTGTGAACCATGTGTGTTGGCACCAGACCTCCTAAAACAATCTCTAGAGCTCGGAAATATGAATTGCATCTACTCACTTCTCCTCCACTTGATTAGTCAAGGAGTCAAGGATTTTGACATTTCCGAGGTGATGGCATTCATCTTCATTTCCTCTGTACTGCAGTGGCTTGTGGAGCAGTATTAAAGAGTTGTCGTGTTCCTCTGCAGAGGTGGCTGCATTTCAGCTTTACGCAGTGCAATTCCTGTGCATGCAGCCCTCTCCCACCCTTGCCCCAAGGCTTGGGAATTGTCTTTATACACGTGTATCTGTGTTACAACAGCATCTTACATGGCCCTCTTTTGCCAGGTAGTGTATAATCCTGGAAGGATGTTTTAGCCTATTCACAGATACCAACTCACCCACCAGCTTAGATTTTCCTGAGCACAGCATGGGTGATTTGCACCAAAGCAGAAATGGGGATAGAGGGTCCCTGGGTCTAGGGGATCTTGCTATGTAGATGTGAGTGGTGAGAAATAGCTCTTGCCTCATCCATGCATAAGACACAGTGTGCAAATGGTAGGGGAAATATTTTCCCAACTCTATTTTTTCGTGCTGGGACTGCAGGAGCAGACTCCAATGGTATTTATGTTGCTCCTGGTATAGGCAAGGCATAGAGATGCTGTGCTGGTGAGATTAAATGACTGGACCAAGATCACACTACAAGCCTTTCTCATGGCAGGAACTGAAAATTTTGTAAGGTTTTAGCAAGAAGTCCCTGTTTCAAAACACGGGGAGGGCTGGGATTCTCCCAGAGAGCACAGTGCGTGCTAAAGAAGAGCCCTCATCTACTCAGATTTTAGTCTCATTTTATTAAATTGTGTTGTCCTGCTACATATTCGTGTATTTATTTTTTTCTTTCGATTTTAAGAGGACTTTATTGGATAAGTTAACCTGAAAACCAGCAACTTGATATTCAAAGCATCGGACGAAAGCATTGCATCAAACAAGCAAGCTTTCCTAACTAAGATAAAGAAAAGTGAATCATTTTACTCCCCAGCCCTTTTCAGGTAGCCCCAGAGGCAAAACATGTCCTTTACAGATATTTGAACACCTCTAAGACTTCTCACCTGAAAACTTTGGAGCACTTACTAACGTGGCTTAAGCTCTGGTATGTGCTCAGGAAGGGAGAGGATGTTTTTTATTTCAATTTTGCAGCTAAGCAGAGGCAGAAGAATTTAAAGGCCCTGCCCCAGACATTGCAAAGATCCTGCAGCAGGGTTGGGTGTAGCACTAAGATCTACTGAGAGTAGGTTAGTCTTTCCTTTCTCTCTCTAAAGACTTCTCTACACTATCCTCATGTCCTTGAGCGCTATTGCAGTGCACAGCACCAGGGCAGGGTAAACATAGGACTGCAGCAGGAGCAGGAGACATTTATAAAATAGATGGGTCCTGTTCTCCTCTCTGAGCTCATGTGCCAGCATGATGAGACATTTCACTTGTGCACGTAGCATTTCTTTTTCCAGATTCAGCTCTACAGCTGGACCTGCTGTAAGTAGTTTGTACAGGGGCATGGCCGTAGCCATGCTTTCTGTTGGCCAAAAAAGACTGTTGGCTGTTCCACCTGAAGGATTGGGCTGGAAGAACCTTGACTTTTGCTGTGAGTCTGGGGTCCCTCCTGGGAAAGAAAAGTCGAGGACTGCTGATTGTACCAGGAGAAACAAGGCTCCATCCCAAATCTATGGGAGACCTTTCCTGCTTGCATCCCACTTCTTCCAACTGGGATGAGCCAGCTCATCTCCAGCCCTGCAGTGCTGCTGCTGCTTTTCCAGACAGACTGCCTGTCTCTGTATCTCTTCCCACATCACCAGTGCTTTGCATTGGTGCAAAGCAGCAGGTGAAGGTGGCTGTTTTCTGCTAGACTCCACAAGGAACAAATGGTTTTGTTCTGTATGTTTGGGAATGCAAGGAAAGCCCAATGGGACAACTATGAGCTCATGTGCCAGCTTCTCCCTTGCTCAGCACTTGTGCTTGCTCTACTTGAGTGCATGACTGAAATAGCCCAGCCACATTTCAGGTGGCTTTATTGGGCATAATGACAGCACTTAGCAAGCATTGCATATAGAGGGAATCCTCTGGGCTCTGAGTCACAGATGCTCTATGTGGACAGCTGAGCTGCACATAGCATGGTGAACGCAGCTGGCTGTGCACAGAGCATGCAGTCTCATCCCTAGGGCATCCTGCAAGCAGGGATGGACTGGTCCTACTCCTATCAACATCCATGTTGAAATTTCCTTCCCAGAGAAGTACTGGATTCATGACCTTGCTCTGGATCTGAAAAGAAATGCTGCAGGGCCAAAGGGCGCAGCTGGGAGGAGGAGATGTGGGGCATGCAGGAGGTCTGAAGACTAGACCAGAAAGGCTTTCTAGGCTCAAAATAGACTTTCAGCGCCTTCTGGTAATGTGGAGCTTGGTGCTTTCTGCCAAGTCAGGTGACAGCAGGTGCTGGTGTGATGGCACTAGTTAAAACCACTGAAATATAGTGGAAAGGAAGGGTAAATAGTGGGAGAAGTATTGGTCAGAGCACATATGTCTTGTCCATGTAAGGCTGGGTAGGGCACTGACCCAAGGCTGCAGCAAGAACTGCTCTCATCCTGTCTCACTAAACCCATCTCTGCTTTGCTGACACCATCAAGAGCCAAATGAAGGGCCAGGGTCCATAAAAGCCAAGAGAGTCCATTGGGGCTTAGTGTTGAAAGGAGAGGGCTACTCAGGGAAGACTTTGAGGGCAGGAGCTCTTCCAGGATGGACTTCGTTGAATCAGGCCCACGGCTGGTCTTGCAGAAAAGTCACTCCTGGAACTCTAAACCAACTGCGTCCACCTAGCCCAGGCTATTCATAATGCTTTACTTCCCTTCCATCCCTTTCAAAGTGGCAAAGTTTGCTTTAGATCCTGTTATCATCTTAACACAACATGAAAATATCAGTTCACTCCAAATTCTGCTGATGCTTGTGAAAAGCAAGGTGAGGGAATAAGAACCAATATATTGCTTGTTCTGAACTCCTAACATAAGGCACTGCTTTTAAAAACAGCCTGTAAACCAGGGGAGAGCATTATACATCACAAACATGTTGTTTGTCTCTTTTTCTTGTTTGTCCCCTGCATATTCACAGTCCCCTTCCTACTGGGATGTTGCTGACACCCAGAGAGAGCTTTGCATTTGTGGAGCCTGGACCATCAAAGGAGTTCAAGGTGCCTTTAGTCTTCTCATCAAAGTTTCTGCTCTAGTATAACAGTTACTCTTTAAATTGGTGTAGTGATAATTCTTAACAGGGATGCTGTTGCTCTTTTCCAATATGGATATTTCTCCACACTCTGTTGGTGTGAAATGCTTTTCTCTTATTGTATCTTTGCTCTAAGGCTTCACCAACAAGGTCATATCATAGCATGTGGGCTGGTTCCCTTTTCACATCACAGGCCTCACAAGGCAACCTGGGTGTCTGGGATGGTTGGTTCTCCCCTTCAGTGGAGGCTCAAAGTGTGTTGGAGCAGGTTTGCTTGGTTCTCTGTGCTCAGATCATGGTAGACCTTCACATTTCTAGCCTGGCCTTATGTATGTCAATTGTCCCAGTTGCCAAGCATCAACCCTAGTGTTTAGCTTAAGCGTGTTTTCCAGGAAAGACATCTAGTCCAAAAATGAAGATTCTCAGGTTCCCACTTGGAGCCTGTGCATAGGTTCTGCTCCCAGGTAAGATGCTTGATGGGATCCTGATTGTCCTCAGGGGTCTCAGAGTCAGGGATTGTATACAATCCACTGATGACACACTCCTCTCTCAGCAGCAGATGGAGGCCAGTCAAGAAAACCTTACGACATCTCAGTGTCGCTTGGTGCCTCTCCACAGGAGACTGAGCAAAGCCTTGGGGTGGAATTCATTTTGCCTATTATGTGTCTGCAATTTCGATATCTCCATCCAAACCAGGTGCTCTTGGATCCTTTCATTTATGGGAAGTGGGCACTTTCTTATGATGCAATTTCGATATCTCAGTCGTTAGACTTAACCGGTTAAAACCTCTGCAGCTATGAAGAAGTTGAAGCAACCAGCTCCACCACTGTCATCCAGGTTTAAGTCAGATTATACCTAAGACAGGGGTATAACTCTTTGAGAGTTTGCTCATTTACTTATTTTCTAGCTGCTATAGCATCATAGAATAGTTAGGGTTGGAAAGAACCTTAAGATCATCTAGTTCCAGCTCCCCTGCCATGGGCAGGCTCACATCACACTAAACCAATTAAAAATGTTAAAATTTAAGCCCTAATTCCCATTGCCTGGCATAATTTCATAAAACTAGAATCAAGTCATGGACTTTTTCTTCATCATTTTCCTGTTTAAATAAGCTCTTTAGTGCACAATGCTCATTGGTGTATCGGAATGGGTGCAGCCGTGGTATGCTATTGCAGGAATGTGCATGCCATCCAGGCTGGTACTGAAAACTTCTAGGCCACCCCTTTCCTCAGCAAATTCACAACATCTTATATTTTGTCATGTCTCAACATAGCCTAAGCAGCTTAAGTGTTTTGCAGCTTTCTCTGTAACATATTTAATCCTGACTCCAATCCAGCACACTCAAACACATCCAGTTTCCCATCATCCTCCAACCACATACACAAGTCACTGGCACAAGCTTGTAATATAACTTTATCTTAAATAGAGGTACAAAATGTCTTTCTTGCTTCCCTATTGTGACAGTTATCTCAGCATAGGACATAGCAACTCTTATTAATGCAAGAGTCGCATCTTCATTTCAGATAATTCCTCTCACTTTGTTACAGTTCTCTGAAATTAAAAGCTTTTATTTTTTCCTAGTCTGCAGCTCTTAATTTTATGTTCCAGGTTTCTATTTCCTTGGCATGTCTGTTGGAAGATGCAATTTTAACACAGAAGTTATGCACATTCAGGTTTCCAGGGAATTTGCTGTTATTCAGCAGAACTCACATTGTGGCAGAGAGCAGCGAGAAAAGGCAGAGCCCATCTCTGCTGTTATAGCCAAGCCTGAGAAATGAAGCCAAACAGCCCAGAGTGGAGTAGAAGTTTCTTCTGCTTCCAAAAGGGTGCACATTGTCTAATAGAGATATTTACTAAGGGGTGGGAAGGCAGGAATGAAACTCCTTGAACAGTTACCATTCAGTTTTTCCCTCTGCCCCCAGAACAACAATAGAGCCTGTTGCTAGACAGTGTTGTGTGGCATGACAGAAAGCAACTCTAAATCCTTTGCAGGCTGAGGGACACACTTAAGGGAACCTTTCCATTTTTTTTATGAACCTACAGTAGCTAGGTAGAAATGGGACATTTCAAGCTCTCTTTGGACAGGTAGGACACCACCCAAATCCCAGTGAAGACTGGAGAAATATCAGTGGGCATCAGATAAGATTTGTAGAATTTACTGTGAGACCCACAGTTCCTTTAGAGGCATAAAAATCTGGTTAATGCTAGGTTTGGGGAAATCCAGACTTAAATCCTACCCCTTCTGGAAGGAGAATGATATTGCAGTTTTAGCAATCTGTAGCTGAGTTTCCTTTAGAGTTATTGGTGATAAATAAGATGCAGCTCATGTGATGGATGTTAGATATCTTCTTTCAGATGAAATGAATCACATCCCAGCTGTACCAGTTTTCTCACCAGAGGATCCTGGATCACTAGGTCAGACAAAGACATCTCCTTTTAGGCAGATTAGTCCACCTGCCTTCTTTTTTTCCTTTGAGTACATTCCTAAAGGCTAGGAGGGTGTAGCCATTTTATGATCTATCTAGTCATATAGAACACTGAAAGAGGAGACCTCCACTGGAAGACTCTTTTGAAAATCCTGGTGGGTGTTGCTTTTCATCTTTAATGACAGAATTGCCTTCAGACAACCATAATCTGAAGCCCTGGCATTGCATTCCACATATATACAACAAAGCTGAGCAAAAATCCCATATTTCAGAAGGGTGTTTGACAGGAATTCAATTTCTTGCACATTCTTCCATGGAAAGAACAGTTCAGTTGCATTTGTTGTGAAATAAATTGCTGTACTGGTCCAGAACAGGAGAACTGGGTACCTCATTTGATCCTGCATAGCACCAGGCTAGCCCATTCACCAGCTTGCTGATTTTTTTTCAAGGCATGGATACGCTTTCATTTACAAATAGTGTAAATGCACAGACAAAGAAAGTGGCATCCTGATCTCCAGGGCCTGAAAGCTGTTTTGCTGCAACATTAACAGAGGTGCGGTTTGATCACCATCTGGAAAGATATGCTAGTGGAAGTGCTCAGACAAAGCAACAGGAGACTAAATGGAAAAAGACATAAAAGTGAATTGCAAGGCTATTTAGAAACATAATTCTTGCTTTATGCCTTAGACTTATTGACCGCATTGCTATAATCTGACAAATTAACTGATTTTACTGAGCTGCCTCTTGTCAGTGGATTGCAGTGAGTAGTCCATGAGTACACTTAGCTCATTCTGAATGTGAGAAAAAGTGGATTAGCTCTGTTGCTTTTATTGAAGTGCTTATTTCTACTCATAAGCCATAGAGAGAGCAGAAGTTAAACAGCACAGATTTAGTTATGTAACTGTTAGACACCTTAGGTTAGTTGAGATGCATCCCACCGTGGGTTTGCAATTATAGGTATAACAGCTTCTAACATCATTAAATCATTCAATCCAGAAATCATCTCATCCATCCTCATATGCCCCAGGCTGGATTAAACAGACCTAAATCAGATTTGTGAAGAAGTAATGGATAAAAGAGGTAGTTAGCATTGAGTCATTACTAACAAGAATATCATCTGCGTAAGGAAGTGCCTTACTGGATCACAGCCCTTTTTTAACAGGACTGGTCATGGATATTACTGGATTGATTACAAAACCTAAAAGTCACTTAATGCAGGAGACTAACAGCATAGTGGGAGCTAGTTGCCTGGAAAAGTATAGGGTTCAGACAGATGGGGCAAACAACTGAGTTGAAAGAGAATAGATAAAACACATTAGCAGAAGATTGGGAATCAGACAGAAAAATGCTAATCCAGTGGCCACTGAAATCCTTGGTACAACTTGCCCACAGGCATATGGGAAGTCTGTGATAGAAACCAGCACTGAATCCATGAGTCCTGCCGACACAATGTGTAGTCTCAGTGAATGGTGAATGAAAGGTTCAAGCTTAGTCATAATGCAGGGCAGTGTGTTGTCAGTACAGCTTTCTAACAGCTCCGTTAAAATTAATTACATATAAACTGTCATGTTTACTAGAAGACTCTTCAAACTGTAGCACAGAAACTAATTCAAGGATTAAGTAGTGTATCATATACTTTCAGACACAGATAAAGTGGCGGTTTCTGCCACAAAAACGGTGCTGGTGGTAGCTCCTGACAATGCCTCTGACAATGATACTCAGACAAAATAAACAGAGAAATTCTTTCCTGCAAGCAGGTTCCAGGAACTGGGCAATAAAGGCTTTTGTTTGGATTCTTGCATGCAAGAACCTAATTTGTCCATCTGTAGTACAAGCAGGGCAAGGCGATATGCAAGAACTTGGCTATCTAATGAATTGCTGTGATAAACTAGGGGGGAAAGGCAGCTCAGGGTCTAGAGCACATCATTAGGATGTGGGACTTTTAGTCATATCCCTTCTTTGCCTTTCACAAGCCTAAACAAACAGATTGGTGGTCTGGACAGAGGAGAATCAGAAAGCTGATAAACAAGACTGTTTCCTACAGTCTCTGGCAGAAGCAGGCTGCGCACTTCCCATTTCAATGTACAGTGTGGGGTCACTGAGCAGAGCCTGAGGTACAGGAGCAAGAGCTCTGCTGGAGTTACTTTTGACTCACTGCTGCAAAAAAAAAATACTCATTAAGGTGAGGATAACATCCAGGGCAGCTGGACACACATGTGTCAGTATGACAGAGACCATGAGTAAAGTGTTTAAGTTTGTTCACTTTGATGCAGAGATGTACATAGCGCTTACGCACTGCAGCCGTGCTGAGCAGGATTCGTCGTCATACTCTTTCTCAGGGCTGGACATCTCATCTGAGGTAGTCATCCAAGCTCCCCTTCTAGTCAATGAATGAAGGCTGACACTTCCTCGCTGTGATTCATCAGACCTATCTTTGATGTCAATCTTTGGATGCAATGACTCTCTCTGTAGCAGCCAATCTCTCTGTGCTGGTAATCAAGAGAACAAAGATGACTAGTTGGGTGCCTGACTTCTGGATAAACAAGGTTAGTCAAATGCTCTAACTCCACCATGCCCAAATCCTTGTGTTCATCCTCCCCACAGCTGTGGGACCCCATGTGCAAGGAATTTCTATTTCTGCAATAGTCCTTTCTGATTTTCTATGGTGCTAGCCTACAGTGCTAAGGCTGATTCAAGAAAAGTGCCCTTGCATAAGCATCATTCATCAAAGAAACAGTCAGTTGGACTGATTTTTGTAACCGGTGATGAGATGCCAAGTGGAGGCAGTGACAGAGACCACCCTCAAGGCCAGTCATGATTCTGAAATCACTTCTTCAGGAGTCCCAAACTCATATTGTCTTCTCTTGAGGTTGAGATTTTTATGGCTCTGCTGACCTTGCTGATAAGATCTGTACAAATTTATTCACACAGTTGCGCTGTCTAGTCCTCAAATTCCCAGACTGTTTCTGTTAACATGAATAAGGAAGAGTTTCGCTTATCTTATATTTCCTTGATCTTAAAGATGTCAAGAAAGATGACTAGGATTTTCTTTGATGCCAGAAGAATATGCCAGCATCAATGTAATGGAAGAGTGAAAGAACTGATGTGAATATCCCTCTACACTGCCTAAATTTCAGGTCTTTATGTAGGTTTTGCCATTAAAACTGTTTGGGCGCTAAGTTAGGCTTGAACTTAGGCTTAGGCACTGCAAAGTAGACTTTATTATTGATATAAGGAAAGGATAGATGAAGACACCTCAGGTGTAATTTGTGTGATTTTCAGGTAGTGTTGGCCCTCTTCTATGTGAAATTCAGGTACTTTCTAAGAGTGTTTAAAATGCAGACCTGTAATTGTAAGCAGAGAGCTTGTGCAAAAGGACCAGTGTCCTTCAGGGCATGTGTTTCATGCTACCTGGCTGGTAGGCTAGCGGCAGGGCAGGGGCAGGTTCGTCGAAGGGCTTTTGGACACACTGCTCCTCTACTCCATCCCTTACAGCTGGTTTCTGCACAAGTCAAGGTTTAAGTAATGCTGCTGCCTGTCAGTTTGTTCCCATGATGACATTTGAACCTATTGGCCTAGTGAGTTTAGTTTGTCAAAGGTTTTCAAAGATATTGGATACCCACAAGTCTCACAAAAACTCGCAGTTAAGTAGCAGGGAGATATGACCCTCCAAAAGGGAGAAGCCACAATGTGTGTGCATCTGTGTGCATGCCATGTGTGCATGTAAGTAAGCACGCACATGTGTGCCTGCATACGCGTGTGTTCACTGCTCCCTGAACATCATAAATCCAGACAAAAGGAAAGACAAGTCAGTGCTCACAAGTTTCAGTGCCCACAGAATAATTCCTTGCTCTATTTTTTCCATTTCCTCTTTTTTTTTTAATTCATTCATCTGTTTCTTCCGCTTTCTTTCTCTTTCTGGCTATGTCATTTGTGGGAGAAAGGAGAAGATGAAGGGAGTGGGCCATGCCATGAATCTCTTGATAGACATATTGCATCTTATGACTGAAAAAGAGATGAAGCAAATGAACTTTCTCATTAGGTTCAAGAAGGATGAGGGCTCCTTCGTAGCCCCACCTTGCCTCCATGCCAGTGCATATACCGTTGTGTTCCTTCTCTGGTATGCACCTGACAGCACAGCTGTGCATTGCAGGCATTTTGGTAGAAGGTCGCAAGGTAGAGTGAATTAGAGTGATGAAGGCTTTGTGAGAACAGTCAGCTTGAGTTTTGGGAGCAGGGAAGCAAAACACCCGAAGAAATTCCCTGGTGGATTGGTGTTGGCATCTCCCAGTGACAACACCTAGAAAAGTCCAGTTAAAAACTACTTTGAGGATTCTCTGGAGAGAAGGAATATGCATTACGAAGGATGATAGTTATATGCATATATAATACATATGCCTATGTTCATATATGTATACGCACAGCTGGGTACATGCGCATATCCCTCTCCTTAGCTTTAGCTTCTACTCCAAAGACAAGTCAAATTCGAGGGAAATCTTCCCTTGACTTTAACAGACTTTGGAGCAATCTCTTTGTCTCATGTCTTAGACCCTGAGCTCTTCTAGGGCTTGATCCTGCAAGTTGCTTCATACTTTGATTCTGGGCCAGGAAAATGCTCCTTAGCCTTGTGTTTATCCTTAAATATCTGGGCAGTTCTGTTCATTTTCTATGCACAGGCACCAAGCTGGGTCACACAGGTTGAGATCAAGCCTGAGAGCAGGGAGTCTTTCCTGTGTTGGGCTGATACATAGCATATTATTATATATGCTATCAGGGACATGCAGTAATAATGTATGTAAATTACAGGCATATCTCAGTGCCATCTCCAATCCCACTGCAGGAGAGAGAAGGAGCCCAGTTAAGGCTTGTATATATCTGACAACATGCAGCAAAACTTGGCTAGGAGCTAGATGGGGTTTTGGGAAATGCAAAAACAGAATTGCAGAACTTTTGTGTGCATCCTAATGGGCTTCAGCACTTATAAAATCCATCCATATACTACCTATCCTGCTCTGCACCCAGGTTGTGGGTACGATGGGTGTTGAGAATTTCTCCTCTGAGCTCCAGAGGATTCTGGCTGATCTTCAGTGTTGGCCAAGACTCAATCAGTGTGAATAATTGATCGAGTAGTTCTGTGGAACAGAATAATGTTGGCTATGTTGTGTTACTGAGATTTGAGAAACTTGGGTTCAAAACCCTGCTTCAAATCAAGCAGAGGAAACTTATGAAGCTCATTTTCCCATACCATGGGTAAATGCCCTAACCACTAGGTTGCTGACTATGAGTACAAAGGGGACATTGCGTACTCTAACTTCACTTTGGGAATGGCACCTTAGGGGATGGGCACATGAGCAAATTACCACAAGGTAAGTTAGGGTGTGAACTAATAAGATGCCAGTTTTTTCTGCGGTAACTGCCCGTGTGAATGCTCTTACCCTGCAATAAATACAAGATGGTTCATATGTACCAGGGGGTAGGAACGTTCACATGGGTGTTAAACGGCTCACACCCTCGTTTGACTCCTAGTAACTTGGGTCTGTGCCTCTAGCCTTAGTACCCTTGAGAATGCATCTTGAAAAAGACATCAAGCTGTTCCTTTTTACAAAAAACTAAACCTGCCATTTCTATATTTAAAATTATAATTATTTTAGTGCATTTTTGGTTTGCCAGAAATTACTTGTTGAGCTTGACTCCGCTGAACTCTTTTGGCAGAGCACAGTTGCACTTGCAATTCATGTGGCCAACCTGAGCCGACATGCGCAGATAGTCTACTGATGCCTCACAAGTTTTGACTGCCTTGTAGTCAGAGACCTTCTGGGCATTAACATAACGGCAATATTCCCGTTTCTCACAGCCAGCCTTTGAGTCCTGAAGAGGTTTAAACATGTGGAAGTACAAAAGTTAGTCACATAAAACACTATTTAACCACTGGAAAAGAAAAGGTGGTGTGGTTGGGAGATGAGCAGTGCTTGCAGGTTTCTTTGAGGTCACTGGGTGCTCACCACTTTTTCAATGCACTTCCCTCAGGCCTGGGAAATGGCCACAAAGGAAGGCAGCAGCTCTGGAGAGAAGACCTTGATTTCATTTCTTGGCAAGCTGATCTGAAGGGGGCCTATAGGGATGCTGGGGAGGGACTCTTCATTAGGGACTGTAGTGAGAGGACAAAGGGTAACAGGTTCAAACTTAAACAGGGGAAGTTTAGATTGGATATAAGGAAGAAATTCTTTACTGTAAGGGTGGTGAGGCACTGGCATGGGTTGCCCAGGGAAGTTGTGAATGCTCTATCCCTGGCAGTGTTCAAGGCCGGGTTGGACAGAGCCTTGGGTGGCATGGTTTAGTGGGAGGTGTTTGTGCCCATGGCAGCGGGGTTGGAACTAGATGGTCTTAAGGTCCTTTCCAACCCTAGCTATTCTATGATTCTATGATCTGGGAGCCTTCCAGGGTTGCGGAGATAGACAACTTTGCCTAGAAGCAGGCTGAGCAGAACTGCATGAGCCCAAGTGACTGAATAAGGGAAAATGTCTTTAAAATATTCCAGGAACTGGACTCAATGTTCCAGTCAAAAAGAAAAATACCCCAAACCAAATCAAACCAAAAACCAACCACTTGCTTAAGGGGTGGGACCTTGTCTCGTGATGATCCCAAAGGCTGGCTGACTCAAGCTATCCTGAGGCATCTCCTTTCCAGTTAGATCGAGAAGATTCAATTCATCCTTAAGGAAGCATTCCACCAACCTGGGTCAACTCTGCTCTGAACACAAGGCTTTCTCAGAAAGTTTAAGGACACACTCTGTTCCTAAGCCTACAAGGATTTGCATTTTTACTCTATTGGGTGACAGCACACTCCCCTAACAGATCTCTGCATGCAATTCACTCACTTAGTTTTAGCCATGTAATGCTTAACTATCTGAGCCAATCATCTTACCTCCCCATAGAAAGATGGGCATCTTTTGAAGGCGATTCATCCTTCCTGAGATAGGTATCTTTTTAGTGGATGTGATGAATCACTGTCTGGAGTTGCCTATCTTTCTCCATCCACTCTAGAAACAGCCTAAACACCTACCTTTTTAGACAGTTAAAGTTGGGAGGTATGACTGAGTGCCTAAATACCCAACAAATGTCATTGATGTGATGCCAGTTGGTGTCTGGAAGGCTTTTATCTCTATTTTAAGAGTGGCTGGTGAGAAGCCTCCAGTGTTTGTCAAGTCCTTGACCTTTCTTGGTGATTTTGCCTGGAGATACAAGGTAGAAGACCCAAATCTTCTCTGGTGCAAACAGCTCAACTCTTCCAGTTGAGGCATATAAAAAAACTGAAGTAGATGCTGCTTTGCAGACTTCAGGAGAAAGAAGAAAGCTTGCCATTAAAATGCATTTTAAATTGAAAACTGAATGGGAAGGCAGGTCAACTCCAAATACTAAAAAGGCTTCAGAAAGAAATGAAAATTACCACCTTTCCCATAGAAAATAAGTCTTGCACTCTGTCCTCAGGTCGAAGAGGAACCTGCCAGTTTTTAGCTTTGAGGTGAACAACAGGATGTTAATCAGGCCAAAAACTTAGCAGGGTTAAAGAGGATTTTTCGATAGAATTTTTTAGGCAATATTTACAGAGATATTACAGATACTCAGAATTGTCATAGTTAATGACATCAAGTATTTTGGGGCTTTTATTTCTGGGCTTAAGGTGATATCTGAATATTGAAGACCAGAATAAGATTCATGCAAGGAAACAATGCTCCACAAATGTTCTGTGCAAGGTACTTACATTTTCTTCTGAAGCAGTTGGTCCTGGCCACCGTAGGAGGGGGTTACTGGCCTCAGGTCTGTTAATTCACATTTTCTTGTAGAACCGGCAGATTGTTACAAGCTTGGTGTGCAAAGTGTTAATCCATTTATGGCTGCAGTGGGGACACTATGATTTTTATAGTGAAAATAGAAGCAATTATTCATCACTGCATCCTTCAGATGGCAGCTGATGGTTTGTGGCTGGCCAATGGCTCAGTATAACTCTGACAACGTTGGGGAGAAATATTAGGCTGAGTTGCCAACGCTGCACGTTAACCATGCTGAAAGGTGATTTAAAACCTTCCTCTGAACTTCCTGTGCAATTTTTTTTGTGCAAGTATATGGCTCATGAGAAGGATAGGATTAATCTTAGAAAGCTTCTGCCATTTGGAAATTTAACATCTAGTTTATAGCTTACATGTAGACTACTTTCGTAGGGTTTAACTCCCCCAGAAGGCAAATCATCCCACCTAGACATCTATGTTAGGAAAGAGCAACTTGATCTTCTGGGGCCCTGATCTCTCTGTTCGGAGGACAAAGGGGGCAAAGTGATATGATTAGCCAGATTCCTAACTTTTATGTTGCTACAGAGAGGTGAGATGAACTCTTCTCCAGGTAACCAGCTGTGGCATAAGCACTGGTTTCTGCCATGAGCACATGTGAGATTTCAGTCCTGATGAATCAAGAGAGGTATTTTGCAAATCTGTTGAAGTCCTTCAGCCTTGAGAACCTGTTTAAAGCTGAAATGGTGTTAACTGGCACAGGACTATAGCCTAGAGGATGGGGACCATAGCTGACAAATATCACACCACCAGTATTACAGTGCAGAGGTGAAATATGAGGTCATTGTGGCTGAGGAAGCTATGGAAGCTGCTTGCACAGTGTAATGGCTTGAGAAGTTTACTAGTGCCTACACGTCTTTTTAAAGCCTAATTGTGCTAACACTATAGCAACCCTGACTCCAGGGAAGTTTTTAACAGAGCTATGAATCTCTGGAAGCTTCGTTCTTGCTTTGTTTCAGACCTCTACAGTGAGAAAATCTCTGTCTCCAGACTGATTTCATAAGCATGAACCTCACAGTTTCATTAGGCTTTTGTGGATGCGGGCTCAGTTGAGAAAACTTAGAAATGGGGAGATTTCCTCAGAACAACCTGAGCAAGTGAGAGATGTCATTGCAAATAATGCGGCTTTGCAGGGTACAAGTTTGGTCTCCACCAACCTTCAAAATTCCATGGTAATTTTTTTAGTGATGGTTATTCCATTCTTACTGTTATAGCAAAAGTGATAATAATTGAATTTCTAGATAAATCTAAGTTTCAGCTTTACAGAAAGTTAAACAAATTTGACTGTATTTTCCTCAAATCGAAATATTTATTTAGTTTCCTGTAACTCCACAATGTCTGAACTTTTCTGCTCTTCGCATCATGTTTCACCTAGGTTTTAAGAAACTCTTTAATTAGATGCAATATTTGGAAATTCAGAGGGAATGGTGAGAGCAGCAAGCTCAGCTCTTTGGCATAACTCTGGTCCATGTCTCCCGGGCTTTCTCATAAATACTGAGAGCTTGGTCCCAGAGGTGACTGGGGACATCAGTGGTAATTGATTGATAAGGTTTAATTGCAAAATACTCTGCATGTGGTGGATTCAGTAAAGCCAGAATTAGTCTTATTGAACATTTTTTGTATGCAGACATTGAATCACAGAATCATAGAATAGTTAGGGTTGGAAAGGACCTTAAGACCATCTAGTTCCTACTCCCCTGCCATGGGCATGGACACCTCCCACTAAACCATGACACCCAAGGCTCTGTCCAACCCAGCCCTGAACACCGTCAGCGATGGAGCATTCAAAATTTCCCTCAGCAACCCATTCCAGTGCCTCATCACCCTTACAGTAAAGAATTTCTTCCTCAGATCCAATCTAAACTTCCCCTGTTTAAGTTTGAACCCATGACCCCTTGTCCTCTCACTACAGTCCCTCATGAAGAGTCCCTCCACAGCGTCTCTATAGGCCCCCTTCAGATACTGGAAGGCTGCTATGAGGTCTCCACGCAGCCTTCTCTTCTCCAGGCTGAACAGTCTCAACTTTCTCAGCCTGTCTTCATATGGGAGGTGCTCCAGTCCCCTGATCATCCTTGTGGCCCTCCTCTGGACTTGTTCTAACAGTTCCATGTCCTTTTTATGTTGAGGACACCAGAACTGCGCACAATACTCCAAGTGAGGTCTCACGAGAGCAGAGTAGAGGGGCAGGATCACCTCCCTCGATCTGCTGGCCATGTTCGTTTTGATGCAGCCCAGGATACAGTTGGCTTTCTGGGCTGCAAGCACACACTGCTGGCTCATGTTCATTTTTTCATCGACCAACACCCCCAAGTCCTTCTCCGCAGGGCTGCCCTGAATCTTTTCTCTGCCCAACCTGTAGCTGTGCCTGAGATTGCTCCAACCCAGCTGTAGGACCTTGCAACTTCATCAGGTTGGCATCAGCCCACTTCACAAGCGTGTCAAGGTCCCTCTGGATAGCATTCCTTCCCTCCAACATATCAACCAAACCACACAGCTTGGTGTCATCGGCAAACTTGCTGAGGGCATACTCTATCCCACTGTCCATGTCACCGACAAAGGTGTTGAACAAGACTGGTGCCAGCACCAATCCATCTATGTGTATATGTCTCAGTTTGTGAACTCAGTCCTGTCCTGAGAAACTTCAGCATTAGGTGACTGATAATTTGATCCATTTAAAAGTGTATCTGGGATGTAAGGCTCTATGGCTTTATTTCTTAAGACGACAAAGAGGATTTTACCACATTTT
Source organism: Amazona ochrocephala (assembly GCA_039720435.1). NCBI lineage: Eukaryota > Metazoa > Chordata > Aves > Psittaciformes > Psittacidae > Amazona > Amazona ochrocephala. Next base: position 105,015,676 of record CM077876.1, read on the forward strand.
TTCTATTTCATTCAGACAACTTATATTGGACTGAAATGCATTTTTGGGAAGAGCTTTCAGTTGTGATCTTGAAAGGGAAGGAGTGTCCATCCTTTCTTTTGATGGACTTGGCCAGCTGGGGATTCATAAACTTCACTGTACTTCAGGTCTACCCCTCAGCTGAATTTGGCTAGTGTCAGTGAACCATCGCTGGTTGCCATTTCAATGCTGGAAAAAAGTGCTCATATAATCCATGTGTCTGGCTGGGATTTTGTCCCCTGCTGAGTATGTAATTTCAAGAGAGCCCTGTGGACCACTGAAGGTCTGGGAAACAAGTATTTCTGTATTCTGTCCAGGGCTTGGTGATGTGAGCATGACTCCTCTTATGTTGAGATCACTGCTGATCATGTCTATTTTCTACCTGGGCAGCAGAAAACATAGATGGGATGGGGGAAAAAACCCAATTGTCAGTGTGTCTTTTGTAATACATCTGTTCTTACAACGAGGTGTGTCTCTGAATTAAAGTTAACTGAACTGTCACAGTACTTATTACAAAGGACCTTTGGTGAACTTTATTTGTTGTTTTTGTCTCAGAAGCAAGAGGGTTATTAACTGATGTTCAACTTAAGTTATTTTCAAGAGATTAATTTTATTGCTTTCTATAAGCTCAACTGTGTTACAGGGGATTCTGGCTGCCTCTAGTGAAACAGATTTGTTGCTATTTCATACAAGCCGTTCTTAATGTTTTAAGCTGAAAAAGACTCAGGAATTAAGATATTTTTAAATTGTTACTGCTGTTAGGTACTTCATTTGTGCAAAATGGAAGTTTTTGGAGGTATACAGGCTGATGCCCATCATGTAATAGCATCTCTCAGCAGAGAGGGGCATCAGCGTGACTGCTGCCTCTCTTTAATGCAACTTTTAGTCAATTTTGTACTGCCTGAGGCTTTAGAAGGAATTAGGATCCAAGTCTAAGGGTTTGCCTGTGTGTGTAAGTTATAGCAAATTAAACTCATGGTCAAGTTTCTGCGGTGCAACAAGTTACCACACATCAGCTGACCCTTGGTAACTGCCTGTGTGCTCGATGCTAGCCTGCAGCAAGTGAGGTAATTAGACTTTGCTTACCCACAATAAAAAAGGGTTAATTTAAATCACATTCACTAGCATTTGCTGTAGGCTAGGAATCCACATATGTAGAATTGCTGTGGGTCAACTAGAAAGTAGTAATTTGAACTCCACTTGGTTGACCATGAGATTGAGCCTTAAGTGGAGATCTCAATTTATCGTGTCTTTGTAGTGATTCCTTCAGGACGTAATCTAGGACATCCATGCTCTGATATCTGCAAAAGAGACATCTTTTTCTGTCTCCTTTACAGTTGATAAAGAGGAGAAATGGATGAGAGGCCTCCACATGCCTCTTCAAAGGAGCTCAGGTCTCCCAAAGTCCTAGTATCTGCAAATCCCAAGAGCATATCTCAGAAACTATGCCCTAAATGTGACTTACCTCCTTTCAAAGAAGGGTTTCCTTTTGAGATACTCCACTGCAGGTTATTCAAATGCATGTACTGTTGACTACTTGTATTTCAGGGTTTGTGAGGAATAGATAGCACTTACTATATTTGCAATCCAGGCTGCTATGAGATGATGTCCCATGTAGGTAAATCATTAGTGATTTATATGCATGTTCTATAGGTATACATGATGACTCAGAGAACAGGAGATCCTCTGCAGCATGCAATTCCCGCCTCCATGTAAGCTAAAATAACAGAATTGGTCAAGTTCCAAGCCTGAGCCCACAGGATATCAATGGAGAGTCTGAGAGTTGTAGAAATGACCCAAAGAAGCAATTTTTTTTAATCATTTATTTTAACATCAGTATTTTTTCAATAGCTAGTTTCCTTTTCCTAACACAGCCCTTTCTGTAATCTCACTTCAGTGATGCTTTATCCTGAGCAAAGAAAAGAAGGACTTCAGTCCTATGCTGCATATAGTGAATTTTTAAACTGAATAGTAATAGACCTACTGAGAGTTTGATACACTGGCTAAACATAGGTCTTTAAAGTAATTTGAGATTTCCCTGGAGTCCATGTGCTGCTCCAGGAGGGTACAGGTCTCCCATAGGTCCCACGTCATATTTGCAACCTTTGCGTAAGTATCCTGTATAGGATCGTTCATGTGGAAATATTTAGGCAATTAAATTGATTCCTGCACTTCAGATTCAGATATTTTCATTTGTTTTCCTCCAATATAGACATCAGTGACTAACTAGTTATCCGAGTCCTGCTACAGTCCATGGAGATTTAAGGTTTATTATAGTTATGCATCTTCTGTATAGTTATGTCATCTGAGGTATAAAAATGCTTTAAAAAGAAAAAATGGAGCCAGGTGGATTCTGTGAAGCGCCTCAAATACTATTCAACACACCTATGCTTCAGCAATTGAATTCTACCCTGAAAATTCAACATATGATAAGCTAAGGGAAAAAAAAATCAAGATAATTTCAAGCAGGCACATACAATTTCTTCCCAAATCAGCTGTTACAAGGCTTGCTTCTGAATGTCTGTTTCCTGACTAAAAGTGGTATTATGTAAAATAATGTTATCTAAATTAGCCACAGCAATGAGCATTTATCCTGGTATCGAGAATGGTAGTTGAGAGGTCTATGGCCTGGCCATGAAGCTCTTGATTGTAACAGGACATATTGGGAGTCATCAATCATGAAGTTAGTGGGATGAAATACAAAAGAATTAACCATCCTCCTGTGTTATGGTTTAGGTAATTTGGACCAGATTTAGCCTATGTTCAGAGATGTGGAAGCTCACTTTGCCAGTGGATGTGTGGAGGTGAAGGAAGACCACAGTTTTCAGAACCAGTAGTCTAGCACCAGTTGCCAATTTTAAATTGACTTTCTATACTTGTCACTTTCACGAGTAATCCAGTATTACCCACTTAGATCTGTGTCTGATTACTGTTGAAGAAGAAAATGGAGATATCACTTTTACCTAGAAAAGTAAGTTGTGGTGTTGCATAGGATAATCTTAAATTTACTGTCACAGCAACTGAACTAAAGCTAAAGACAGGTGGGTTATCAAAGCGTTTAACTTCCTTTGTGAAAAAACAATGCACCATCTTCAGAAGACTCATTGAAATGTAGTTTCTGTGGCTTGACATGTTACCAGCCATCAATATCACTGCAACACCTGTATATGACCTCAACTTAATCTAACGTCAAAGCAAAAGGAAGAGACTTAAGTCTGTATGTCTCCCAGTTAGTTCAGGCTAAGAGAACTCGCATGGACAGTTGCAGCAGCTCTGCTGGCAGGCAAGAACTTGTCAATTACTTTGTCTCATTCATTGTGTGCCAATACCTTGCTTCTCATCACCTTGGTGAGTAAACAGAGGGAGGTAAAGCCCCTACCTCTACATTTATGAAAAGTGTTGCCATGTCAACAAGCACAGCTTCACACAGACACATGTGAGCAGATAGGCTATGCACAGGCATGCATCCTTCAGTTTAAATGCAGGGTGATAGGAAAGAAGAACCCACATGACCCAGTGCACTGAGCCCTTCAATTGAGTTGATATGATGATACAGCTCCAGAGTGAGTGCACCTGGACTACTGTATTCCATCCCATGCTCATGCCAGGAAGTTATTGACAATCTGGAGGGTATTCAAAGAGCTAGAGGGCTGGAAGGACTGATGCTTATGAGCAAAGATTAGCAAGTACTAATCCGGGCCAAGTAATGATACGATAATAGCTCTCAAACTTTTGTCAGGTGAATATAGTAAAGGAAAGCAAGGAGGAATCATGCCACAGGGTACCAGTGGGCATGACTAGGATAACAAAAGAAAGGGGGATACATTAGATACCAGGGAAAGTAACTTGTCTGATACCCTAGAATGTCTGAGTGTAGAGGAGTGTTTTACAATAATGAAAATATTATCATTTAAGTTAGTTGGCATGATCCCAAGCAAACCATAGGAAATTTGTGATGGAGGTTTCTATTCTATGGCTGGATGGAACCAAGGTAAATCAGTAATTTTTTAATGAAATTCAGTGAGGGCTTATCTTCAGCTGCTGTGAATCACCATAACTCCCTCAACTTTGGTGAAGCTGTTAGATATCCAAAGACATAGCAGAGGCAACTGAAGAGACGGAATTCAGCTCTTCATTTATGTATGGACTCCCAAGGCATTAATCTGTGTATTCAGCCTGAGGACTTGGACATTCACTTATTCAGATATAAAATTGTGAAATTGCCAACTTGTGACTTTGTGTACCAGATATAACAAAGTGTATAAACTCATAATTTTGCATTGACTTCGATAATTTTCTGTGACCAGGTTTGTGTGCCTTCACAGTGTTAATTATGAAACATATTTTCCACCCCAGTAAGTCACTGTATTTGGGCCCCCAAAGCATTTTCCTCCCTAAATTGGAGAGATACAGATTTGACAGCTGGACTGTTCAGTGCATGAGGAATTAATTGGCTGGTCACATCCAGAGAGTAGTGGACAGTGGCTCAATATTCAGATGGAGATCGATGACAAGTGATGTCCTTCAGTGGTCCGTAATGGGACCAGAGCTGTTTAATGTCTTAAACAATGACATAGACAGTGGGATTGAGTGCACCCTCAGCAAATTTGCCAATGACACCAAGCTGAATGGTGCAGTTGATACATCCAAGGTACAAGATGCCATCCAGAGGGACCTGGACAAGTTCAAGCAGTGGCACCATGTGAACTTCATGAGGTTCAACAGGACTAGGTGCAAGGTTCTGCATTAGGTCAGGGAAACCACTGGTATCAATACAGGCTGGAGATTAGGGGGATTCAGTGCAGCCCCGTGAAGTACTTGTGGGTACTCATGGATGAAAAGCTGAACACGACCTGTCAGTGTGCCCTTGCAGCCCAGAAACTAACCATGTACTGGGCTGCATCACTAGCAGTGTGACCAGCAGGTTGAGGGAGGAGATTCTCCCCCTCTACTCCTCTCCTGTGAGACCCCACCTGGAGTCCCGCATCCAGCTCTGGAGTCCCCAGCCCAGTAAAGGCATGGATCTGTTGGAGAGGATCTAAGAGAGGAACACAAAAACAATCAGAGGGATGAAACACCTCTCCCATGAGAAAAGGTTGATGGATCTGGGGTTCTTCAGCCTGGAGTAGAGAAGGCTCTATGGGGACCATAAGGCAGCCTTTCGGGAGGTCTATAAGAAAGATGGGGACAGACTTTTTAGCAGGACCTGTTGCAATAGGACAAGGAGTAATGGTTTTAAACTAAAATAGGGTCGATTTAGACTAGATAGAAGGAAGACATTGTTTCATTGTGGGTGGCAAAACACTAGAACAGGTTTCCCAGAGAGGTGGTAGATGACCCCATGTCTGGAAACATTCAAGACCAGGTTGGATGGGCCTCTCAGCAACCTTGCCCAGTTGAAGATGGCCCTGCTCATTGCAGGGGGATTGGACTATATGACCTTTAATAGTCCTTCCAACCCAAATTATTCTATGATTCCACAAATGGGATTTTTCTCCCTTAGATTATCATAACTCAGATGTGGTAAGTTGAATTGTACCCTGAAGCTGCCTTTCCTTCTGTTAAATCTAGTAGGAACTGGATTAGTAGGTGAGACTGGAAACTTATATTTTAAATGGCTTATGTTAGGTGAGAGGAGTCCTACCTGAACTGCAAATGAGCACTTGAGAAGCTCTGGAGAACAGATAATAATTTGTCAGGGACCCTAAGCTAAGGTCAATGCTTTACTTCAGATTTTTGTAAGTGAAGATGAAGTGGGGTGATTTCCTGAGACTTGTGAGAGTAGAACCTGGATATTTCCCTCTTTTGGACATACACTCAGCATGAGATGGTCTTTTTCTCAACTTCCCAGACTTAAAGAGTGTGAAAGAGCTGTACCTATAGCAGCTGTAAAAAGACTTCTGTACCTATAGCAGCGGTAAAAAGACTTCTGTACCTATAGCAGCTGTAAAAAGACTTCTGTACCTATAGCAGCTGTAAAAAGACTTTCAGGATCAACACTATATAAGGTCTGTGCTACTCTTAGCACTCTGCTGAAAAGTTGAGCAATCAGCATGCTCATGCAATCAGAGAGTTGGTGTAAAAGAGGAGGCTCTTTACAGGACATGCAAAATAGCCAAAGAAATGCTTATATATGGGGCAAAGAGTCAGAGTTTATTGATTGACTTGCAAAGATATAGATAGAAGAAGGGAATACGTAATTTACAAACTCATCTTTGGGGTCCTCGAGACTGTTCTGTTGAGTATACTATTAGCTGGATGGAGTTGCCATCAGTGCTTAGATCACTGTGTAAATGCGCAGGTATGCAGCTGATAGGAAGGAAGAATGGTTTTGTCTTCACAGTCAAAGTGGTGTGAGTATCTTTAGAGACAGACTGGCTGCTAAATGCCTTTAAGAACCTGTGTCCTGATTTTCTGAGCCCAGGAGTGCTGCTGTTTGACACAACCTGCAGGCTGGGGATCTGTTTTCCCTCAGAGCCTACAGAGATCACTGGATTTCAGCAGAGTTGTCATGTTACATTATGTACTGCTCCAAAATGCCTTGGGATGAGATTTATACAGAAAGCTGCAGAGGACGGAGTCTGGATGAATTATGTCTGTGGTGAGTTCCTTCCAGCTGAGACAAGCTCAGGAGCAGAATCTCACACTTCCTATCCAGCTGGAGGCCAAATAAATGAGCAGATCCTCCCCACCCCTTCTCTCAGCCTTGGCTGGACTTCATGGCTCATGTGCACACTGCACAGAGACCCTCATGGTCCTTAGGCAGTAACCCCATTAGGTGAGTCAAAAATGGAGCCTCCACCCCTTTGGCCATGCTGCACTGAACTTGTCTCAGCTGGAAGTCACTGTTTGCATATTTTACCATAGCTACTGAAATATGATTGATTCCAGGCTGAGGCGTGACATGCAGGTTCCTAGCTCATATAACCAAATTTGCCTAGTGAATTTGGATTGCCTCCCAGCTGCTGAATTATCTAAGAGAGACATATTTTTTTCTTTACCCTTGTGATGCTGTGTTCCAGGATCAGGGGTGCACTAGGAGCCAAGATCTCAGACACCCAAGATTTGGGTCTGAAGTAATCCTTTTGCTCAGTATTGCCCTATCAATCCAATCTGACTGACCTAATGCCTCCTCTTACAGCCAGAGGTAGAGATTGTGTTAGGCACATGGCGGGAATTCTGCCATGCACCAGCATTCCCCAGATTCCTGGGTCATTAAACATCTCCAAGAAGCTCCAAAGTTATTATCAATTATGCTAGTATCTAGATTAGTCCCTGCTCTGTCACCTTATCAGTAACAGAGTCATAAAGTTGGCCTTTGTGATTCTTATCTCTTCACTTTGATCAAATCCCCGAATCTCGATTGTGCGCTGTTGATCTTGTCTGCATTGTGTGGGTACCCCCAAGAGCAGTTAGCTGGCAGAAGTTATGATTGGGCTTGAGGTGTAAAAAGATGACCAGAGTCTTGCTTTATTTTGTCCAAAGCCCTGGTAAGCTCTGAAGGCAACCCTTGCCAAGCAATTCTTTCACTCAGAGCAGATTGAAGTAATGCAGATACAATGAAGGGAACATGCAAAATGCCTTTGATTTCCATTCCTCCAGAGCTCCTGTGTTAGATGAGGGCAGCCTGTTCTGGACTTGTTTCTCCTGGGACAATATATATGATAGTTGTGGCCACCTGAATCTAGACTTTCTCCCACGGGACAGCCTGACCACATGATTCCTTACCTGTCTCTGTGAAAAAGAAAAGAAAGAGCAGAAAAGACAACCTGAAGGATGACATCCTGAAAAATGAGGGTGCTTGGTTTGACTGTCCCAGTGATTTCTTTTCATGTATCCTTTAAAATAAATACAAACAGATGCTCCCAACTGGTGTTAAGGGGAAGCTGATACGAGAAGACACTACAAGCATACAGACTAAATGCAACAATGTGTGAAGAGAGGTGAAGTGAATATGAGAGCTCAGGACTCTTATCTGAGTCACATTCGTGCTATTGTATTGAAGGTCAATGTCTGCTCAGGACTTCTGCCTTCAACTCTATGGGTATCAGATCTTAGACAACTGCAGTCTGCTGCTTTTCTGGGTTCATATGAGCCTCCTGTCTACTTGCGCTTTGCAAACTGAATTTAGTCTGTGGGCCACCATTTAGGAGCATGCTGCAAGAGAAAGAACAGATGAAAACAGTTAAAATAGACATTCTGCAAAGACACAAGCATGCCACTTTGGTACTCTCACTTCCTAATTCAGGATATTGTATCATGCTTCTGATTGGGCTCCGCTTCAAGCCAGCTTCCATCAGATGCAGAGGCAGAGGTTTTCTAGAGGTCTCTTTATTGGAAATTTCTACACAGGAGTAGTCTTTGGACTACGTGGACCAGGCAATGGATCAAGCCTTTCACCTAAGGTGTAAGTGCACTATGTGCTCACTTTTGTCTAAGACTGCTAAAGCACCCCTAAAGGTATTTGACAATTTTGTAACTGATATGAAGAAATAGTACCCTCAATAAACAAATTTTGAATGAAATCCATAAGTAGATCATTATGGTTGGTAAAGTAGAGCTGAACATAGATTTATTGGAAGTTTTACCTGAAAGGGGTTTTAATATTTGTTTGTTTGTTTGGGGTTTTGTTGCTGTTTTTTAACCCTTGGAGGTTTTCATGTTTTTAAATTATGGAAGTCTTAAAACATTTAAAATGGAACAGGAATTTCTTCAGAGTAGGATCCAATGTTACAGCATCTAACACAGGAAAACCTGGGTCATGTGTGGGATTACTCACTTTCATTGCATTAAATCTAAACCTAATGAAAACTTTGGTTCGGCCAAACACTTAACCACATGTTTAAGCACCTAGGACATCCTGCCCTTATATTCATGCTTATGTCTCATTACTCCATAGCTTACTGGGGGCACTGGGTAAATTGGGAACAAATGTTATCTAAGAGTGAGAAAAAGAAATTTCTAGCTTCCCACCATCTCCCCTACTTAGTACAGTGGGTTGAAAGGCTGAAAACAAAAATCCACCAGTTATCAGACAAAGCTTTACTAGAACTACAGAAAGCAACTGCATTTGGTATTACTCCAAAGACTGCAAGGAGAAAATGTTATGGATGAGGTGGAGGATGATATTTCCAGCCCTTCTAGAAGAAAATATATTCAGTGATCCATCAGCTACCTTTTGTTCCTGTGTTTCTGTGGTTGGCATGAGCCTCTGTTTACCACTGCAATTATGGCTCATTCATTAATAATCCATCCTCTAAGTGTTAATGGTCTTTAAATCCTTAAATAAATAGGTATTTTCATGAATGTGTATGGTATTATTATTCTCATTTCATGGAAGGGAAGTTGAGACAAACCAAAATGCCTGATTTGCCTTCAAGTCCACAGGGGATGTTTTGTGCAGTGAGGTATTGAACACACAGTCCTATACTCATGCCTTACTAACTACTCCATATTCTCTCCTAACTGAAGTCAGACACTGATATAATTGATCCATGTGCACTCTGGAAGGATTATTATCTCAAATCTAATGTCAGCTCCATTAAGGACAGTTTCATAAATCACCTAATCTTTTGGTGTTGAAGGTTCTCTATCTCAAACAAGAGAGCTGTGAGACTTCGTTATTCAGTGTTTGTGAAGCTCCTCTAACTGCACTTAATCCAGATTTGTGTGTCTGAATTTATCATTCTTAAGGTAAAAAAAAAAAAAAAAAAATTGGGAAAAATCTGCTGCAGTTCTGATTGGCAGTGTTTGATGATTAAAAACATGATTCATTCAAAAACAACCCACGCCTTTCAGTCTGTTCCCAGAGCACTGGCGCCAGCCAAATTCTGGGTACCGAAGAGACATTTCTGTCCTGTCACAGCAAGCAGCATAGGAATTGCAGCAAGGCAATTCCTTTTCTTCTGCTAGCACAGGGTGTCTTTCACAATGACAACCCAAACTGAGTTGTGTATCACTTATAGGAAGAGTCTGGGGTGCAAAAACCTTTCTTGAGTAGGATGCTGCAGGACAATAGAATTAAAGGGCCACAAGTGAGATGTTTCCCAACAGTTTTTAGTTTGAGACCTTTGCTGATAAGTGATTAGATGCTCTAAACAAAAAGGTGGTGCTAAAAGGATCAGCAAGCAAAGTCAGTGCTGAGTGGGAGTAATTTGCTGGTGACAATCAACATCCTTATTCCTGTAAGGCTAAAGAAGGCTGGCAATTTCAAGGCACAAATCCCTTTGAGGCTTGCCACATCCTGGTTTCAGCCAACGCTGGGATGGGTTAAAAGCAGGAGGGGTAGCATTGTAAAGCCATGATCTTATCAAACTGTAATCCAACTTGCTATTTATAAGGTTGTAGTTATATTGCATCCCATTGTCCAAGGCAGATCTTGGTACTCAGCTCTTTGAGGGCTTGTAGTGTATGTTCCTCTGATCAGAGAATTTTACAGCACTTGGTGATAGGGGACTTTATGGCCTGAAAACATGGACCATCTTGGGACTGATTGTGTCAGATTCCTTACCTAAAACAATAAGGAGGCTGAGTCACTACTTGGGTGGGAAGTCTTCAAGGAAATCTTAGTACGATTCTGTCTTTTCAGGACCATTATGACCATGATCTCTGGGAGCTACATCTGGTCACTCCTTTGTGGGTCTAGTAACTAATATTTTAGCTAAAACATCTAGAAACCTGTTCAAGCTGTCACTACCTAAAATTTCTCTAGTTCTCATTTGAACTGCTCTAGGGTTCTTAGTCCTTAGAGGATATTATCAGTGCGAACTACAGCTTCGGAGATCAAGAAAGTAATGAATATCTGGGGTCTAAACTCTAGCCCTCTCTCAGTTACTAGAAAGAAGCTTTGGTTATATTAATGCATCTCCTGTATGTGACCGCCTTCAATCTTGTGTCTGCTTTCTTTGTTATCTGTAAAAGGAGGCATGATGTAGCAGCTATAGTCTGCCGATGGTACAAAAGAGCCGTTCCTCTCAAACTTAGATATCTTCCTGATTCTCTGGGCCTTCTCCAGCTTTTCAGTACATCTGGATATGGTATTTTGGTAGTGTCCTTGCCACTGCTGTGTTCAGAGGTTATACTCTCCCCTTCTGTCTTTACCCTCCTAGCCAGCCCTGCTGTGCTCAACATTCTCATCATGGGCGTCAGCCCTCAAATCCCTGCATCCTTTTGGAGCCTTGACATGACTTACATCAATCCTACCAGCCTGACATGGCATCTGTGGCATGAAGGTGGCTTTAGGTGGAAACCTTCTGATCCCTCACTTTGTGCTGCTGCCTTGTCTGTATCCTTCACTCTCACTCCTCTGGCACTTTGACATACTACAGACTTTTTCAATAATGATGTTATGGAGGTTATTTTGACTGTTGGTAAGAAAATTAGGTAGCACTGAGATGGTGTTGGAGAGTTTCAGTTAGAAACAGCTCCATCTGAAGATGACTGCTTAGCAGAATGATACTGGTGAGCTGTCAGCTGTGCATCTATTTAGTGTGTACTGTATTGATCCTATATATTACCACTTTGAACTGTTTATTCACTCTTTTCCTTTATATTCTGCCAAGAATGCTATATCAACAGAATTACTTTTATCACCTTGTTAAACTAACAATATCATTTAAAAATTGCATAAAATTAATTTTCCATATAACTGTGGTTACTAGCACTAATCATACTACAACTCTTTCATTCTCTATGGGTTCAGTCTTGTGTCATCCATTTCCCTTTTGGGCCAGATAGCAGATTTACAGTTATCCATTTGCTCTTTAACAACACAGTAGATTCCTAACCTATTTGGCATTCACTTGTTTTCCATCATCACTTTGAGATTTATTACAAATGTTAACACAGTTATCCAGAAATATCCTAGGTTCCCTTCATTCTTTATCTCCTTGTTTGTTATGGTTAATATATTATTAGAGACTATAAATGTATGTTTGTGTATAAATGTGTGTGAATATGTCTGTATATCCTCCAACAATACATTAAACAATTATTTATTGTTCATTCTCATGTTCTTAGCATTCATAGAATCATAGAATGGCTTGTGTTGGAAGGGACCTTAAAGATCATCTAGCTCCAACTAGTCATGGACTATTCACTGATGTTTTGAACTTCCCTTACCATTATATGCCTCATTTAGTCCCAATTTATATTCATTATGTCCACAATTTCCAACTCTTTTCCATTGTTTTTGAGTAGAAATGGAGCGAGTCTGAGATCTGTGGGCAGTGCTGTGAGCTGATTGATTATTTTTAAACTATCCCATGGGATTTTACCTATGTTGTCAGTTTTTTGTAAGAGCAAACATTCACTTTATCTAAATTTCTCATGTCAGTACCTGGATAGTCATTTCTTTTACCCTTTCTTACCTAGACTGTAGTTCAGTGCTCATGTGTCACAGTCCAAGTAAGGCATTAATCTATTTTTCCTATATACAGCCAGGAAATGTGTGCATTTTTATATCATTTACCAAAACCAAAAGCTTTCAAAAAAATTTAGAACCATCCCAGCCCCTCTCAGTCTGTTATAATTTCAAATCCCACCTTTCAAGATCTTTCCAGTTATTTATTAATTGCAATACATTAGCAGTTGCCAGTTCCAAGGAAGTCGAAAGGCTCCTTGTTCTAAGCAATATGTGCGCACATAGTGAGAGACAGTCCCTGCCCTAAAGCACTTCAAACCTAAACTAAAGAGACAGAAACAAAGGTAGGTGAAATGAAGAATTATTAGTACGGCACAATGTTAGCATTTAGCCCAGATCCCTGGCAGCTTTCCAGCTCCCAAAAGGGACATGACTGCAGAGATCTCTTCTCAAGCTAAGAGTAATGTAGGGGTTTTGTGGTGGAAAGCTCTCCACCCTGATTTTGACAGAGAGGAACGTTTTTGTCTGGATACAAGATATAGTTTGAGGAGAGCTCTACCAGTGAAGAGGCAATGGGAGCCATCTGACTCATGTGCGGCTGCTAAAGACTCTCCCACTCAAAAAAATCCACATTTCTGCAACTGGGAAATTCAAAGGAGCATTCCCCTTCTCCCTGCAGAGATTTGACATGTGTGGACACAGACAAGGAGCGGGGTTTGCTTAGGCAAGGCACCAGTGCTGACTTCTGCTATTCTGCTAACTGCTCTTCATTTTCTACTTACTGCTGCTTCTCAACCTACCTCATTCCTGGCCCCTTTTCTCTGTTTTGTTCACCTCTTCATGCTTCATGTCCTGCCTGAATGCAGACAATAAGCTTTCTACAGAAGGAATTGTCTCCTTGACATTTCTCCATGAAGCTCTTAACACAATGGCAGCCCTAATCTCAGACTCAAGTTCAGGGCATAATAGTAATTATTGTTGGTATTATCATTATAATAACAATGATGGAAAGATTTAGGGAAAGCTGAAAAAAAAATGTAGCTAACAGCAAGGGAAGATTATCCTGATCCTGGAAAGAGGTGTGTATCAGCAACTTTTAATCACTTGATAGTCTTCCTCTTCCAGTGTGGGATGATACTGGAGTCTGGGAGCTCTGGTTGTGCTCTGTGATAGAGCATGTGCTAGAAGCTGTATGAATGGGTCAGTGGAAGTACAAAAAGTTGCAAGAAGCTGTTTTCCTAAATGCAGGTTCACAGAAAGATGGGGAATAGACTGTAAGCATCCATCCAGGTTCATCAGCAGACAGTGGCCCAGACCTCATGCAGAGAAAGGTCCACATTTGGCCACTTATGGGGTATGTAGTATGGGGTTAACAGCCAACATGGGCATGTAGGTCTTTCTCCCTCTCTTATTTCTTCTGAGCGCACCAGATAAATAGCTCGAGGTGAAGGCCTGCACATTCTTTATGAAGCAAAACGTGCTGTCGGTGTAAGGAGGCGAATCTGTGGCCCGGGGCACCATGTGCAGTGTAATGTGTCTCGAGTCCCTTGCACGGGCTTGTTTGAAATATGTGTCAATAACACCAGCAGCAGCAGCAGCTTGCTGCTCAGAAAGTAAAAGGAGGTTAGCATGGTGGGGAGCTGAGAGGAAAGCAGCATGAAGTGGAGGGGACATAGGTCCCTATCCTCCCTCACAAGCCTCCTTAAACACTGCAAGCCCTCCCCTCCTCCCCATCACCAGCTCTCTCTGGTGAGGGAGCTGGTGGTGAGATCACCCTCATGAAAGTGAATACCCAGCAGAAACACTTGCAGAAGAGGTCCAACTTATTTGCTTACAAACTCATTTTGCAGCAGAAGGAATATATGATCTCTTGCAGCGAGTGGGTAATGCCTCTAATTATTTCTTTTAAAGAAGTAAACCAAAACCAGATTAAAAAATTATGGAGGACTGACTGTCTTCCTCTTCTTGCTTCCTATTCTAGACAGGATTCAGGTCTCACTTATTTCAGTGGAGCCAAAATTAGCACCCGCAATGCCCTCATCTGGAAAGCCATATTGTTTTTGCACGAGTCTCTGCATTGGGGACTGTCATTGCCACTTCAAGCGGCTGATTTCAGTATTGCTAGCAGCTTTTACCAGGATAAGTGATCAACACATCCCCAGGGGAACTGGTAGATTCCCCATGTCTGTTTATCTTTGGATTAAGACTGTTTACCTTTCTGAAGGAGTTGCTGCAGCAATGGCCAGAGGTATAGAGGAGATGAGCTAATGGGGAGCCTAACTCAGAAAGTTATATGTGTTGATGAATCAATAAGACTACAGTGCTCTTGACGAGAAACTAGGCAGAATTCCTAGACTTTTGTGATTACCTCTCACCAGATCCCCTGCCCCAATTGAGGAAAGTTATCTCACAAGGAGGCAAGTGAAGGGAATGGTGCTGAACATTCAGCTCAGAATTCTGTGTCCCAGTGAGAGTCCCCATGTTCTAGCTTGGGCTATAGTGGAAATCGGTGGATTTGTGTCTCTGTTCCTGTATTTGTTATACTTCCTACGGAGGGGGTTTCTACCCCACCACAACTTTCTTTCTGCTCTCAGCAAGTCTCCTTCTGGAGCTCCTCCAGAACCGGATCTTTGATTGGCCAAAAGATTTGGCATAGGTGAATACAAACCTGTTTCTCACCTGATCACGATTCTTAGTTTGAGGTGGGATTTGTCTCACTAAACACCTACAGTGTCAGTAGTACACATCTCAGGTATAACTAATAGCCAGTGGAGTCCAGCGCATGACATAACTTTATCTTGAAGATCACCCAGTTCCACTCCCCTGCCACAGGCAGGGACACCTTCCACTAGACCAGGTTGCTCCAAGCCCCATCCAACCTGGCCTTGAACATTGCCAGGAGTTGGGCAGCCACAGCTTCTCTGGGCAACCTGTGCCAGGGCCTCACCACCCTCACAAGGAAGAACTTTTACTACGATCCCATTTAAATCTCCCTTTTGTCAGTTTAAATCCATTCCCCCTTATTCTATCCCTACCTGCCCTTGTCAAAAGCTCCTCTCCAGCTTTCTTTTTGGCCCCTTTAGGCACTGGAAGCTGCTTTAAGGTGTCCCTGGAGCCTTCTCTTCTCCAGGCTGAACAAGCCCAGCTCTCTCAGCTTCATAGGAGATATGCTCCATCCCTATGTCCCTTCCAACTCTAACTCTTCTGTGATACCATGATTCATATTGAAACAGACACCCAAAGTAGACTAAATTGCTTGTGTCTTAATTGAGCCCTTTTCTTTCCATTGGACACATGGGAAATGTAGCTCATGTCTGTTCTGTAACCTGCAGTGAGCTGAATCCTACCCAGCTGATTGGGCCACATCAAGGCACCCAGTTCTGCCATAGATTCCCGGTGGTACCCAAGACAATCATGTGGGGCTGGCAGCTACCACACAGGTCCTAGTCACCTAGAAGACCTGTGCGCTTATGGTGTGGCAGCCGGGAACTAGGTAGGATTTCCAAGTGTAGCTCAAAGGCTGTGAGATGCCCATATACAGTCAACCAAACTGACTCTCCAGTGTCTTGAAATACCTCCCCATCTAGTTCTGAGCTTCTGACTTCCAAATATTATTAGTCAGTATTAGAAGGATACAAAATATGTAAGAAAGAGCTCTTTGAGGGCACTTGGTGTTTCTGCTTGATGCTTGGGTGCACTGGAGCAGAGAAATTTTAAATCATGCCTCCACTGACAGCCATGTGTCAGTAGGTGTGTCTGCGTGGGTACACGCAGGAAGGGAAGACAACAGAAGGCAGAAAACATCTGGTGGTGGCATCTAGGGTAAATATGTTATTGTGTTTGCGGTTTTGCTTTGCATTTTCATCTTTGCAGTTAAGGGTTAGACAGTTCCTTCAAAAGAAAGCTTCCTCTTTGTCCTCCTAGTGGGCTATAAACAGGCTAATGTCCTGTAGAGGAAGTGCTTAGAAATCCTAAGAACCTTAGCATCTTTGTGCTGTCAAATCTCCAGGTGTTCCTGCTTTGTGTAAAATAGCTGATCCCTTCTTATGCACGCTAAGCTCTGAGCCTTAATGAAAATTTGTGAAACTAAGTTCCATTAATTAATTAGTTGAGCATTGTAGAAAACCCCAGAGTTGTGAAGGGCCTTGTAACATCTGTATACCACTTAATATGTCATTCCTGTAAAAATCCTTGAAAATTGATCTTTCTCTTTTCCAGGCAATACGGTTGGAAATTTCTTCATTTGTTAATCAAAAGAAGTTGCTAGAATTTTGAGTGATTTGTTCAGTTAAATATTTCTGGCAAAGTCAAAGTATCACCTTTAGATTCATACTTTTCAATGTTCTCATGCATGCAGGACTAAAGTGAATAATTATAATGCTAGAAGTTGCTTCAATGTGGAAAATAAGCTACTTGTGCTGCAATAAAACATTTTTTTTTACAGTAAAAATGAAACCTTAGCTGGCTAAACCCAACAATGGTGCAGGTTTAGTGTTCTGTATACAACCTGTGCATTACGGAAGAAAACTGCAAAAACACACAAAGAGGTTTAGGGGGGCTTAGGCTTTTGGGGATTTCTGCACAATCACATCCAAAGCTCAAGGTTTTGATTAGAAAATAAATGGAAGGGAATATACCTGCAGCTTTGTAGATTTCCATCTCTGACGCTGCTATGATAGGCACCACTAGATATTCGGGATCTACAAGCACAGGAAAGCTGAAAACCAGAGAATGAGCAGTTTGTTTGATTGCTCCTGCAGCTTTTTGGTGGTACAGAGCTGCTTCTGTCACATGAATGAAAGCAGCTTGCTGCAGAGGGCTGCATGGCCCCTGTGGCTACTCAGGCCCCTTAGACCTAAGCAAAGTCAGAACCACAGAATCCTAGAATGGTTTAGGTTGGAAGGGACCTTAAAGCTCATCTAGTTCCATCCCCCTGTCATGGACAGGGACACCTTCCACTAGACCAGGTTGCTCCAAGCCTCATCCAACCTGGCCTTGAACACTGCCATGGCTGAGGCAGCAACAGTTTCTCGGGGCAACCTGTTCCTCATCCTGCTTTGTCCTATCACTACATGACCTTGTAAAAAGACGTTCTCCAGCTTTCTTGTTGGCCTTTTCAGGTACTGGAAGACATCTCTAAGGTATCCCCTGTATTCCACATGAGATCCACAGGTCAATTTGATCTTCTCCCATGAATCTTCCTTCCCACAGCCTTTCATTGTCGCTGCTCAGATCTCCCGTGAAACCCAATTATTAATATTGCATAATCTCACAGATACATCAGTGCATCAGTTCTGCAGGTAACAAAGAGAAATCCAAGCTGGAAGGAATCCATCTGCTAAACTGAGTGACCCTGAAGCTTTATTATTATTGTTATGAAGAGGAGGGCTCGTCTCTGTTTTCTAAAGTAAACACAGGCGGTATCTTGGCAGAGGAACGTGCAGCAGAAAGCTGGGATTGCTTTCCCAAATTCTTGGCCGCTTCCCTCGCTGCATGTCAAAGCTGGTATCTTTGCCTAATAGTGATCACCCCTCCACGAGCTGATCACTATCTGGCAGCCTGTCTGCATTTCCCCAGCCACTTTCAGAAAGAAATCATTAAGGCTCTGATGTTGCACAGAGAAGACTGCAGGTGCGGATCCTGACTGCTGCCACCCTCTGAGAGTCCTTCTGCAGGAGGCTCCTTGTCCTGAGCTCTGAGGGGTCATTTACCTTCACCAGACAGGGAAAATGACCCCATTGCTATGGTTATTTGCGCTTCACCAGCCGTCTTGTTTCATCCTCCAAGTCTGAGATTTGGGTTAGTGTCTCCTGCTGCATGGACAACTCCCTCTCCATCTTCTTTCCTCTAAATCCTATCCTCCTACATGCTTCCTCTTTCCCCCAAGTTTCTTCCCCATTTACCAACCTGACCACTGCCAGCCTTTTTTCAGCCAAGCACTGAGTCACTTACTGTATGAAGAAGTGACTAGGCTGAAGAACAGTTATGTTTTTCTGAGGGAACATCAAGTCACCATATCACTACAAGACTTTCAAGCTGTAGCTCCTGGTTTGTGAACACCAAACTCCAGACAGTTTAGGGAAAGGAGCCTGGAGAAGAAATCCTGGTCCTTCTCTGTGTTGTCTGGTGATGCACACGTGGTGCTATAATTCTCCAGTCGCTCTGCAGGATATCAGACCAGGTCTGCCACTTTATCACTCAGAAGACTAGAAGAGCTTTTCACCCAAGCCATCTTTTTTTGACCAAGACATGTGGAGATCCTTGGAGTGGGTGGCCTGTTACTTAGAAGTCCACAGAAGATGGCTAGGGAAATTACAGTGATTGTGAATAGATTCACATTACATGCATATAGGGCTTCTTATCTCAAAACTAGATTATAAAACCTTGACTTAATGTTATGTCATTACCGTAGATGAAGGAAGTTGAGGGGTTTTGCTTAGCAGGCCAAGAAAATTAAGCTGCCTTATGGCTGAAACATCCCTGCCTGTTCTATTCACACCAGAATAAATTTTGGACTGAAAGAGACCCAGTACATTCATTCCAGTAGACAGGATGTATCCACAAACAACGGTAAAAGTCAGTGCTGTAAAGCAAACTACATCTTTCTCTTCTTTCTCTGCATTAGGTTTTATTGCTGTTATTTTTGTTGTGAGAGATGATCTTTGAGAGAGAATTTTTCTGTCTCTCAAAGTGTATACATATGCCAGGACATACACTGGCATTTTTCCTGTACCTTTGAGCGACTCATCAGTCTGTACCTCCTTAATTTTACTGAGATCTAGCTGAAACATGTCAAGGAGCCATGAGGATTTTTTCCCATGCAAAGTAGTTTCTTTGCAAAAGGAAAAAAAAAATCCAGTTGTTCTGTTGCAGCAGAAATTGCTGCTTCGTTTTAAAAAATAGTTATGTAGAGTTTCCACAGCAGCAAAAAAGCCCAAGCTTTTGTCTCATGGCAGTATTGCAAGACTTCAGCACTAAATAACAGTTGACTTCCCTTTGAGTTAGGGCGTTCCTGACAGCCTTCCTCCATGTGGATTCTCTGTTGTCTAATAACAAGTCGTCTTTTGCTGCAGCCTTTCTGAAACAGAGGGAAGGAGAAATTAAGCAGCCTTCTGCTGCTTTCCTTTTATTTTTTTTTTCCTAAAAAGAAAAATGCAGCCCTGAAAAGCTTCAGTGTATTTTTGGAGGAAAGTTTTTCTTCCCTGACCTGCTTTCATGTTCTTTTTTCATACATGTCTGGACCAAGATCCACAAACATATTCTCTTTAGTCCTAACACCATCTTGTGTGCAGAAATGGTCCTCCAGAGGGTGTAAGGTGTATTCATATCAATGTATGACTTTGGAACTGCTGATTCAGCCTTTTAGCCCTTCAGAGGGATTGAATGAGATGAGTCTAGTGACATTTCAGACCAAAGGAGCAGATTCTGTGATAAATGGATAATATGAAATGAAGCACAACTGTAATTTATTGCAAAGTACTTAACTGGTATTTTGATTGATAATGCAACTAGATGAAAAGCTCTTTCAGGTTTGGGATCTTTTGTTTTCCAGTTCAGTAGTTCAAAATGGAAATATCTTTTTCATGGTTGGAAAATCGAGCAGAAAGTCTTTTTCCACATAAATCAAAATATTTCACTCAGGTTTCGAGGTTCGAAATATTTTAAGATAAACAGATCTTTACACAAAGTAAAACTGTATGCAAAACCACCCTCCACAAAACTGCATTTTTACAAAGGCCAGAAGAATGAAACTTATTCCGAGTGCTTGGCAAATGTTGCAAAGTACATAGATAGGAGAAAAATACCCAGAAGATTTCAGGCTGGGTTTTGTATATATATATATATATGTATATATGTATATGGGAAATAGATTCTTGTAAAAAAAAAAGTGCCTAGTCCTAATGGGCAGTTTCAGTTGAGTAGATAAAGTAGTGTAGTAGTTTGCTCTTCCTCAGATGATCAGGGTTTGGACACAGTGACTGAGAAATGGGAAAATTCCTGATGCAACAGGAGTTGCGCTCTTGGTCTGAAAAGGAGACAGTCCCTGAGACTGCTCAGTCAAACCCTCTAACTTGGTATCAATACCTAAAAAAAAAGCACACACAAGTGTAACAGAAAGTTCGTTATTGACTGCTTGGTGCAATAAAAGTCCTTAAACACATGCTCTGTTTCAGTATGTGCTTAAGTTCTATTGATTACAGTGTTAACTTGAAGTACAGACTGATGTACTTTCCTAAATCAAGGCTTCCTGCATTTTCCTTAACAGTACTTTATGACCAGAACACAAAGTAGCTGTAGGATTCATTAGAGGGAGAAGGAAAAGGAAAAAAAAAAGAGAGAGAGAGAGCAGAAGGAAGGAAAAACAAAGAGGAGGAAACTATGGCTTCGTAAACAGCTGTAAGCAATGTCTCTGGTCGGGTCAGACCGGTCTGAGTTGACACGGCAGTGTCTCCAATTATATAGCATGCTGTAGCCTGTAAAAATGAAATCAATTTGTTATTTTTCTGGGAGAACATTATAGCATGAATTCACACATTTGGTGAGCCTGATGACTCAGTGAAAGCCAAAGAAGGAACTCACAGACACTGTGTGTGTGTGTGCACAATTGAGTGAGGGTACGTATGTGTATTTAGCATGATCAAATGCATGCACTCAAAATACATTCTTGGAGGAAAGGGCAAGACATATAAGTAACTTGCTGTATTAAAACAGTGGTCAGTGAAAATCATGGTCTTATAGCACTTCCTAAACACTTCAATGACAGAGCTTTCCATCCAGGGCTCTCATTTCAGAGCTGGCTCCATCACTAAGGAGTTTCAGGATAAAATTCCCCCAAGCACTTAAGCACTTAAGCAATTTAGAAGTCCAAATCCAATCTTTGCAAGGATCTGAGGT
Organism: Amazona ochrocephala; assembly: GCA_039720435.1. NCBI lineage: Eukaryota > Metazoa > Chordata > Aves > Psittaciformes > Psittacidae > Amazona > Amazona ochrocephala. The sequence continues at coordinate 105,036,950 of CM077876.1, forward strand.
CTTTGAGCCCAGTATTCCAAAGTATTTAGCACTGACATAGCCCAGGACAGACCTCAATTCAGGGGGATGAGCATTAATGAGAGGTTTGAAACCACATTATGCAATTTATATTGCTGATCATTTAAAAAAGGTTCAAGTTGGAATGCTTTAGAAGAGAGGGTGAGCTAGGAGGGTTAAGACTAGCCACACTTCTAATTACTATTGAAATTCATAGTAGGAGTCTAAATATCTTTAAATACTGTACTATTTCATTGCCTAATATGCCACCTTCTCTCTTCCCTCCATTCCCCTAATTTATCACACCTGACCCAGAAAATTTGATCCATTTTAATCTAAAACTTGGTTCCAATGCCCAAGGTATATAAGGATTATACTGGGTAGAAAGAGGCAGGTTCTCTCACAGGCCTGCCAGTCATTGCGTAGTGAGTACACATACATGCATATTTTCCATTTGTCATGAAATCCTGATAGGGGTTAGGCTGGGAGAAGTCAGAAGCAAGGCAGCAAAGGTGTTTACATGAAACTTTAAATTACTCTTCTTTCATTTGCAAGTAACTGTTGTTCCTCGTCCCAGGTAAATTTATCCATCAGCAATATCATTAGATGAGTTCATTATAACCACGAGATTTACAGCTCTCATAAACTGCAGTGTAGGTGGCAGATTAAAATGTTAAGGCTTATACATCTCTAATACCCTGTACTGCAATCCTGGCAAATCTTGTAAGATATATGGAACTGGATGGAGACAGATTTCGGCAGAGAGACCTCCAGGAAGAAGCCCGAGATGTAGGATGTGGTATGGAAGCAATATCAGAGGTCACTGTGTCCTGGATCCAGGCTTGAAAACACAGTTTGAGGGGCAATTATTCTGCTGGATGGGTTGTTTTTCAGATGAGTTGTATAACAGAGGAGTTAATTGCCTAGGTAATTAAAGAGTTCCTGAGACTTTTTGCAAGGCACTGGGTTGTTAATACTCATATTCTCTCCTCTTTTGTTCAGTAGATCCCAAGGGAAGACAAAGTCAAAGAAACATCTCTTGCATTGAGTGGAAGGTGCTGAGTGTTGTGGTGTGCCTTAGTTCCTGTGGGAATTCACTGTCCTGGCCAAACCTCAACTCAGATAATTATATTTTGCTTTCTTAGCATCCACTTGAAGATGCCATTGAGTATGTTATTTTCCAAATCCAGACCCAAGCTGCTATTGGGTGTTATAAATAAGCTGCATGGTCCATATTAGCGATAGCTGCTATCTATCTCTCAGCAAAGGCTGCTTGGTGTCCTCTTACACCCAGGGATTTCTGAGATTCAACAAAAAAGGGTGTGATTCCTGGCCCCTACCTTTGTCTTGCTAAAAACAAGGTGTCTAGTTTATGCTAATCACTTTTTCACAGCCAGTGCTGCCTCCTAGGCAACTTCAGTGATTCAGCCCACCTATCTGAGGCACCTATCTTAGGATGGGCTGAATTGCCCTCTGGAGATGCTGATCTTGCTCCATGGACTCTAGCAGACAGCTAACTTGGCTGAAATGCCTAATTTTCAAATGGTCAAAGTCGGGTGAGATGAGTCTCACGCTTAGAGATCCTCTGATGAAAGGTGCTAGAGAAATACAAAGCTGCATCATCATCACCATTATTATTAATGCAGGGTAAGGGTGAGTGAATTACTCATGGGAGAAAAGTTACCTCCATGCCTGCATGTTTGCAGGATAGGACCCACAGCCACAAAATTATATACATATTCTCTAGGGTAAAAGAAAAAATAATTAAATATAGCTCTTGTACTCCAGGGTAAAAGAAGAGATATCTAACAAGATAAGTGGAAAGAACAGTTAATCGAGGAGGTTTCAGTCTTCTTTTTTTCCATACTGGAAGAAAAATATTCTAGAAGGACACACACCTGCACAGTGAATTTGATCTAACAACAAGTTTAGGTTTCTTAGTTCTTAGTTAGTGAACATCTTAGGAATAGTCTGTTAATAGCCAGATGATCGGACACCAGAAGTTGAAGACCTCACTGCAATCAATGTTACAGACACTCATAATTTCTAAATTAATATGTGCCACTTCTGTATTGTTACACTGCTTAGGCCTGGATTTATTACTGAGCACTACACAACCAAAAATACCCTCTCAAGCTGAAAACATATTTTTCACGATAATCAATTACTTGATTCATGTCTTCTAAAGCCAAATTTATCACTTTGCTGATCTATGGTAAGGTGGTTTTCAAATTTTCAACTAAAATATTAATTAAAAATTTAGTTATTGTCCACATTTTGTAATTTCTCAGGTTTGGGATAGTTTTAAAGTCATAGAAGAAAAATCACTTCCATCCAGGAGGGACATTAGTAACACAATTATTTCCTTTTCCATTTAAAATGATGGGGTTTGGCAACTTCAATTTCTTTTCTTTCCATTATAAAATTTCTTCAGTTTTCATTTTCCTTTTCTTAGGAAAACAGAAAAATAATCACAGCATATGCTGGAATACTGATGTTTTCCTGTGAAAAAGAATGCCATTAGATGAATGTAGATTTATTATTTTTTCTGCCTGTCTACCCATCTGGCCTTTGGGCTGGTGGTTCAAGTCTCTACAGAAGAGTTTTGCAGGGACTGGGAACTGATGTATGCTGTCAGACTGTAAAAGACAGTAGGCTTAACTACGTCTTTTGTGTCTGATCTCCTAGCCCTTCCCAACTTCCAGTTGTCAATATTAGGTGTTGTGTATACCATCCCTGTGTGGTGAGGGTTTGTGGGAACTAAATCAAGGCTGACTTACAGATCCTATCCCATGAGACTCTTGAACATTCAGGTGCCAGTGGCCATTCATGGCATCCTCCAGTGTTTTGGAATTTCACAGCCTCCTAGTTACTCATTTATCCCCAAATATGTTTTTAGGCAGCCTCAGAGACGTGAAATTCATGATGGTTGACCTTAGCAATGCATGGGGATTATGGTTAGGGCATCTTACAGGGCTTAACTGGCATCCTGTAGGATGGAGTAAGGGCAATGGCTGCCTACTCATCCCTTGCTAGCAGCTTCCCTGTGAGCCTTTCTGGCCTTATACCAGGAGATGTGAGACAACACTTGATGGGTTTTCCTTATAGCTTGACAGAACTTGCGAAGACTTCTCCAGCCACCTTCTTCATTTCAATGTTTTAGTGTCATAATACCAAGAACATCTTGTGAGCATGCATCTTTTTAGAGAGACCACTCTGCACATCTTGCCCCCTCCATTATGGTGTGTCTGAGATTCACCTTCAAAGTTAGATGTGGCACCACAGAGAGGCAGCCAAAATGAATGTGAAAGGAAAAGAGTGAATCTGAGCGGATTAAAAGAAAAGATTTGGAGGAGGTATGACATCTTGTTAGGGGATTCCATTCAAAGGGAGAGGCGTGGAAGAAGAGCACCTGCAAATGAGCATAAATCCCCTCTATTATAAGCAGATGGACATCCTTTGACTTAACTTCTTCAGCAGGACTGGCTGCCACCTTGCATCTGCGTAAGACAAACGGAGCTGATTCACTGTTATTCCCGAGTTTTCAATGTTCACTGGGGACTTAAGTGCTCTCTGGATCTTATCCTGGGTCATTAGACAAGTTAAACTCTTGCTGTACAACATTAGTAAATGCAGTTATTTTACCTGTGTTGGGAACCCCAAGAGGACTTCCACTGAGGAACCTCTCAGCAGCACTTGGAGCCAGCTAAAGGCCTCTCCAAGATGAATAGCAAAATAGAGCTCCTACGAGTTCAAGAGTAACAGAATTCAGGAAGCAGCAAGCAGGTATATGTGTCTACATGCTGCTACTGATGTGTTGAGGACTTTTGACAGCCATAATGAGAAGGTAGTGACCTTGAAAAGTCAGTAGAGTGCTATAGGGTCATCCAGAACTGAAGCCTTCTCTATTTCTGAAAAAGCTATGAGCATAAATTTCCTTCATTTTTCTTCCTCATAAACTGGCTGGGTTGTCCATTCCAAGAGGGAGGGTACATGTAATTTATTAAGAAGGTGGCCAGGTACTTATTTACAACAGCTCTGCTGAAGGAGCAGATAGATTGAGATAAGGGAAATGAAGAGCTCTCTAGGTGTGCTGGCAAAGAAAAATGCTCACTAAAGGTTGAATTAAACACTTCAGGGCATGCAAGGCTTAAGGGTAAGCCAAGAACTTTGGCTGTGGACATACAGAATAATGTTTTCATGGCTCCTTCTGAGCTAATGTGAAGAAAAGGCTAATTGGCTTAAGAGCAGCAATTCTTTGACCTTTTCCCTTGGATCACACTTGAGCAGTATCCGTTCCAGGGGTGTGTTTGTAAGCTTGACTGTTTCATGAATTCTCCAGTAGGAAAGAAGAGGTTAGTGTAATGCATCCAGGAAATATTGGTGCTTAAAAAATCTGAAGATGGTGTCTGGTCAGACCACAATGGGTGATGCTTGGGCCGTTTCTCAAAGCCACATTTTCAACATTGCCCCCATACAGAAGAGAGTTTAGAAGCAAATAGCAGGAGAGTGGAAAAATGCAAAAGAGATTTAACTACTGGAATCAGTGAGAAAAATGAATGATGGGAGCTACTAGGGAGCTGAGCAACACTGAAATGTGATTCTGATCTTTATAGACTTTCACAGTCTTTCCTTAAGGTTTTGTTTGTTGAGCTGTTGCCTTTTGGGGGGGAGGTATAGTTGGAAAGTTCATAAAGCTCATCTCTCATGATCAATAAAAATGGCAGGAAGCTGAAGGAACTTGGTTCTTCTAAAGATAAATTTGCTTTAGAGAAAGGGAGAAAGTGTTTACACTTGGAAGCTGGAAGCAAAGTAGAGACCAAAAGAGGGTGCTCTGATAGATATTATCACACTCCAGAGTCTTCAAGTGAGCTAGGAAAAGGACTGTACTTTGCTATGTTTAACAGCAGAGGCACTGTTCATGGAGAGATGTTTTGAGATTCCACCCTGTATCGCCAGCTGAAAGTCAAGTGACTACACACTCTTCCATGAAATGCCAAATTTGCATTATATTGTCTCAGTGCCTGATGACACCTTGAGAACAAGACTCTTGCTGGAGATTGTCTTTTGCAGATTAAAAACTTTCCAGACTGTAACATAGATCAAAGCAAGGTGTGACTGTTTCCCTACTGTATTGAGAAGGGAGCAGTGTGAAATGCAATTAAAAGTATTTCTACATGTTTTTATTTTTTTTATCTTAGATGATCTTCCCAGCAACGGAAACAAATGGTTGAGGGCACCAGCCTATAAACTCTTCTTCCTATGACTGGTATTTTCATTCTACCACTGCAGTAACCACCAAAAACATACAGAGACAGGCATGACTTTGGCTGATTACACAATTAAGTTTGTGAGATGGGAACCCTAAAACTTCATCCAGGTCCTATTGAAATAGCTTAAGAAAGTCCTCCTGCCTTCACAACATGGTGGATGGAGCTTACAGCGGGTTATTTCTGTCTCAGCGGATACTTCATCTTTGGTGGGAACTGGATAGGGCATTTTGAAAGTTTTGGGAAAAATGCTGATGATTCTAGTTGATGTAGGAACAAACTATACAGATGTTTCCAACAAAGTTAGCTTCAGAGACTGGGAAGTGTTCACATCCTGGACTCCTTGTCAGTGGCTGAACTACTCCCTGAAGGATGAGCCAGAGCCGCTAAGCTAGTGCTCTTCTCTAGATTTGAGAAAGGCATCTATCTCTCCCCATTATTTACAGAGATAGGACCATCTACCTCCTGAGCCTAAAGTTGGCATTTGTGAATACCTACTAACTCCCAGTGCTCAGAGGTTTGAATGGGTCGAGATTTGGAGATGTGACACCCTAAGACTCCACATTCCCAACAAGGCCACAGAGGCAACACTCACAACAAACTGAAGCCCGAAGCAGTATTTTAGAAGGTGTCTTTAATCCAAAAACTGTGATCTAGTGTTCTCTGTGTAACAGCAATGAAATGAAAATGCACACAGTGCAAAGTGAAAACACCCTTTGGCTTGGCATGGGCTTCATTTCACAGGTGCTTTTCTGCCACTAGTTGCTCCCTAAATTAATCTAAAGCTCAAGAAAAACCCACATCAAGCTATTTAGATAGGAAAAAAAAATTTAACTGGGTCCTTCCCTTGGTCTTCTCCTGTGGGTTCCTGCATGCTCCTGCAGGAACTTGCCTCCTTCTTCCACCTGAGCTATTTGCATGGGCTTCCACACAGCACTTAGCTTTCCTGGGTGGGACTTTTCCAAGGAACTTAGCCATCCCAATTGCTAGGTATCATGGCATGATTCATCTGGAGACTTTTACAACGCAGACATATCCCACTCATCCAGGCACCCAGGCTGTCATGATAGTCTAGCCAATACAGTCAATGGAGGCAAGGTCATGATTCACTTCATTCCAAAACAGACATCTAAAATGGGCAGATGAATCGTGCCCTACAAGTGCCTGTTTCTCTCCACTGACTGATTGCAAAAGCAGACTGGGGTGAGTAGATCAGCTGGAGATGTCCATGTCGCAGCCATCAGAAGGCAACTGGCACGAATAGTTTCTGGTCAGTGTGAGCTGCCTCCCTCCCTCTTTTAATGCAGTGGAAAGAGAGATTTACTTCTAGAGGTTGAGATGATGTTATTTGTCCCATCTTCCCTCCTTGGGTCAAGATAAATTGCCCTCTAATGTTAACTGAAGTTATTCTTCTCCCAGAAGGGCAGCTGAGGTGAAAAGAGGTGTCTAAGTTTCGGAAATCAGCTGAATATCCTTTGCTTTCTCAGGCACTTCCTACCTTGTCCACCTAAAGCCCATTTACTGAAGGGCACATTCTTGGCTGAGCTGTTTATCTTGGTTCTAGACTCCTACCTAGAATCATTTGGGATCCAGAAATGGATGCCCCTGTGTCTTACTTGCCTGGAAAGGACTCATATGTGAAGTCTATTTCATGCACAGTTAGCAAAACCACTGAGATGTGGTACCGGACCATCTGAATGTTTATTTCCTTTCTGCTTCTGTAGCCTCTTGACCAGGTACCCACCAGGAAGGGAGCTAGCTGGTTGCAAGGACCCTTCTCCCATAAAAAGGACAGACATCTTCAATCATTTTTTATCATAGCCTACAGAAGCGCTAAAGTCAAGCTAATTTCTTCTTAACTCCAGCAATGATAGAATTCTTATACTTCTTTTTGGTTAGAGAAAGGAGAATGAAGCATATTCCCTGACTGCTCTGTTAATAATTCAAACACACCAGGCTGATCGCAAATGAAAACCACACAGCAAAAATCACTGTAAACAGAAATACACACTGCCCAGGCAGGTTTCTGTTTGTCATTAAGTCTGAGTAGAAAAGTCAATCAAGAGATTTAATTAGAAGAAAAGGAAATTATACTTTAAAAATCCATTTAGTTTTAGTAATCAAGGTTATTATTAGAAGCACCAGTAAAAACACTTTAAAAAAAATCTATCTAATTAGCTACATATCTGCTGATCTCTGCACAGCTGACTTGTTTGTCTCCAAGGCTTCAACCAACATAATGGTTCATGGACACTCCTTTCAGCAGACTTACATTTATCTGAGAACAGAATTTGCACTCAAGTTTTGTTAGGTTTTTTTTGGTGTTTGTTTGTATTGTATTTCGGGTTTTTGTTTGTTTGTTTGTTTTTATTTCACTTTTCTCATTTTAACCAAAGCAATTCACAGATTGACAGTGAAAGCCGGCTCTCCATGTCCTTGTGACAGTACAGCAAAGCTGGCATTACTTTGCGAAAATACAGCCCTACAATTCAACCTGATCAGAAAGACCCAGTATTAAGCTTTGCAAAGCACATACTTGGATTAAGCAGGTGTGGAAATGCTTTGCTAAACAGTAGAAAATCTTTCCTAGACTGTACTTTCAGGATGTTACCAAAATGCCCGGCATGGCTCCCAACTTGCATGCACTTATGTGTGAATGTTTCTAGTAGCATGAGTACTGTTCCTTACACACGAGAATAGCATTGATATTGGATCCATAGGAGAGGTTTTCTCCAAATAGTTTCTATTCTAGCAGGGCTACATTTCCATTCCCTTTCCTCTATAGCACAGGAAATTTTACTGCTTATGGTAGTGAGTTTACGTGGCATTCCTACAGCATCTAGCTCAGAGCTGGGTTTTTTAAATTCTCAAGGTCCAAATTGCTTGAGTCTTCAGAGCCAGTTTCAGTGCATGGAATTTACATGGTAAGGTCCAAATATATAGAGCACACTGCTGAATTGTGTGATGGTTGGTCAATTTGTGGTGTTCCCCTTCCAAAGACTTGAAGCATGGTGTCTTCTACTGTTGGTGTTACTTCTTTGTGTAGCTCTGAAAGCACTTTTGACTGTCTAATCCCCAGGCTTCCTCAGCTGCCAAATTTTCTGTAAAGCCTATCTGCTTTTTTCAAAGATGAGCTTGGCTTTCAAAAAAAAGAAGTATAGTTTTGACCCTCAGGTTGCAAAGGAATGAGCTGAGCTCTATGAACTGAGCATTTTTGGGCAGAAGCAGCACAATCATGAATTAAGGCATTAAGAGGATGAAGAAAAGGGAAGGAAGATATTAAAGGTAGAGTTTCTTGCCTTATTGGGCCTTTAGGGAACTTCAGGAGAGAGATGAGGTTGTTTTGGGGAGGGATGATAGTGGAAAGGATGCTTTCTGGAGAGGCAAATGCAGAGGAAATGAAGATGCTGATTTTCTGTGCCCATTCCTGTGGACCAAGTACAAAGGTGAAAGCCAGCCTGACAGCATTTCTTCTTCCTTGTTTTTTTTCCAGGTCCTTGGCAATTGGCCACCAGTATTCCTCCCTAGGGACTCAGCCCATCCTCTGCGGGAGCATCCCAGGACTCGTACCCAAGCAGCTACGCTTCTGTCGGAACTATGTGGAGATCATGCCCAGTGTAGCAGAAGGAGTAAAGATTGGGATCCAGGAATGCCAACATCAATTTCGAGGGAGGAGGTGGAACTGCACAACTGTCAATGACAGCTTAGCCATCTTTGGGCCAGTGCTAGATAAAGGTGAGTGCACTGTTACTGATTTGGCAAAAGCAACATCTATGATGGAGTAGCAGCAGAGATCTTCAGAAACCTACTGTGAACACAATTGCTTCTCATAGTGTCATGTAAATGGGCTGCAAGAGACAGGACTTTCTAACTTTCTAACAGGGAGAGAAAGTACATATGCGCCTCCCAAATGCAACAAGGGTGTTACCCACCAAATCCATTTTACAGCAGACATCCAGTCACAGGTAACCACTATTTCTACCTCAGTTCCTACTGGGATTGTATAGGTAACCCAGAGAACTGGGAAGTGCCCCATTTGGCACTGCACAGAGAGTGGCATCATCTCTGACCCTGCTTGGAGCAGGAGGTTGAACTAGAGAACTCCCAGGGTCCCTTTCAACATGAATTATCCTATGCCCTTTGGAAGGAACACAAAGGTTTATTGTGTTTTCAGTGGTCAAGCTGGATGTCTGGCTCCTTTTCTGATCCCATGGCATTTCATGATGTTTTCAGCTCTCTCAATGATTATGGAGGGGAAATGATTGGCTGTTGGGGATGGTTCCTAGGAGCTGGACTTATCAGATAACATCAGTTTTGATACCAAAATGGGATACAGTAAAGATCAAAGGCCTGAGGAAATCACCATCAATTAAGCGTTCTTCTTTCATTAGTTCTGAACATGGCAAATTAAGACAGAGTGCTGATTCAGACAACTGATTCTGACATAGCACCCATTGATATACCCTGGCTAAGTCTGAGTATCTTGTCTTTCCCTCTATAAGTTGGCAGGAACCTATTTTAGCCCGTAAGAACTGTTTTATCCTTCTTCGCCCTTGTAGTACGCCCTTTGAAGTCTAGCCTGCCTGCCTGTCTTTCTTTCTTTCTTTCTTTCTCTCTTCCTGTCTTTCTTTCTTTTTCTGTCTCTCTATCTGAAGCTTTCTCTTAGATGATCTTCAAGGTCTCTTCCAACCCAAACCATTCTATTCTACGATCTGGGATAGCTTCAGGGAATCTCCTGAGCTGGTGTATGTAGCTGATCTCACCAACCTTAGGGCAAGTTCTTCCAGCACTTGCCATCCGGAGATAAAGGTTTTCTTTGTTGTTTCCCTTCTGCATTACTCAGAAGAGATTTGGGCACTTCGTCTTGAGTGAATTTTGAAAAATAGGGCAACAAAGAGAGAGAAAAGCCTTGATTTGTATCATGGCAGGGCTTCCACCAACAATAAGAGGTGATTCACATGCACCCAGCAGGAGAAGGGGTGGTTACAGCTCATGGGGTTACCCCATTAGAGCTGTGGAGCTGAGGCACCATATTAATGCTGGTGTCACTATTCAGGTTTAGTGGTGAGAGGTCATCCCAAAATAATTATACCTGTAAGATCTTCTAGTGTGGTGCACTTATGGCCATCTCAAAGTATCATACCACAATGTTTTGCATGCAATTAAAACACCCATTCTGAGTGCATCACTCCTGGGTGACTAGAGCAGTTGAATTAGCCAGCAGAGACAAGCTGATATTTTTTCCTATACACATAAGCCCAGCATGACTTGCACAAGGTCATTGACTGGGCACAGGCAGTAAGTGTAACAGATGACACAATGTCTTTGCCTAGTCACAAGGCTGGATGTCCTCAAGGACACAAGGAGCACCTCATGCTCCCAGATGGTCTTGGTTTACACACTTCACATCCTCTGTGCATGATGAAAGCAATCCTCACCTCCTTGCCCACTGAAGGAACCACAGTCCCACAAGCTGCCCAATGTTCTGATCTCACAATGATGTCGACATGAAGGGTCTGTCCGCGCTTGAGACTGCAGGCAATCAGTAGCCAGGCTCAGGGAGGGAAAGAAGGCTGGGACGATTTCATAACTGAAGAATGTTGTTCCTTGAGGGAGAATCAAACCACCCTTCAGTTTTGCTTCACCTACAGCAGGAGGGGGGCGAAAAAAAACAGTTCAGTCACATTCCTGTGTAGCAGATCCCCCAGGGTAGGAACATATTTGAGCTCCTACCCAGAACAAGAGAAGAAGAAAAGGAAGCAAGCAAGCAAAACTCTATTTTGCAGCTTGGATTTTAACTCACCCAAGTGACTTAACTGCAGCTTCTCATTTGAGTCAATAGGGACCCTGTCCTCCCCCAGCACAAACCAGTGCAGTCACTAAAGCAACTCCCCTGTGCTTTACATGACTATCTGCAATTCTTTCATTGAAAAGGACTGATTTTAATGTCTTCAGGAAATACTTTCTAGGCCCAAATCTCACTGAGGCTGCCTCACTGTTTGGGCTGCCCTTGCTGCCTTGGTATCTCATTGCTAATTCAGGGCTAGGCTTGAGCTGTGATTCAGCAGTGCCAAAGTGTCAACAGACTCTGGTCCTGTTAAGAGCCGTGTTCTGATACCTTGTTTTAAATTTGGGCTCTTTTTTCCCATCAGCCTGTTTATGGAGAGAAATCCCACATGGTTTTGCCACAAGTCTGTTTATGTATGTATTTTTTTCTTTTTGCATTTCCATAACCAGGCCTAATGAATCATATTAATTGTAATGGTATTCATGAGCTTGACAACAAGGGAATGGTGATCCAGATCTGCTGCTACTTGGAGGCAACACTTGACAGGCTTGGCCTTATGTCTCTCTAGTTCTTCATATATCACTGAGGACATAGGAAGAACAGAAATCCCCCATCCCATCCAGCTATTTGATTACTGTGTTTTGCAGGTTCTTGGCTGAGGAATAAATGTTCCCCATCAAAGGGAACAGAGTCACTTTCTTTACTATGATGGGGAATGATTCAGGCATTAGCAGGAGGCGAAATTGCTACAGGGCTGTTGAAAAAGCGGTTTTCTCTTCCTTTGTGGTCTCGGGGGAACATATGAGCAGTTGTGCAGCTCCACAGAGAAACATTCAGACAGGTGACACTGTTGGGTCTTTCTTGCAAAGCACTAGGAAGTAGGTGTCTCAGTACCCTAGACTATTGGGAAAGCAAAGAATGCCTATATAGAAAAGAAGTGAGCCTTCTCTCTTTTCCTCTACCTAAACCCATCTATCTGTTTACCAGTCATATATAGAATCACAGAACCATAGAATAGTTCGGGTCGGAAAGGACCTTAAGGTCATCTAGTTCCAAACCCCTGCCATGGGCAGGGACACCTCCCACTAAACCATGCCACCCAAGGCTCTGTCCAACCCTGCCTTGAACACTGCCAGTGATGGAGCATTCACAACTTCCCTGCGCAACCCATTCCAGTGCCTCACCACCCTCACAGTAAAGAACTTCTTCCTTATATCTAATCTAAACTTCCCCCGTTTAAGTTTTAACCCATTGCCCCTTGCTCTATCACTACAGTCCCTGAAGAAGAGTCCTTCCCCAGCATCCCCATAGCCCCCCTTCAGATACTTGAAGGCTGCTATGAGGTCTCCACGCAGCCTTCTCTTCTTCTCCAGAGAAGAGGCTACAGTTCATACAGAGTCATAGAATAGTTAGGGTTGGAAAGGACCTTAAGATCATTGACTTCCAACCCCCCTGCCATGGGCAGGAACACCTCACACTAAACCATGCCACCCAAGGCTCTGTCCAACCTGGCCTTGAACACCACCAGCAATGGAGCATTAAAAACTTCCCTCAGCAACCCATTCCAGTGCCTCACCACCCTTACAGTAAAGAATTTCTTCCTCATATCCAATCTAAACTTCTCCTGTTTAAGTTTGAACCCATTAACCCTTGTCCTCTCACCATAGTTCCTCATGAAGAGTCCTTCCCCAGCATCCCTATAGGCCCCCTTCAGATACTGGAAGGCTGCTATGAGGTCTCCATGCAGCCTTCTCTTATCCAGGCTGAACAGCCTCAATTTTCTCATCCTATCTTCAAACAGGAGGTGCTCCAGTGTCCTGATCATCCTCGTGGACCCTCTTCTGCACTTGTTCCAACAGTTCCATGTCCTTTTTATGTTGAGGGCACCAGAACTGCACACAATACTCCAAGTGAAGTCTCAAAGGGCAGAGTAGAGGGGCAGGATCACCTCCCTCGACCTGCTGGTCACGCTTCTTTTGGTGCAGCCCAGGATACAGTTGGCTTTCTGGGCATATGTAATTTCTAGTTTCCCAGAAGATGAAATCTCAACTACTGGACAGCTGAAAGGACCCCTCACTTGAACTTTTCGGAGTCATTTCTAGAGGAAAAAGAAATGTTCTCATTTGTTTCTTTACCTGTATTTTGTGAAGCAGTGGATCATAGTGGTGTGAAGCAGCGCCATAGAGGCAGGACATTAAGTGTTCACCTTAGCCACAGCCAATGCCTACCCATTCACCTGAGAGGTGTGGCAGTTTGTAAGGCAGTTGCCATATCTTTCAGTTTCCCAAGGACAAGGGATATTTTTGAGTTGCCTTTAAAAATACAGAAAACAAAACTCTGGAAGATATAGCAAGAGGGACACGCCACCACTGACAACAGAAAATCGATGGCGCAACCTAACAGGTGTTTTCCATCTCAAACTTTAGTGCAATATATTGGGAATTGTGTCTTTTGCCCTGCTTTTAGCTACAGTAGATGAAGACGCTGCTCAAGTTGTGGTGCATTTTATAATCTCCCAGTGCTGTGCGAGTTCTCTTTGAAACTCCTCTGGGCAGAAATATGAACCAATCTCAAGAGAAGTAACACAATAAAAACTGATCACGGCCCTGTCTCTTTAAAGGACCTCAGCACATAATTAAGTCAAAATAAAAGTCTCCTCCATCTCCTCCCTCCATTCAATAAAAGTAAATTACCTCAAACTATTTAAGCCCCCAGTTCGTTTAAATTTAAAAAGGGAGCCCTTGCCTATCTATTTCTTTCACTCACTCCCACCTCCTTCTGCTAAAGACTGGCTGGGGCTTTAAACCTGCCAGCTGGACTGAGAAATGGTTAATAGTTATTGTGGAGGAGCAGCTTTTAATGAACTATTGAAGAATGATACATTGATGGACTAATGGGAGTTTAAGTCGCTCTGTAATGAAACAGGTTCTCAGCACAGACCCATTGTGGTGTAAATACAGCACGTCTCTCCCACTGTTTGGTCAGGACTAAATAGCAGAGGCCAGAGGGGGGTCAGCTTATGGGGTCTCCGCTTTAGTTAATCAATCTGATTGGATTAGGGTCACTGCGATCCCTAATAATGTCAAAGGTTATGCCAAACTGGATTAAATGCTTTGTTGGGGAGGGCTCAGATTCTTTCAGCTTTCTCTGATGCGGCTTGTTTATTAGAGTTTAACACTCATGCAACCTTGGGAAGCCACCTCGTCCCTTTTTGTAGATTGGGCCATTTGCTGGCGTGCGAGGGGTTTGAACCAGCCAGGGCGGGCGAGTGCGCGTCCTGCGGCTTTGTCAAGTGTCTGCACCCATCGGATGTGCCCTCTGAGGACATATATCAAATTCTCCACTGGACAAATGAGAGCCTAATGGGTGATGGAGAGGCTTGGAGGCATAAATTCATTCCAGAAATAGTTATTGGCCATCGACCCTGTTAGAAGGCAAATGATGAGAGCCACAAAAGCAGTGTAGTGTCATGCTCCCCTGGATTAACCCTGTTCCTGTCCAGCAAAGAGATGTCCTTTTTGATACAGTTCCTGTTCATGAAGTTAACAGGATGAGCATGGACAAAATATGGAGTATTCAAGACCACTTGATTTCTTCATTATTCAATTCAGTAGATGTCTTGTCTTCCAGGTGGTATCTCCCTGTCATCTTCTCCAGGGACACCATGAAACATTAAGGAATTGCTATTGTCTTCACTTATGATGTTCTCACAGATGACACTGTTTTACAGACATGGTAGAGTGCCCTTTAGAAAATGATAATAATCTTCTTGAAGGCCACTCAACAATGGAAAGAGGCAGCAATGCTGGTGCTATATTGGTAGAGATATGAGATCTCTGGGTTTCAAATGCCTGTTTCCTTCCCACAGTAGAGCATACACTGAATGTTTACAGCCTGCCAGGACTGTCAGATTATTCAAGCAGACTTCTTGAATGATGCAGCCTGGAGAATTTCCCCTCAGGACTTCTGGAATGAAACCAAAATCTGGATTTGACTATGATATCTCTTCCCAAAGGATATCTTGCCTTGACATACCACCGAGAGATAGACAATATACCTATCTTCCCTTTTACAAGTCTCCTCATATCTAATGCAACACTACTCTGGTGTTGACGACCAGACACTATATTTTCCTTTGCTAGATTCAGAATAGCTCTTCCAGAACTGAGCTTTTTCTTTGCTACTAGCAGTTTTTAAAACAGTAAAAATTGAGGCCTGCCGAAAGGCAGCAAAAGTTTGAGTCCTTCATATCAGACAGCAAGACAGTTCAAGGGAGTTCCATTTGATGCTGGGGTCCTCTGGGGCATGATTCATCTGATGCGTTCTAGACAGTTAGGATTACATTATTCACACCCTGAAGTTTCTATATCTCCCCATCAATCGCTGAGGGAATCCAGGGAGACCGGCTCTTGATGAGAAAACTCCTGCTTCCAGGGACTGCATGAAGGGCAGGGGAGGCATTTGTCTGGCTCATGAGGGATGTGGGATTCAGGTCACATCCAGTTTCATCTGGGATGCTGAGCATTGTTATATTTGCAACTACGCTTATTTTGGATTCTAGACCGTTTGTGGATAAGTTCCATGTCTTATCTCTCTCAAGAAAGTCCAAACGTAACTGTATTCATGGGTTGACTCTTTTTTCCCTGTTACTACTATGGATAAGAAAGCTCATCTTGTGCCTAGTGAAATCCATGTGAGTTTTTGTCCAGGTTTAGTAAGAACAGAACAAGACCCCTATATTCGTTTATAATACCCCGGAGACACAAGTCTCCACCATATTTCTTTCTTGCTCTGTCGTAACAATATTGCTCCACAGGCTCTCTGATAGGCCTGATCTCATCTACCAAAGTTAGATGTCAAAGTCTGAGCTAGTCACCCCAGGCTCCCTTTGTAGTCAGTGGAGAACAATCAGCATCTCCAGAGAGCAATTCATCTGACCTATCTTAGACACCTACCTCAGGATAACATGAATCATACCAAGATGTTTATTTCTCTCCATCGACTATAGAGGGAGCCTAGGGCTACAGGCTCAGACTTCCATGTGTACTTCTTAGAGGCCCATTTTGAGGGCAAATAGTTCCTACTTCTCATCTTTCTCCTGTTAGAAAGCAGTCCTTACATCTAGCATCTGTTAGAGAGGCCTTTTTACTAATGCAAGAACATGGCTCTGGAAAGGATCTCCTGGACCACTGAATACAGGCAGTCCTTTCCTATTTCAGGCATAATACCATCTTGTAATGTTTTGCATGATTTAAAATTAATAAGTTTAGCAGACCTCATCATATTTTCCTGATGGCATTCTGGCATCTCAGTTGTCTCTGTGCCAAATGCTTCCCCCTCTTCCCCTGCTCTAGATGAGACTTCTCCACTTCTGCAATAAAGTAAGGCATGAGCAGAAAGCCACAAGATACCTATCCATCCAGGAGGTTAGTTACATGTAGGAGGTACTCTCTGCTCTCTCATGAAACTCTTCCCAAGAGGATCTGATTTCCAACCACACCCCGTCTACCTCTCCGCTAATGGCAATTTGGGCAGCTGCCCTGGTATCAACAACGGAGATCTACAAACTCTACCCTGTAACTATGGGGAAGGAAACTGGAAGGATC
Organism: Amazona ochrocephala; assembly: GCA_039720435.1. Lineage (NCBI taxonomy): Eukaryota > Metazoa > Chordata > Aves > Psittaciformes > Psittacidae > Amazona > Amazona ochrocephala. Next base: position 105,053,611 of record CM077876.1, read on the forward strand.
AGGATTGAAAATGTGACTATGCAAGCTCCACTCAGCCATCAAGATGCATAAATACTGCAGGCAACAGATTTGCCAGTGCTGCTGAGAAAGAGACTGGCAGATCCTGGCTGAAGACAGAATCCTTGCTTGTGTTTTATGTCAGTATAAACTGAGTTTGGAGCTGGGGATTACCACAGGGGATAGGACAGTTGTAAGTGTCTATCACTGCACTGCATTAAGTCCATGTTCCAGGCCACAGCTACAGAACATATTGACAGCTGCAGCATTTCTGAACTGGCTTTTATGTAGCTAACTCCACAGGAAGCAGCATTGGATGAGTGGGGGGGAACGCAGTATGAGGATGTGTAAATGAACTGTAGCCACATCTCTGGTTTGTAGCCCACATCAGTACTGGGAGATTAGCAGCTTCCCCTGAGCCTTGGCAGGAGGTTAAATTGCAACGGCAGCAAACAGAGATGCTGAGGAAACTTGCCAACATGTTTGCCCCTCAGCCTTTAGGAGCAGGATACCAATGAGGTGGTGCAGGAGCACCTCTTACTATTGGAGCTGCTGGTAGGGCCAGGTCACTGTCAGAAGGGGTCACTTCATCCTCTTGTGGCTTTAGAGGTGTTCAAGGACAAGAACTAGGCAGCCCTCTGGTACATTAGGATAGCACCCAGAAGACTACAATTAATATCACATTTTGCCCTTCATCCCCATTGAAGCTGGAGGCTGCACATGGCCTGGGCTTGGTGGGCTCAAGCATTTTCTTGGTTTCTTATTGAGAGGCCCTGACCTCATCACCTCTCCAGCTGCAAAGTGATCCCAGGCTAAAGATCTGGCTCTTGTGCATCTGTACAGTCCTCTGGAGATGAGACAGCCCATGTAAACAGCTGTAAACAGCCAACACCCAGGCACGGGCTGCAAACCTGGGCGAGTAGTGATGGTGAAAAGGAAATGGTAGCAATGCCAGGAGCTGATCCTGTTTGTTTTCTGAGCTCCCTCTACCTCCCACTGCACAAGTCCTCATCTGTCAAACCTGACATGGAGATTTTTCCTGGCGACTAAAACATTAGACGAGGGATCAGGGAGGGGAGAAGGAACAAGATAGCCCGTGGCTACAAAACCGGTAGCGTCTCTCCTGGCGGTGGGAGGCACTGGAAACTTCTGCCTCAGGCAGAGTGCACAATGTGATGGGCTGGCCGGGAGCAGGCTGTGCGGAGTTATAGATTTATTTCCTTCCCCCTCCCCGGTCTCCCCCTTCCCTGCTGGGTACATTGCATTCCCCAACTGGGCCCAGGCTGGTTGCAACAAGGAGCTCCCTCTGCCGCATCCCAGAGTGCCAAGTCCAAGCGTGGGAGCTAGTCCTAGACAAAAGGGAACAGTAGAGGGAGCTGATTAGCATCCCTTTGTCCCTAGAGAATCCCGGCCCTAAATGGGCCCTTGGCGCGCAAACACACGCACGCATGGACTGGAGCCAGCGGGGGAAACGGAGACGGCAGAGGTCTGGTCGCCTTCATCCAGGCGCTGGGAGGGAAAGGGGACACGGTGGATTTCAGCCCTAAGCACCACTATGGGGTGGGTTGGTCCCAAGCCAAGGTGCCCTGTCCTCAGGTCCACAAAGGTGGGTTTTGCTAGTTGAGAAGCTGGACATGTGTCTGCCCATGCTCCTGGGTACCAAACAGCCAAAACAAGCAAAGTCTTCTGACAAAGAGGGATCCAAGCCTGTGAATGTGGCTTTTCCTTCCTGTGAGATGTGTTGTGAGCTGGCAGTGCTGAACGGATATGGGAATTTTAAGGCCAGAAGGGGCTGTGGGGTCATCTGTTTGGATTCCTGTATAACAAGCAGAGAATTTCCTCCCTGAGCAGATATAACAGGGCAGGAAGAGAAAAAACAGAGCATATAAAGATGGCCTGCATGCCTCTTTCTGCACTATGGGCTTACACAGCAGGGGATCAGGGCTGTCTTCTGCCAAGCAGGCAGAGCAGACAGTCAGGGCACTTTCTGACAGGAGACAGGTTATCATGCTCTCTGCTAAGGTCTGCTGCAGGATGAAGTGTGCGCCTTGATGGGCCACCTTCGCCTATTCTTTGCTTCCTCACCCGCATCTTTCAGGGAGAGCCTCCTTCAAAGGAAGGACTCGTCATCCAGGAAGAGCCATAGGATTAACAAACAGTCAGGGATCAGCCTGCAGGAGACAGAATGGTTCAAAAGGATTGTTATGACAGTGTGAGTCTCTCTGTTGTGCATGTGAATGATGTGCTCATAGGAACGATGAGGACACAGCTGACTTTAGACTGAGCAGTGAGGACAAAGCCAGAATAGGAGAAAAGTAAGCTTTTGGGAACTTAGAAGTCTCAAGAGATGCAAAGTCACAGAATCAGAGAGTTTCATGTCAAGCAGCACCCAGCTGAAGTGGGTAGGGACTTTCCACCACTCCAGGGTAGGTAAAAGTGCTGCACAGACGGGGCATGTTATGGAAAACCAGCATGAGAGATGTGAAGCTGAGGCATCTGGGGACTGTGTGAAGTAGACCCCAAGACATTAAGTAGGAGAGTGCGTGGTGCGCTGTCTCCTGCTCACCTTTAACATGCTTCCATGGGGCACTGACATGCTTCTGGAGAGTATAGCAGATCATTGTAAAACGGGCTCATGAAAGAGGGCTATAGGTATGTCACAGTATGGATATGCGCTGAAGGAAACTGTTGTCATTTTGGTTTGGTTTGGGTGGGCTTTTTTAGGAAGTAGAAGCATGGTGAGCCTCAGGGAGGCTCAGGAAGTTTTGGCTGTAGGTGACCCTAAAATCCAATGGCAAAGCACAGACAGAAGGCTGAAGAGCCCGCCAGATCCTGGGAAGCACACAGTCATCCACATTGCCGGAGGTGGAACTCAAGAGTGGGTAGAACTTGTGGGTGGAGGAATAAAGAGTGGCTTTCACTTTTTATTTCATCTTGGCTCATCTCGCCTTTCCAATAGAGGGAAACAGTTTACAAAGCATACATATTATTTTTCTGGCTTCTCATCCTGGACTAGTGATGGGGACCAAGGCTTAAAAGAGAGTTTTTGGTTCTGGCTCTGCTTTTGGCTGTCATGCAGACAGTGGAGTAGGTCCTCCTTCCTCTGCATCTCCGTTTCCCACAGAGTTCACCACAGAAACAGCTGGATATTTCAAAGAGAGTGGTACCAAAGTAGGTCATATGTAGGGCCCTGCAGCTCTTGCAACATCATGTAAGTTTTTTATTGGCCTACTTATGACTGTTGCTCTCAAGTTTGATCGACAGGGCACTAATGCTTCATGGAACACTTCCTGGTAGGCTGCAGTTTGTTGACTAAGCATCTGGCACGATTTCCTCTCCATTATTTCCAGGTGCTAAATCACATTAAATGATAGCTAATAATTATGGTTTATCCTTTCCTAATCATGCTACTTTCCCAGGGAAGCTGTTGCTACAGGGATGTTGTGGGAGTGTGAATGGGTGGGGAGGGCATAAAGAGATATTTCTGTTCACCCGGAGCCATAAAAAAGTTGGAGACCCCTTAGGCTAGGCACACAAGATCCAGCCTAGGAGATATTATACCTTGTCAAAAATGCATTTATTTATTTTATAGGCCAGTTTTCCACCAGAAAAGGCAGCTGTATCAAAAATTGGATGTTTTGCCGGCAACATTTCAAGGCAAAAAATGCGCAGCTATGGATTTCTTGTTGTGTTTTGCAAATTTCTGATAGTTTAATTTGAGTAATTGAAGCCATTTTACTTCTTTTGATTTTGAATATGGTCTTATTTCAAGATAGAAAATCATTAAAATATCAAAAAAGCACACTGCTGTACCTTCAATATTTTATAGAATATTTATATTCTTGAAGAATATTTTCTATTATTGAAGCTGAATGGTTTTATCTTGTAAAACAAAACATTCTGATATTATGAAGATAACATACTTCAACAGTCAAAAGTATCTTTTTTTTCTCAGTCTTTTATCACATGGAAAAATTCAGACTCATCTGATTTTCAGCACCTAAAAAGAAAAGAAAATGAAAAGGAACTTCCCATAACATGGTAACTCGATTTTTTGGCCCTCATTACTAGCCTTAGGTATGACATGATCTCCAAACTTCTTCATTCTGACAGGCTACCTAAATCAGATTAACTGAGAGTGAAGTATTAGCAGTGGTCTCCTTACGGACCCCTCTAAATTCATAAAGCAGCCTTATAGCTCTATAAAATAAGAGTTGTGACATAGGCCCCAAATCTGTGACTTATTCTCCCCCATTATCTACACATTATGAAGATACTCCAGCAGGAAATTGCACAGGTTCTTCTCAGAGAAGAAACAAAATGTGGAAAAGTGTTTTGGTGCTGTTGGGTTTTCTGTTCTTAAAACATTTTCAGTCTGCTTTCGTAACTGAAATTCAGATAGGTAGATTCCTTGACAGATGAATTAAAAGACATACACGTGTCTTGAGAGAAGTAGATGGGAGCTCTGTGGGGCACAGCCAGTCTGTGTTAGATGTTCAGTCTGTGACCAGCACAGCAGTACTCTGGTGAGATTTGTAATTGAATTATCATTTGTGCCCAGCATCTGAAATGAAGGATATTCTCTGCATTTAGCTCCCCTGAGCACAGTGTCTTCTCAATCAAAAGTTAATGTGCATCACTTGCACCTGAACATGAGACACGACTTTGTGATTCTGAAGGCAAAACCCTGGCAAATAATAGGTTTTGTAAAATTCTGTATACGGCATTATAAATTATAACCCTGGTCCAAACACATCCCTATATGATGTCATTGATCCCTGTGGACCAGGAAAGACTTGAGGAGGATATAAATGGTTTTCTTGTCGTAAACTACTCTATACTTCCACTGAGAAAAACAATGGAGCCTTGCCTTTTTGTATTGCTTCTCAAGAGGTCAGATGGACACTGAAGATATTGGACTTCGCAGCCAGCAGAAAAGCACCATCTCAGTTTTCAGTTCCACATCTCCATTGTTTGTCCCAAGCCTTCGATAACTATATCAAACAATCAATAATCTATATGTAACAATAATCAAACATAAGAGTTAAAAACTCTCTCTAAAACCTCCTCACTTCAACCAGAGCCAACCACTAATCTCCAGAATATTCCTGCCCCATCAGTATTATTCATATTCATAGCCTTATTCGTGTTAAGGCTACTGTGACTTCCCTGAAATCTTTAAATCAACCTGAGATAAAACCAGTGTTTTTTTCAAAAAGGACAAGGAAAAATGAAAAAAGGTGTTTGTTTTGTGGGTTTGTTTGTTGGTTTAGGGTTTTTTTAAGGATTCCAAATAGATCTCCATGTTTAACCTGACTTTTCATGTAGATACTTTGGAAATGGACGATACTCCTCTCTAACAGTCATATTCACGATTACAGTTCTGGTGCAAGCCTCATACAGCAGTGCTGCCTATGAAATAATAGTTATTCAAAGTCTGCAGAGTAGGATAGGTGCAATTAAAAAAAATACGTATAAGCATTACAGTCTTACTGGAAAAGAGGCTGTAATCACCAGTGTTGCAACTCAGTGAGGTCACTGCGTCAAGCACTCTGAACTGTTAACTACACGTATTTGCCTATTTTATCGGTTTGACCACTAATGTGGTTGACCAAAAGCTGGAAGCATATTGGGCTTTTCTAGCTAGGGCTGGCTCTGATATTTCAGATGCTTGAGGCTAACTGCTAGTTTAGTAATACAAGGCTGCACTTTCTTTTGTGAGGTTTGTGCCTCCTGATGTTTTAGACTTTTCTTTGGTTCCATCAACCCTGCCAGAAGAAGAGTGGGGTTCTTATTTTAGACTGTGCAACCGAGCACTTGGTCTTGCTTAAAAGAGCAGAAGATCTAAGCTGGATACTGATTGGGATCAGACGGTTTGGGGTGAACAACAGTGCGGTGGATCTTCTTCACTTAATAAGCCACATGTGACGTACAGCAGGAAGTCTGGGGTAGCGGTGTACCAGAACTACCTCAGGTGATGATGGTGGCTCCTCTGGAGCTGGCCTGAGCAAGCAAGCCACATCCCAGAGTAATTCAAGACAGTGATATTGGGATTATAGTCCCCAGACAGCATAGCCCTACTGCTAACCAACCACAAGCCAAAGAACCATATGCAAAACGCTGGAGAGCCACATGTGATTCAGGAGCTGCTGGGGAGCCACTCAGCTACTCACCAAAGTTAATGTCCAAACCTACCTTGAACTTAAGCTACTCACCTGAACTAATACACAAACTGCCCTGCCTTAAAAAATGTTTTATCTCAACTTCGCCAACTGAGGTTAACCAGCCTAGGTGAAGTATGCGTCTTTGTGTGGGGCTTATCAGCTGGGAGCTCTTCGTTTTTGTGCTTGATCTCTAAGCAGCTCTGTGAGACTGTGGGAATCTGCAGATCAGATTTTGTTTATTAAGTCAAATGTATTTACTCAACAGGACTTTGAGCTTCAGAGACTGTTGCATTTAGCATTAAAATAAGGGTAAACACAGACTCTGAAATTTTAAGAATTCCTTCAGTTCCTCACCAAAATCTCTCTTCTAAATGAGATGACATCTCCAGGGTGAAGTGAAAACCCATTCTTAGCTTTGCTTTGCTCAGCTGTGTTCTCAGGTAGTTCTTGAACTGTCTGTAGGCTTCCACCACTCCCTAAAATAAGACCAAAGTTGATGGTGGTGCCCACAGTGCCTATGCTTATCCAGAATAGAAGACCAAAACCAAAGATTAGAGCAAAAGCATGCTAAAATCTTCATCATAGCCAAGAAACATTGTAGAAAAATTGCACATATTCAAGAAAACCCAGAGGATGGTGGGACCTGGGGGTGATATACGGGCAGGAGTTAACATTTGTTCCCAGTACTGGCATTGCTCCACTATGGGAGTAGGATTGGGCAGTGTATGGGTGACTCAACTTCAACAGCTCCAGGTGGCTGACTGCCTTCCACAGCAGGAGGTCCAGCAGTGTCCACAACACCTGAACACTGTCACTGATCACCAGTGACTTACCCAGCATGGGAGCCACAGATGAATTTCTGAAGAGTAACACTCAGCTCAAGAGCAACAGTGTGGTCTTCAGGAATAAGCCAGGAACCAAACCTGATTTCCTGTAGCCCACTGACACTTTTACACCCTCCCCAGCTTCTATCCATTGTCAACACATGCAAAGGCTCCATATCCCATTGCCAGTTGCTTAATCCATTCCTTCCCGCCCCACTGTCAATACAATAATACCCCACTGAGGAGATCCACCCACCAGGAAATCCTCCTTTAACACCCTGCAAAGGAGTAGCCAGATTTATCTGTGCTGCTGTGCTGGAAAACAAAATGAGGGCTCATCTGCTCTAATCCCCTCTTAAGATTTCAAGATGAGGCCTGTGTTCACATATTAGCATATCTAACAGCTCCTGTGTGTGCAGTGCAAGGCTACTGCTCCATGGAGGTAAATCACGCACTATATTTCAGGTACCCTACTATCTCCCTCTGAAGACATAAATGGCTGAACCTTTGCAACGACCTCATAAAAATGCCTGAAATGAAGGCTTGGGTTAAATGGGCTTGAAGATCTCCTGAAGAATGAATCTCGTGACTCATACACAGCCTTCTGCTGGAGAGTTGTGGGGGTGACTCCTTACATGTGATGCACAGCATTTCCATTGGACTCAGTTTTGGCATGGCAGCTGTGACTTCCTTGTTGTAGGTAGGATATAGGCACTCTAGTCTGAGGAAAATTCTGGGATTTCTGCAGCTCATTTGCACTGGCATGACAGTAAAGCCTTTCAAGGCTCTCACAAGTCTTGAAAAGCCTTGGGAAGGTCTCAAAAACCTGTGGGCAGATGTCATCTGTGAAGGTGTCCACTTGGGGTGTGGGTGACTGAACTTTTTCATCACTGCTGCTCTTGAGGCTTTGCTGTTTCGTGCTGAAAGTCTTAAGCTTGATAGGAAGCACTGGGAATCTCAGGGAGCACAAGTTTTCATGGCTTGTGGTGGATGCCAGGGGGCTGGGAGGAGTAGGGAGTCCAAGGGCCACCATCAGCACTGACTAGTGTGAAACCCTGTTCTCAGTCATGCAAGACTTTCGTGTCCTCGCTGTTATACCACCCACTGTGCGCTGCATGTAACACACCCGGCCTTGTTGTAGGGAGTTGTCCTAGGTAGGCTTTTGTACTGAACCACTATTAGAGGTACCTGAAATTGCTGGAGACTGGACTTTCTGACCACGGTTGTGAATCAGGCCTGGACGATGCTAAACTGAAGACTGGGTGATTTAATCCCAGCCTTTTCCCAAGACCTAACCCAACTTGGTCCTCTTAAGATAAACAAACTCAGATGGCTGTTGTGGTTTTTTGGGCCATGATTTCCACTTAACTAACTCCTTCATTTTGGTAGTCCCTGCCTATCTGGAAGCAGGAAATACTAATATATCTGCTAAACTCCTGAATGACGTTGTCCACTGGAGACTTGTTGGGCCATGTAATATGCAAGCCCAACAGTTTTTACTCCTCCCAGCTAACCTGAGAGAAGCATCTATTTGGAGAGATGCATTTTCAGGCCTGTAACCATCAGAACTTTGTTGTGCCAGCACAAATCCCAGTTCCCCTTGCCATACTCCATCCTGCAAGCCTTTTGCTGGCAAGTCTGGAACTGCACTGAAGGCGTGAGCTTTTTGCATGATTAAAGGTTGCAGGACTGAGCTGATTAGAAAGATTCAGCACATTCTCCAATCAGAGCATTAGCACAGATCCACTAGGTAAGGAGCTGGCTCTGGGTACATAGTTTGGCTCAGAGTAACTTCCACGGGTTTCCACCGAGAGCTGGAAGTTCTCAGCTGGAAGTTCTCGGCTTCCCTCAGGATTGATCTCTGCACCTGCAGAGAGAATTCTTGTAAATACTGTTGTGGTTTTGGTGGCTTTTTCTTTACAATATCAAAACCTGCTGCTTTGATTAGAGATGGGGGAAGAGAGGGAATTTGACAGTGTTTTCTGTCATTTAGCACCTAATTGAAATATTCCCCCTCAGGGTATTTTAAAAAATATTAAATTGGCCCAGATATTTTTTTATTAATAACCCTTTAATTAAATTTTTGCATATTAAATGTACATCAATCGAAATAGTTATAGACAAATAGTATGAGTGTTAGTCACGTATAAGCAAAGGGATGAATCAGTCAAAGACTGTGTATGTCACAACAGCCTCACCCTCTGAGGGTACATGTGAGATGCTGAAAGGCAAGGGAAATTAAAACACGAAATAGAAGCGAGTGAGAAGAGGGAGCATATTAAAAAAGGCCAGGAGAAAGATGAAATATCCTGTGGGATTATGGTAAGAGCTCCCTTGCTTACGCAGATGGAGTCGAGGGACCAGAGCTCTATTCCCAGCTCTGCAACTTCACAGCATTATTTCATTTTCCTCTCTTCCTTGCACATCCTCCTTTGGTTTGCCCAGGTTAATTTGTCAAGTTCTCTTCCACATCCACTTCAATCACAGCCAGGGAAATGGGGCTAGACTTTAGGAAGAGCAGTCTAACGGTAAAGGTAGTGAAGCATGAGGATAGATTGCCTGCGGAAGGGGTGGGAGCTCCAACCTGGGAGGTTTTCAAGAACAGGTTAGACAAACATCTGTCAGGGATAGTTTAGGCAGAGTGGATCCTGCCTTTGGGCAGAAGGGTGTGAGGTCCAAGTCTGGTATCTATGATTTTAAGGTTTTCTGGAGCAGGGGCTGAGCCTGCCAGTTCATCTAAATACCAGTTTCATGCAAAATAACAAAAAGGAAGGTGTCTCATTAGAAAAAGTAAGCTTTTTGTAAGAAAAAAAATACTCCTATACCAAGATGCACCCCTAATTATGCTGGGTTCATTTTTATGCCACTTCCAGTAAATTAGGTGACAGTTATTCTAATGTACACCAGATGAAGAGGAGAATCAAGTCCCTTTTTTTCAGCAGATAGCCAAGAAATATTTCTTAGTTTGCCCTATTTATTCAGTAACTGATTTTCAAAGACATTTTCTAGGGTTCTTGTTTGTTCTCTTTTCTTTTTTTCTGCACTTCACATATCATCTGTCTCCACTCATCACACAGGGCAGCAGCAGTTTTGCTGCCAAGGGAGCTTACATTTAACAGAAACAGAGGAATCTTTAGCAGCTCCCATCTCAAGAGACTGCAGGATACGTAGCTTTGATTTTGTTGCTGTAAGATAGGCAGGGATGAAAGCAATATGCACTGTCAGTAAACCCTTAGGGTACTGTGTTCCTCCAGCAGTTTGGCAAATGCTTTCCACTCCTATGAAAGTCACCAAGGACAGTGTCAGCAGAAGAGGTCATCACCTTTCCTTCTCTCCAAGTTAATATGCTGGATAAGGAGCTGTGAGTTGTTCCCACCAACTCTAGAGTGCATACACCTGTAGTCCTGGGGTGTGGATGCTCTTAAAGAACCCGTAGCAGAGCAACAGATGCAAAATCAGGAATTACATCATGTCCGGCTGTCAAATACAAAGGCAGGACTGCCATAACAGCAGACAGGCATTTGGTGAATTAAAAGCAGCAAAATTGAGAAGTATAAGATGGCATTATAAGTTGTCTTGCAATCAGATTGGTCAAGCTCTGGAAAAGCTTCATAATGTGAAAGAGAAGAAGCAAATATACCCTAATGACATATAGTCTGAGGAAGAGAATGCTTCATCAAAGGAAATGTTATCATCTGACTTAAAATGGGTGAACCCAGAGAGAAAGACTGAAGCTGGATCAAAACACAGTGCCTGCCTCTTCTTCTCACTCACTCACAGCCCCTGTCTCTCCTCAGGAAGAATCCAATTCCTGCCTGAAGGTTGTTCACATCCTGGGTGCCCACTGTTTTCCTTGCTTGGAAGGGCAAAACCCATGTTCAATTCAGACTGGAAGAGATCATCTCCATAGCAGAGAGCATCTCTGGACACCTCCAGCTCCGCTCACCATGTGGGCTGATGAGCGTATGGCACGGGGCTGGGAGAGAAAACTCCATCTCTATAATTTGGTAGGTGGGCATTATTCAAGCTTAATAAACCTGGGCAAAATAAGGTAAGCATAAGATTAATGAAACTGGCTTATGAGTACGAATGATGACTACTTGAGAAAGTTGTCTGGGTGTCTTTCCTTCTACAGCAGGATTTATTCTTTTTGAGGTGAAGTAGCTATCTCATGCTGTAACAACTGTGCTGCTGTTGTGATTACAGGAGGGACCAAATAGCAGCAGGACAACAGAGTCTTGCCAACATCTATCCACAATTTTGAAATTGTTTTGGGGTCACTGGTTCAAAAATCTGTGGGACTTAGTGAGGAGCATAAATTATCATGTCTGGGAGCTTCCTGGTGGGCACTAGAAACCCCAGACCATTCTCCTAACTCAGGTTGGATGTTCCAGTTGAAGACAGCTCACTTCTTGAGGCTTCTTGTCCTTGCAATAAGAGCATGTGGCACTTGACCATAGCACAGGATGAGACCTGCTTGTCACTCGCTTCACCAGCGTGGGCAGAGGCCCATGGGTGGACAGTTGTCCATGACAAGTAGCCCATTAACTTTGGTGGGAGCAGGGTAGAGACTGTTTGTGTGTGAGAGAGCTTCACTGTTTTAAATCACAAGTAGATAAAAATTATGGCTATTTCATTCTTGATATTATTTTTAAACTCCTGTCTTATTTGACGGTGAAGCTGATGGACAACTTCCATTTTTCTCATTTCTGTGGTCTTACATTTATCAAGAACTCAAGCTCTTTTTCTTATTCCTTGACACACTTGTGAGGTGGGCTGATGCCAACCTGATGAAGTTTAACCATGCCAAGTGCAAGGTCCTACACCTGGGTCGGAGCAATCCCAGGCACAGCTACAGGTTGGGCAGGGAAGAGATTCAGAGCAGCCCTGCGGAGAAGGACTTGGGGGTGTTGGTCGACGAGAAAATGAACATGAGCCGGCAGTGTGCGCTTGCAGCCCACAAAGCCAACCGTATCCTGAGCTGCATCAAAAGGAGCGTGACCAGCAGGTCGAGGGAGGTGATCCCACCCCTCTACTCTGCTCTTGTGAGACCTCACTTGGAGTATTGTGTGCAGTTCTGGTGTCTTCAACATAAAAAGGGCATGGAACTGTTGGAACAAATCCAGAGGAGGGCCACGAGGATGATCAGGGGACTAGAGCACCTCCTGTATGAAGATAGGATGAGAAAGTTGAGGCTGCTCAGCCTGGAGAAAAGAAGGCTGCGTGGAGACCTCATAGCAGTCTTCCAATATCTGAAGGGGGCCTATAGGGATGCTGGGGAGGGACTCTTCATTAGGGACTGTAGCGAGAGAACAAGGGGTAATGGGTTCAAACTTGAACAGGGGAAGTTTAGATTGGGTATAAGGAGGAAGTTCTTTACTGTGAGGGTGGTGAGGCACTGGAATGGGTTGCCCAGGGAGGTTGTGAATGCTTCATCCCTGGCGGCGTTCAAGGTGGGGTTGGACATAGCCTTTGATGGCATGGTTTAGTGGGAGGTGTCCCTGCCCATGGCAGGGGGGGTTGGAACTAGATGGTCTTAAGGTCCTTTCCAACCCTAACTATTCTATGATTCTATTCTGGGTATGACAGATTGCCAAGTGTCTAGCCAAATATTCGCCTTGCATGCTTTTGCCCAGCTTCCCAAATCAAACTGATAACATTTTCAGTCCAGCAGGATGACAGGCTAGCTCTTTGTGGCAGCTAAATGAGCCATTATTAGGGCATACATGAAGTTGAAGATGAGGTCTACTTTGAAAGAATTGTGGTGCAGATCCATTTTTCCAGCTTTTAAGTACTAGGACTAATTTCTTCATGTCTGGGGCCAACATCAGGCTGATAACCAGTTCACAGACTTGTCTTAGCCACACTGTCAGTGCACAGTGGTTTATGGGGGGATATCTTTATTTTTTTTTTTCACTGTTTCTGCTGTGATCATTCTGATTGTGTCTTCCTAGGACTGAAAGATTGAAGGGAAGGCCTCTTAAGACATGACTGTTGGTCTTAAGAACTGATGCAAACACTTGGCCAAGAAAGGTCTATTCATGACAAAGTTCGGGGTTTGAATCCACTTGGCCAGCAGATGTGTTGGTAGAGGGTATAGCTGTATCTTTCAGAAAAGGGTGGTGTAGTTCAGTCCTTGAGGTCACCATTTTGGTTGGATGAGCCAGTAAATTTATTAGTTTGCCCAGCCTTAGAAGATGTGCTCGTTGCTGTAGTGTCCTCACGTGCACTCCCTCCATTTTGGACAAGTACCGAACTGAATACAACTTTAGACAAGTGTTCAATATATTTAGCTCCCTTTTCCACTTGCAAATTATACAAGAGCTTCAACAATAATCAGAATATCTGTCATCCAGAGCTTATCTGCTGACTTATAATTGCTTGTAAATTGTTCAGTCTGTGTCCAGGGCTTTGCAGTTTCCTTATTCCTCTCTGTTTAAGTAGATCTGCAGTCCTCAATGCTTTTGCAGATAGCTGCATCCTTAAGTGCTTGGGATTAGAAAGCAAGAAGATAATGATTGTTCTCCATTTCACAGGTGGGCAGCTAGGGCAGAGGTAGAGCAGATGAGCTGCTAGAAAGTCATGCTGTTTAGGACTGAGCCCCTTCTCCCTCAGGAACCACAACCTCCAAACCATGCTTCCTCTTGTCAGCTATTTATAAAAAGTGGCTTTAGTGCTTTGGGAATGGCATAAAACTTTTCTGCCTCCTCAACTGGTGAAACTGAAACCCACAGGAAAGAAAAAAGATGCCAAAACCTGCTGCAGAAGGGTGAGCAGCTCCCCGCAGCTCCCCTAGCACCCAAAACCTCCTCCCTTCTCCGAATCGAGCCTGTAAAGCAAAAACTTCTGCAAGCCAAAAAATTGCTTAATTGCCTCAAATTGATTCCATGGTTTTATTAAGATATTTTCCCAGCTCTATTATGGTTAATTATTTGTATTACAGTAGACTCCGAGGCCCCAAGCAGAGATCAGGGCCCCATTGTGCTAAATACTGTACAAGCACATAATAACAAAATCACTCCTTGCCCCAGATAGCTTACAATTATATGGAGAGCTGCAGTGGAAACATACCACAGCTCATGTGAGCACCTTTTAAGGGAGGCTAACATTGATTTCAAAAGCGCGAAGGGTTCCTAGTGAGACCTTGGGCTGTTTTCATTGTGCATGCTCCCTGCAGCCCTGCTCTTCTTGCTGGATTCTGGTGGGGAAAAGTTTAGGGAGAATATTGACATACAACCAATGGAGGAAGACCCAGATAGCCCAAGAGTTCAGAATGGGAAAGGTGGGGGGGGGGGATAAAGAAGAGGGAAGAAAAGTGGGGAAATGAAAACAGGCTCCTGTGCTGCATTCCCCTTCACCTTTCGTTTGTGCTTGGAAGCTCAGCTGCAGAAGGTTCATGAGGGAGCTTTTTTCCCTGGGGATTTCCAGCCTCGTTTTTCAGATGTAAAGTGTTCCTCTGGGTAAACGTTAAGAGGAGCACTCAGCTTTCAGACAGTCTTTCAGAGACTCTGGACCGACTGCTGCTGTCTTCCTTTACTTCCCAGCCCGCGTGAGGAAGAGGGGCAAAACTGCAAAAGAGGAGCTCTGTGCTTCTCCTTCCTTCCACCGCATTCCACAGCTGAATCTCTGTGGCTGCATCTCACTCATGCATGGGAGATCTTGTTTGTCAAGGGGTCAGCACTGGGAGAGCTTTTCCATACCTGCAAGTGAGTGGGGAGAGTTTTGAGACCTCAAAGCCTTGCTGGAGGTGATGCTCGGGGCGGGGAGCATGGATGAACAGCCAGCTGCTAATTCAACTAAGGGTATTGCTTCTAGCACAGTGCTGCTGAGTTCTGGGTGACACTCTGGGGATGCTTAGGGGGTGCCTTGCAGAGACTCTGTACATCTCTGCATTGCCCAACACTGTCTTGTTCATTTTCCTGTGTCACAACCCAGGGTTGAGAGGATAAAAAAGGAAGCAAACTGTAGCCCAAAATCAAGGTAAAATCCAGTTGTTTCCAAACACTAAACTCAGGACTCAAGCAGAGCAAGAACCTCTGGAGGTAACGCAGTGTCTCTGTGTGTGTCTATGTAAAACAGTCTTGCAGAATCCCCCAGCTTTAGCAGGGCTTTGAAAAAGATCTGGGTGGTGATTCAAAATCCAGGTTATGACCTGTGACCTTTGGATGAGAAATTGTTGCCATTTAGGATGTGTTAGGAGGTCCATCCTTTTCATCAAATGCATGTTTCTTCTTGCTGCGGGAGGCAATCACACCGGTATATCATTAACTCGCAGAAAAGGAGGCTGTAAAAGAAGTTGATGGGGGACCTTAGCCCACACCCTGCTGGGGTCTGCTCAGAGCACAATATCCCAGCGACCATGAGATTAAGCTAAAGAGAAAAGTGAAAATGCTTTTCAGGATTCACACGCCCTTTAGATTGTTTTATTAAACCATTTGAATAGGGATTTCCCTTTCGGCCGACAACGGGGCCCAGCCAATGCATAGTTCTAGGTTGCTATGACTTAGTTGGTGCTGGCTAATCACAAGTGAGGGCAAATTTCATATAAAATATCTCAGGCCATTGTCAACCTAATGCAGCGTGACAGTGCCAGCACAAAGGGGGATTCATTCACCCCAGCAGGTAATAAGGACGATTTGCCATACCAACCAGGCAGTCTCGAGGGGGGCTGTCAAATACGATCAGAACAGCGAAATGGAGCCTCACATTCCATTCTCAGGTGGGCGAAGGCGATCCTTTTGTTCAACTGTGTTGCTTCTGATAACAGAATACAATTATATTCTTTTTTCCCCCCTTCCCTGTGTCCTATTGACCAGTGGGGCTATTTTGCATAGCAGTCTTTGGGATTTGCCTTTTTTTTTTACCCTTGCTTTTTTTTTTTCAAGGATAGAAGGGACCCCAATAACCATTTAACCTGGAACACGTCCCGGAGAATTTCATCCCAGTCCTTTCCCCTCATTTTCTACCTTCCCCTTTCATTAAAGACTTGGTCCTGCCACAATGAGCATGCTGTATCTCTGATAATAACCCCCAGTTGGCACACAGTTTCCTTTTGTCTAGAGCCTCCCAGGGGTATCAGGCCATTGGGGAGAAGAGAGGTTGGGGGCAATTTGTGGCGGTTTGAAGGGCTGAGAGGACCATACTGTTTCAGGACTCAAGATGGCTATGAACTATTCAAAAGAAGGCATCTACAGGATGGTGGGAGGGGGGGATCCAACGCCCAGTGTTTCACACATGACCAAGCCAACAGAAAGACTGATATAACGTGCTTGCATTAAGCAGGGTAGGTAGGGAGACATGCACAGTAATGATTAGATCGACAGAGAGATAGGGTGATAGAGAGAGAGATAGAGGGATGTTTGCTTTGCAGGTATCAGACTTGAGTTACTGATACCAGACCTTCCTGCTGATTTGCCTATCTTGGGGGTCTGGTTACCTGCAATCACCTGGGGTTATTTTGACAGTAGGTAATTAGCAAGAGCATTCCAGCCCTTGACCCACCCTCAGCTCACAGGAGGGCTCTGAGGGCAGCAGAGAGCACAGGCCCCACTCCCCGCACCATGCACAAGGCTCCCATGCTGCTCCAGTGTGTGACAATCTGGCTCTACCTGTTTCAAGTAGTGCCTGAAAGGTTTGGAATTGCGAGCACCACTCTGGGGGTTGCAGCTCGGTTGTGTTGGGTGCAACAATAACCATAAGCAGCCAGCAGAAAAAAAGTGGGGGAAAAAAAGAAAAATTTTAAAAAAATCATTCAGATGTTTCAGGGAAACTTGGCCTTCAGGATTTTACAAACTGTGTTAATCCAACCTCCGTCAATCCAACATTTCCTCTTATCTGTATCACCTTCATGTTCCCTGGCAGGAATTGCCCATTTAATAATTTCCCTCCAATGATCTGAATCACAGCTAATCTGATCAAATGTCGTTCTAGGGCCTTTCATCTTCCCAGGATGTGTTGACACTAGCACGCTGGTTCAGAGGAAACAAGAACTCAATCAGAACTTAGTTCATAACACAGATGGGACCCAAACCTAACCTTTCCTTTAAGATATGCAAAAGTGTGGTTAGCTTCTTGTTATTATGCTTTGCATTTGCATAAGTCTTTGCATTTAGGGGCCTGATTTTTAAAAGGATAAAAAAGTCAAACAAACCCCGGAGCTGGATTTTGATGAGAAACATTGCAGAATCAGCTGAGCGTGGAGTTGGTATGGCTTTCTGTGAAGAAGGACACAGACTGAGGCATTACACAGACCCCAGCAGGGATTCACAGGGCAGCTACTATCTAGCATCATTTGCTGCAGTGTGGGTGCTCCTAAGCTTGCTCTTGGAGCCACGGCTGCTCCATTTCAGGGTTAGACCTGAAAGCCTTGATTACCTGCAGTCCCAAGGACTGCTGTTTGTGCAAAGCAGGCTTCCCCAGACATAGAAACTAACCCACTTGGGAAATGCTGGTAAAAACTACAGGACCTGAGACACACCAAACAATGCCAGCAGACCCTTGGATTTCATGGTTATATGGCTCCAAATAATTCAGAGTATTGTGTAAATCTACACTGAGGCTTGTGGTCTTACAGACGGAGCTTCGACGAATGGATTTAGTGCCACAACTTGCACCTCTCCACCTTTCCTAATGGATAGAAGGCACATCACTGAAAAACAAATGTGGTATAATGATCCCCCTGTAAGGAGCAAGGGAGTAATTAAGGAATCTTTGATGCCAGGCCAGGAGATGCTGCAGGTGACCAACATGTTGAGGTTGGTGAGGATGGGTCAGGGGAAATATGAACAATGGAAACAGGGGCCTCTCCTTAGAGGAGCTGAAGGAAGCTTGAGGCTGAGCCAGAGAGCTTACGTGAAAACCTTTCAGTTGGTTTATCTGATATGGGATCCTCTATTGCTACAATTGAGAGGAATGTGGCGAAACTGAAGCTCATCTGCCTCCAAGGCTGCCAGAGCCAATGTTTGGTTTCCAACGTTCCCAGTATTTTCCCCACAAGCAATGTCATCCTCACAGCAACCATGACAGCTTTGTGATCCTCCTCTTCCTCCTCCTCTAAGATGGGAACAACTCTTGTTCCTCTCCAGCACTTGGGCAATGTCTCTGCAGCATGATGGATCCGTCAGCTGGTATGTGCCAAGGGGTTCCCTGTTCTCCGTTTTCACCTGGTGCCATGCCAACATTTAATAGTTCTGATTGGCAAATGATTTGCTTCTTTGTGATCACAAAACAAACAAACAAAAAAAAGCCTTTTTAATGCTTTTCCCCACCTTCCCTCTGGGGGAAATACGTTCCATGCTCTGAGATGTGACCTAGCATTTCATAGAACCATAGAATGGTTTGGATTGGAAAGAGACTTTAAGGGTCATCTACTTCCAACTCCTCTGCAATGAACAGGGACATCTTCCACTAGACCAGTTTGCTCAGAGCCCTGTCCAACCTGGCCTTGAACCCTGCCAGTGATGTGGCATCTACCACCTCTCTTGGCAACCTGTGCTAGTGCTTCACCACACTCACTGTAAAAAATTTCTGTCTTACATCTAGTCTAAATCTACCCTTTTTTAGTTTAAAACCATTACTCCTTGTCCTGTCGCTACAGGTACCACTTAGAAATCTGTCCACATCTTTCTAATAAGCCCCCATTAGTGCAAATTGCATCATAAGATGGAGGACAACATCCCCATGTCCTCAACCCTCGTTTTTTGGCTCTGAGGGATCTGTGGGTTGGCAAGTTTAGCGCAGAGGCCACCTGGGCTGATGGACTGGAATATCTTCTGCTGGTATGTGGGACAAGCAAGGCTATGTTGCTTCAGGTCGTCCTTACTTATCCTACACATAGATTTCAGGGCCAGCAGGCAATGCCATTCATGTTAGCATAATCCAATAGTAATGTCTGCGTATGTTTTCACAGCTCCTGTGAGCTCTGACTCATCAGTCCCATTGGATTTCATTTCTGCTATTCAGAAAGTAGCTGTGTCTGAAAGGCTGTCAATGTGAGCCTAAAAAAGCCCACTTCTCCTGCGGGTCACCATCTTCTTAACAACTGTTGAGGCTTTAGCTCAAGGTAGCTCTGAAAGGTACACTTCAGAACTGAGACCTTCCTCCAGCCTTGGCTTCAGTGCAATTGCAAATAAGGACAGGCACTGACTTACACAGTCTCTGACTTTCATACCATCAGTGCTACACCTTCTGCATCCATGATGAGGAGCATTTGACATTAATTTTATATGGCATCCTTCTTTTTCATTCAAACTTGTACAACATGGTACTTCATTCAAGCCCTTCTGGTTTAGCTTTCACCGTGGAGGTGTTTATGGGTGACCCTCTCCACAAAAAAACAGCACAGCTCTCCTCCCACATCTTGCTAAGGTGCCTGTCCTGATGGAGTCAAGGAGGAAATCACAGTGATCTGATGGCAGCTGAGTAGACCTCTTTATACTACAGTTGAAAACAAAATTCAACCTCATCTGAGACAAAGACTGGGCTTCCAAAACTCTCAAAGCTTATTTCACTAATTCCTCATCACCTTCCTTCATTGAACAATGCCTTCCTCCCCTACAACCCCAATGATGTCTAACCTATAAATAGGACTCCAACCATAGTAATCAAAAGGGAAATGAGCCATTAGGACGGCCCCCCAGTGTAAGAGGCAGGGCTGTGTGGGCCCCAGATACCAGGAGCACTACTGTGCCCTCAGTTTTATTTCCACTTTCTTGGTTCTTGGGGTTTATTTAGGTTTTCAGGGTTTTTTAATGCAGAGTCAATGTAGTGTCAACTGTTGTACAAATTCTAACATGACAGATACTGGTTTGTATCCCCTTGAGCCAAGCAGGGAATTGAAACCCTTCTTCACACTCCCTGGGTACATGCCCTACCAGACGAATGTTGGAAAGACTTTTCACCTTCCACCTCTCAAAGATGGATGTCTGGGTTTCTGAAGTAGCAGACACAACAGGTAGCTTTCTCTTTCAGCTTTGCAAAATAAAGCTCAAAGAAAACAACATGTCTCCTTCCTGCAGTCCTGCCAAGCAGATATGTTTTCTTTATTTTGCCTCACTTGCAAAGTGACTCTTCCAAGAGCCCTCAAGAAGTCTGTGGTACCAGAAATCCAAGGCTTACAGCCACATTATTGCTGTGCCTTTTCTAGTGTGGAACTGGGAGTAGGATGCTCTGCTCAAGAGGACATGCTAATGATGGCTGGGAGGAGTGGCTAAGATGTGGGAACTCTTTCCTTCGCTGTCATACATCTCCAGTGTTTCACTCCAAGGGTTATGTTTCAAAAGGAATGATGACAAGGTCCTGGACAGTAGAGGGTTGTTGGCAAGGGAGATTTGTCTCCACAAAACAAAGTCAGTAGATGTCCTGGAGATATTAGGCTCCCTTTGCAAAGGAGTTTCTACACCTTCAGAAGGATCATCTAGGAAAGTGGCATGTAGACTGGAAACACCTTAGAGCTTTCTTTTAGAGAGCAGCCAGTGGAAACAGTGGTGCTCCCTTTCTAAAATACCACCTATTTCTTCAAGCTGTAGTCCAGGACACGGGACTTGCAGCTTCAGCTCCCAGCACACCTGAAGGTGGATTGTGTTGCCTTGTCCCAGGATCCTGCTGTTACCACCAGGCCACTGTGCAGGGAGGAAGGGAAGATTTAGGGTGTCAAGAACAGGGACAGCAGGGCTCAGTACTATGGTACAAAGGTGGTAAAAAGGGACTGTAGCATGTTAAGACCAATATAAACCATTCTGTTCATCCTTCTACATCACCGTTGTCCTCCCTCCCACATACCTGGGACATCTACCTGACCTAGGGTTAATAGTTTAGTCATTCAGAGAAAGATTCAAGGAAAATAAGTCACTGTCTGGGCAGAAAAAACACATGACATACTAGACAGTTGAGATATTTATGTGATTATTCATTTGCCTTCCTCTTCCCACAACTTGATGACCCTCTGTTCATCTCTGGCACCTTCTCCCACAATTCTGAAGACATCACTGAATTGCAGATTCAACATTGCAGGCTCCTGAGGAGATAAGCAGGACTGCCCTCAGGTGTATGGATAAGGAAGCAGAAGCACAGACAGATTAAGGGTTTGTCCAAAGTCATATAAAAAATCCCTGTGAAAGCAGGAACTCAACCCTTAGGTCACCTCGTCCTCAGGCTTTTGAATTCTCATATGAATACTGCTCAGTCATATGCTTTTGCATCCCAAGATTTTTCTGATGCTGAGGCAGTGTGGTCAGAGGTATTCTGCACAGGACATCCCTGGAGAAATTCAAGGCCAGGCTGGATGTTGTCCTGGGCAACCAGATCTCATTGAAGATGTCCCTGCACATGGCATGGGGGTTGGACAGATGACCTTCAAAGATCCCTTCCAAGCCAAACTGTTCTATGATTCTATGATTCAGGCTCTCAGCCTCACACACCAGGCTCCTTAAGAAACAGTTTCCAGA
Organism: Amazona ochrocephala; assembly: GCA_039720435.1. NCBI lineage: Eukaryota > Metazoa > Chordata > Aves > Psittaciformes > Psittacidae > Amazona > Amazona ochrocephala. Next base: position 105,075,040 of record CM077876.1, read on the forward strand.
AGTGACCAGGGACTTGAAGACCTCTGCATTAGGAGGTGGCTATAAAACATCCTTAGAGGCCCTTTGTATGTCTCAGTACCTTTTCCAGTAATAGTCAACCCTTTCAAAAGGTACCTCAGAGCACCAGCCATCCAAGTCTCTAAGCCCTGCCGGGAAACTCAGGATTAGGCAGAAATTAAACAAGCTGAAGCCAGAGCTTTGGTGACCTTGTGCTGCACTGAAAACAAAGTGGTTAATATGCTCTTAAGTCAACATCCCTATGAGGTATTAGTCCCTATTAACCTTCTCTTGCCAGATGACTTTCCAGAAGCTCTCTTCAAGTCATAACGAGCTGCTTGTCTCCTGCTACCAGAACCACCCAGAGAGGAATGAAGTGACCTGACAAATATACTGCACTTTCTTGTTATCTTTGCTAAGTCTCTTGCATTTTTATATGACACCTTAATAACCCCTCATTTCCATTACAAGTGCATGCTTTCCTTCTGCTTATCTGTATCTCTATACACTCCTCCATTCCTGCAGCCACACTGCCTCCGGCTACAAGCTGGGGAGCCCTTCGGAGCTCAGTAGGGTCAGGTCTGCTTAGTAATCAGAGGACAGTCCTATAACTTAGGAGGTGGCAGGACGTGATTCACGCGATGGAGCTCTTCCATCTGCGTCAATATTGAACTCGGTGCCTTAAGTTAGGGGTAGGACATGTAAACCTAGTGCCCTAATTTCGTGGAGTCATTAAGAGATCGGCTGCAACTTTCTCAAGAGACAAACTCCTAACCTCAGTGCCCGAGGCCAGATCTCAGTTTCTTTGCTCTGCCTGCCTACATTCCCCAGGTAGTTACTATCAGATACAATGCTATTTGCTTCCTGTTGTGTGCTGTTAAGTGGTGGCTGCACTCCACCCCAGCGGTGGCTGCATTTCAAAAGCAGGGGAGTGATTACAGCATATACAGGCTGTAAAAGGCATTGGGCTCTTTCTGGGAAGTGGGGAACTGAGTATAATAGGTGCTTCTTAAGGCAAATCCTATCAATAGCCACCTGGAACTGTAGTCTTTCAGGAAGGACTAGCAACCGTGAAGAGTTTAGGTAACGGACTTGGGATTTAGGATTGGGTGTCCTCCTGGAACTGCTTGCTCAGCGTCTAAGTCCTGGAAAATCCAGAAATTCTGCAGACTCTCTGACTGTTGTCTGAAGCTCCCTGGGCTTTGTTGGGCTCTGTACCTATATGCACAGGGAACCATCTCTGTTCTAAGCTAATGGCTCCTGCTGAAGCCCAGATGGAATCCATGACCTGTGGACTTCTAAGCCAAAGCTACCCATCTCCAACCCATGTAGGAGAAGGTTTTCTGTGCAAACACTGTGCCTGTAGGTGTTTTCTTTTCAGTCTTAGCATGGCAAGGCGCAGGGGCTCTCCATGGCACTTGCAAACTTTTGTTCAGCATCTACAGCACCTCCCCAAAGGGCCAAAGGCCTAGATTAGGTCTCTCTTCCTGAACAGAGAAAGGGATGATTGCCAAAAGATGAGAGCTAACCTACTCAAGCAATGTGCTTTAGCCACTACGTCTGTCAGATAGAAGGGAGAAAAAGAATTGTAGAATAACAGAATCACAGAATTGTAGAATCATAGAATGGTTTGGGTTGGAAAGGATCTTTAGATCATCAAGTTCCTACCCCCCTGCCATGGGCACGGACATTTCCCACTAGACCAGGTTGCTCAAGGCCCCATCCAGACTGGACTTGAACACTTCAGGGATGGAGCATTCACAATTTCTTTGGGCAACCTGTGCCATGGCCTCACCATTCTCACAGTAAGAAGAAGAATCATCATCTTCCTCTCCTGTCCATGGCATAGCAGTGTATCAAAAATCAGCTTCAGTAACTCAGTTTCATCAGAACTAAAATTAAATGCTTCTATGCAAACACACGTAGCATGGGCAATAAACAAGAGGAGACAGAAATGTGCACACCCCTGCAGGGCTGTGATTTTCTTGGTATCACAGAAAAGTGGTGGGATGGCTGCTGTTACTGCAGTGTTAGAATGGAAGGATACAAGTGCTTCAGGAAGGACAGGCAGGGGAGACATTGGATGTCCTGCACTGATGAACAAGGAGCTCCTGGAGAAACTCCAGCAAAAAAAAAAGGAAGCTTACAGAGTGTGGAAGCAAGGACAGGTAGCCTGAGAGGAATACAGAAAAATTGTAAGAGCAGCTAGGGAACAGGTTAGGAAAGCTGAAAACAGGATAGAATTAAATCTGGCCAGCAACATCAAGAGCAATGAGAAAAGATTCTATAAAAAGAAGATATATAAAAGCAACTGAAGTCATCTACTTGGACTTGTGCAAAATATTTGACAATGTCCTACAAGACATCCTTGTAAATTAGAGAGACATGGATTTGACAGACAGACCACCTGGTGGATGAGAAACAGGCGGGATGGTCTCACTTAAAGAGCTGCCATCAGCTGCTCAATGTTCAAGTAGAAATCAGTGACAAGGGGCACTTCTCAGGGGTTGGTGTTGGGACTAGCGATGTTCAACATCTTTGTGAACGACATGGACAGTGCGATTGAGCACCCTCAGCAAGTTTCCAATGACACCAAACTCTGTGGTGCAGTCGACACACTGGAGGGAAGGGATATCATCCAGAGGGACCTGGACACGGTGGAGGGGAGTGACAGTACCAACATCATGAAGTTCAACAAGGCCAAGTTCAGTGTTCTACACCTCAGCTGGGGCAATCCTAAGCACAAACACTGGTGGGGGAGACTGGATGGAGAGCAGCCCTAAGGAGAAGGACTTGGGGGTGTTGGTCAATGTGGAGCTGTTGGAGCAAATCCGGAGGAGGCCACCAAGACGCTCCAAGGGCTGGAGCACCTCTGCTGTGGAGACAGGCTGTGAGAGCTGGGCTTGCTCAGCCTGGAGAAGAGAAGGCTCCAGGGAGACCTTAGAGCAGCTTCCAGTGCCTAAAGGGTCCAACAAGAAAGCTGGAGAGGGGCTTTTGACAAGGGCAGGAAGGGACAGGACAAGGGGGAATGGCTTTAACCTGACAGAGGTGAGATTTAGATGAGATCAGAGGAAGAAGTTCTTCCCTGTGAGGTTGTTGAGGCCCTGGCACAGGTTGCCCAGAGAAGCTGTGGCTGCCCCATGCCTGGAAGTGTTCAAGGCAAGGTTGGCTGGGGCTTTGACCAACCTGGCCTAGTGGAAGGTGTCCCTGTCTGTGGCAGGGGGTGTGGAACTGGGTGATCGTTAAGGTCTCTTCCAACCCAAACCATTCTATGATTCTGTTAAAAGTTTTCAAGATTACTTGAAGCATAATGAGAGGAGATGGAAGGCATTGTCAGCTTTTGCCTCATCACTCACTATACCCTTTACCTACCTACCAGAGGGAAATGGCATTCATCCCACTAGCTTATCTGACTGACTTCTACAAGCCTTCACAGACCCCAGGGGTGGTCATCAATGTCCCTGGAGACATCATACAAAACTCCTCACCCCCAGGGTTTGGTTTCTGGATCCCAGCTGTGCTTAGGTAAGTGCAAGATGCCAAGTCCCCAGTCCCGTTAAAACTGGTCTCATCTATTTATGCTCAAAAGTTGAGCTTTCACACAGCTCATGAATGGCATCACCATTTGTAGGAAGCTGGGATCCTCCAGGCTGGACAGATGCTGAACAAGGGCTTTTCAAAATCACATTTTGGAATTGAGTGTTCCTGCATTTTCCTTTTTTGGTCCTAGCCCTCAGTGTCTTACTAACCTCATGATGTGCATTGACAACATGTTCCAGGACATTGCTCATACCTTCGGCTTGTATGTTCATGCACATTATTTGATTTGCATATTGTTGTATTTGGTTCTCTTCCCAAAGCTAAGCAGTGCTGCCCGAGTTCTTGCTTAAGCCTTCAATCCAGCCGGGGCTGCTCTGCAAGCATGCAGTTTCGGTTTCTCCCTAAGAACATGTTGGCTTTTAGGCTTGGTGTGTTAAATTGTCTTCACGTTAGTAAAGCCTGGAAGCATCTAGATGGTAAAGATTAAAACAAAATGTCCAGAGAAAGCTTAGATCAGCAAAATATGGAGCAGAAAAGGTTTGAGCGGTTTTGAGTCGGCACCTCGTCAGCTGATGCAAAGCTCAGTAGAAGCTGGTGAAGCTGCATCAGCTGCAAACCTGACAGTTTCCTTGTATGGATTCATTCGATATTTCAGCACTGTCCTAGATCAATCATCTGAAAGGTATCATTGACAACATGCTTTCTTGGTAACTGGTTTATAGGTGCAAGGTGAGCTCGTGTGGGAGACGGTATAGGAGGTTAAGGGAGGCCCATTATCAGAATCTTTGTGTCTTCTTAGAATTGCATCAAGGGTTTGAGAATAGCCCTGTTCATTTTAAAAGTGCCATTTTGCTGAATCCAAGAAGCATTCCAGTGGTGTTTTCTGAGGTGTTGTGTGGAACTGTCATTTCTGGTGATTGAAGAAACACACTGAGAGCAAAACTGGAGGGGAATCAAACATATTTTGGTATATTCCCCATTCACAAAGCAGTTCAAAATGTTTGGTTTTCATTTTGGCACAGTGTAGAAAAAGCACTGGCACCCAGGAAAGCCAGACTAATGCTGAGCTGTGCTCCTGACACAGCTACAGGTAGGATGAAAAGCTGTGAAGGAATGTCTCCGCAGAAACTAAGGCTCCTCAGTCCCTATCATGACATCTTTTGGCTGATTCCACTCACCATCCTGGGGCAATGGGCAGAAAAGGAAAGCTCATTTCCAGTCCCCTTGGTAGGGGCCTTAATTAGGCAAGTGAGCAAAACTTTTGATAGATGCAAAATGCCACGTATTAAACACTGCCTGTAAGTGAGCTTAGGAAAAAGAAGGTGGTCTCGGGATGGAGCACGAGGGAAATGTTTAGTTTACATAGTAAAGTTTGGGAAGTATCTGGCCATCCTGGTATTTTCCTACCTTCAAGCCATCAGAAGCTCTCCTAGCTGAGGAGAAGGAGGTGCTTTAGCTGGTTCAGGTCCCACCACTAATGGTGGAGGCTGTAAATAAGTGCAGACCTATGTTTTCCATGTTATGGGAACATAGCCCAAATTCTATGCATCTGAAGCCAAGACTGCAGCTCAGGATATGGCTACATGATGCATAGCCTGCAAAGTACCATATAGCATATTATACACACCCCCTGAAACTCAGGTTTGCGCTGCTTTTTCTTTTGCCATGGCCCTATCCTAAGACCTCAGGATGACCTTAGTCAAAACTTTTTGGCTGACCTCAGCGGCCTTGAATCAAGCCTGCTCCTGTCTACACAGGAGTTTATTTCCTAGTATACAAAAATGCCTTTGGAGTAGGTCCAAGCAGGACCACAGGAAAGAGGAGAGTTTCTTGGCCTTCTGCCATGCCCTCGAGGGAAGGTGTTCACAGGGCTGATCAAAGCCATGTGTGGTCCCTTCACTGGCCGCTATTCACTGATTTCTCTCTTTCACAGCTACCAGGGAATCAGCCTTTGTCCATGCCATTGCCTCTGCTGGAGTGGCTTTTGCGGTGACCAGATCCTGCGCCGAGGGCTCGGCCACCATCTGCGGCTGTGACACCCGCCACAAGGGCTCTCCAGGGGAAGGCTGGAAATGGGGGGGCTGCAGCGAGGACGTGGAGTTTGGGAGCATGGTGTCTCGGGAGTTCGCGGATGCCCGAGAGAACAGACCAGACGCTCGGTCAGCCATGAACAGGCACAACAATGAAGCTGGAAGGACCGTAAGGATATTGAGTTTCACCTTTCTCAGTCTCCCATTAATCTTTTCTTACCTGCCATAATGAACACTGGGAGGGAATTGAGGGGAATAACCAAACATAAATCTGAGCACGTTTACACCATGAAATGATGTAGGGATAGGAGAAGGGAACATGACTTTAAACTAGAAGAGGATAGGTTTAGGTTAGATCTGAGAAAGTTCTTCTCTGTGAGGTTGGTGAGGAGCTGGCACAGGGTGCCCAGAGAAGCTGTGGCTGCCCCATCCCTGGCAGTGTTCAAGGCCAGGTTGGACAGTGCTTGGAACAACCTGGCCTAGTGGAAGATGTCCCTGCCCATGGCAGGGGTTTGGAACTGAATGAGCTTTTCCCTTCTAACCCAAACCGTTCTGTTATTCTATGATACCTGTACCATGATAGGTCTTGTCAGGGAGGTGACCGATGTACCTGATCTATGAAAGCTTTAAGTAAATTCACCCACCCAGATGTAAATGTCTACCTTGGAGTCAGTTGACCAGACCTCTTTTACAGAAAATGGATGAGGGTAGACAGGTATAGGATGTGATTTCATCCCGTCTTGAAGAAGAAATTTGAAATAGCTCAGTTGATGATGCCTGAACTATGCCGGTTCTCCACTGGAAGGTGGGTTGTACAGCTAAAGATGTCTGTTCTGTAGACATTTGAAGTTAAATGTGATAGACCAAGGTTTATGGGGAGGATTCAGTTGCTTAAACAAATTCATTTTAGTATAAACTGAGATATCCTGAAGTATTCAGCCTTTCCTTGGGCCATCTCATGACACGCCTGGAGCTTAGAAATGGCACTAGATGCATGTGAACAGCTCTCCTCACGCAGGCAAGGACTTTGGTGTGAGCTCCTCACATGGATACTGTCAAACCTGGTGGAGTTACCCCACCTCACACCACAGGAGAGAAGGTCTGAAATAAGGAATTCAATCTTTCAAAATTAAATACCACTAGAAACAAAAATTGTCTGCAATGTAGGTGAATACAAGCAATGATGTGGTTTCCTCCAGCACTGGCCCAAATTCTCCCAGATAGCTCAAGGTATCGTGCATTGCTGAGATAGATAATGAGACCAATAGAACTGTGGAGAAGGTGGGTAGAGAGGAAAGGAGGGATTTGCCTTAAAGTGAGAGCCCTTGGAAAGTCTGAGCTTTGAGCAAACATCCCTGTGATCACGAGCCTGCAGAGGTCTTTTTACTTGACACAGAGATACTTTGGGACATTTTACAGATGTCAAAGATTAGAGAGATGTCACACCATTATCTGAAATCCTCCTGTTTTATAAAGCAACGTTTTCCACTCTCACAGTGGCAACACTCACTGGGTAGCTCTTCCAGGCCTCCGTACTCAAGTGTTTCCAGCTAAACCTGAGCCATAGGCAATGTTTCATATTAGTTCCCATATAAACTCAAACCCTACCACTATGCCAGAAGCTTTGATTAAGTTCAGCATGATTATATGAACCAAACATTTTGTGGTTCTCTCTCATCACTAATTACAACCTCCTTTGCGGCGGGTTATACTCCGTAAATAACACAGGAAAGCACCTGGTGAACACCAAGGTGCTGATTCATGGCAAATCTTTTGGACTCAGGCTGGCACTAGTCTGTTCATGTACCTGTAAATTTGCTGATCAGTCTGAAAATGCAGATTATCAAGTAAGTTGCATAAAGCTGTCTCCCACCTGAGAATACTGAAGGGCAACACCTCTAGAAACCTTCAGACTAGTTTCATAAGAGGTAATAACTTTGGGGACCAATAATCACCTTCCCATTTATTCCAGGACAATGTTCTATGCTGAAATCTGAGTCTTTCAAAATCACAGGTTGGGCTCCTATTTTTTTTTAGTATGATTTCATAAAAATCATAAGCATGGCTTAAAAATAAAAATGCACTACTTTTCAGATTTCTGAACATAGCTGCAGCAAGGCTAAGATCTTGTTTGCTTAAGAAAGCATCAAACACGTAAAGGATGGAATTATATGCTAGATGGTTAGGACATTTCATATTTCTTTAGTTTCCAGTGGAATAGCTGTACATTTATGAATACATTGTTTGTATGATTTGTGTGTTCTTTGCTTCTCTGGTAGATGTGTCTGATCTGTGTTCTTGGGTGACCATGCTGCAATATTCACACATGAACATTGATAAGATAGAAGTTAGTATGCAGAGAAATCTCTCTGGGCCTTAGTGAAGGCACTAATGCTTAAAGTTGGGGTGGGAATCAGAGATAGTCACAGAGAGAAATAAAGTTGCAGAGGTTTTACCTGCCTTTGATCCAGCATCTGTGCAGGGCATTTTCAGGAGGATATGGTGACTGTTCACAAGAGTGTAAATATATCTATGAAAACACTGCAGTTCTTTGGGAAATCCTGGCTAAATAACAAAATGTAATATATGTTTTGATTACAGGCTAATGTTTTCCTTCTTCTTTGCCTTTCCTCTCCTCTTTTTCAGTCTATTATTGAACTCATGCATCTTAAGTGCAAATGTCATGGCCTCTCAGGCAGCTGTGAAGTGAAGACCTGCTGGTGGTCTCAGCCAGACTTCAGGGTCATTGGTGACTACCTCAAGGACAAGTACGACAGCGCTTCTGAAATGGTGGTGGAAAAACATCGAGAATCCCGTGGCTGGGTTGAGACCCTCAGACCCAAATACAACTTCTTCAAGGCTCCAACTGAGAAGGACCTGGTTTACTATGAGAACTCACCAAACTTTTGTGAGCCCAACCCTGAGACAGGTTCCTTTGGGACCCGTGACAGGATCTGTAATGTCACTTCCCATGGGATTGATGGTTGTGACCTATTGTGCTGCGGCCGTGGGCATAATACAAGGACTGAGAAACGGAAAGAGAAGTGCCACTGTATCTTCCACTGGTGCTGCTATGTCCGCTGCCAGGAGTGCATACGGGTCTATGATGTCCACACGTGCAAATAAAGCAGGCAAAACCCTTTGCTGGGCTCCAAGTGGAGAAACAGATTTGAGCCTACTTCCTCTGAAGTTGCAGACATGAGAGAAGCCTACTTTTTTGATATTAAAAGAATAAAAACTTTAAAAAAGGCTAAAACTGGTTGGATAGAATAGGTCTAATGACTTCTGGGCTATCCTGAGGTACATCTGTCAGTCACACAAGTTACGCCCCAACGATGCCTCCTGTAGGAGACAATGGTTTTTCAACCAGCCGACAACACAGAGCTGGAAAGAAGAGCATTAGCAAAGGCACGGATTTGCTCTGCTCTCAGCCACTTGAAGTGACTCGTGTGATTAAGTGTCCTTTGAAAGACTTGCATTTTCCTAAGTATCTCCTTTTCCCTCAGCCAGATAGAGGCTGTGTTGGACGTCAGCTCTAGGCTTTCTGAGATCTATCTACACAGCCAAATGGCCAGACTCTTTGTATAATAAGAGCAACAACAACATCAGCAAAAGAAGTAAAAGTAGATAAATTCATAATTAAAAAAATATAATGCAAATACTCCTTTGCCCTGGAACCAGAGAAGTCTACAAACATATTATAGAGCTGTAGAGTGGGCAGCTTTTTCACATGAACTTTTTAGCATAGTAGCTTCTGACAGATTTGACATAGAATTCAGTGACACCTGTAGAGAGCAGTAGGTGGAGAAGGAGAATAAAAGAAAGAGGAAAAATCTGACAATGTTTTCCTGCAAATGTCCTGCTGGCACTCAGGTGATGTGCACAGTATAGAAAAGTTCATTGCCTGACTTGTGAAGTGGAAAGGATTCACTATGTGTATTGAGAAGGAGACCACCCCACAAACAGAGATGTTGCTCCAGCTGCGACCTGGTACATGGCTCAGCCAATGAGTCTTCCTTGGAAACACGCAGTGCAGAGCAAGACTTCTGGGGCTGGAGACTCACTGCTGGGCATAGGATATCCAGCTCCTCAGCATCCCAGCTTGTTCCTGGAGAAGAGGGAAGGGGAAGTGTTCACCCCTTCCACCTCATTGGAAAATGCTGCCACCAAGAGTGGAAAGTGCACTTAGTCCATCCTCTCTCTGCACCCCATGAAGGCTTCCCCCTGGGCACTTAGCAAAAGCCTTAGACCACAAATCTGTTGGGAACAAGACTCTGAAGGACTGCTTGTCACCTGCTAATTTACATGATGGTGAACCAACCCACTATCACTGCACCCCACCGTCTGGAACAGTTTCAGACTTGAGCCAGATTTTGTCCCACACCTAATTTCTACAGCTATTCACATCTGTAAAAGTGGCACAAACTAAAACGCACAAACCCCAGACTCTGAAGCAGCCCAGAGTCTGGGCAAGTTTGGACACAGAGACAAATCCCAGCTTTGCAGTTCTGGCTCATCTCTGCTGTTCACCTTGGACTGCCTGCCTTTGAATGCTGCTCTATTTCTGATTTCAGATCAGGATTGCCAGTTTACAGAAACAGCTCTTGCCTCCTCCATGTTCATCAGGGTTTCCTTCATCCACGTAGATATCAGGCGTGAATCTCATCCCACCACCTTGGCGTTTATAGCACTGTAACTCAGAGTTATTCCTGGTCAATGCTGGCATATAGAATTTTTCTGAACCAAGCAAAAAGTAGTAGCCTGTTTAGGCTCAGATGCACTTGTTCTGCATTCTCTTTGCCTTACCCATACCTTCGGGTTCCTACCTAGGAAAAGGAAAATGGATTGGCATTTTTTCTTCCTCTTCAGTATGGGAAGGGAAATGGGGCATGGTCTAACACTCAGTGACCCGTAAGAGTCTTTTCATCATGATATCGTAATGACTATTGGCTAGTTCACACCTGCACATCTGTGTAGAGAAATCAGAGAGCTCTTCTCTTCCTGCATGCCAGCTTATTCCAGGGAATCAAAGGAGGGAGTATGCAGAAGAGGCAAGAAACAAACAGAGCTTAATCCCATCAGAGAGAAAGCAGGAAGAAATTATGCCTCCAAGGGCTGACTCTGAGTCATGGCGTCTCCTGGGACTACTCCTAGGCTGGTGTAGTTTATGCATCACCCATTTGTCTTAGGGCTATGCCCAAGGGCACAAGCAAGCTTTGCTTATTGATGGAGGCACTTCTATCAGCGCTCTGCAAAAAAAAGATGGAATGAAATGAGAGCAGACATACAGAAAGGAGGGAAGGAGAATGAAAGAGATCAAGAGAGGCAAAGGAAAAAATGGGGAGAAAAACAATCCATCATATTTGTGTGTGTAAATGTTGCACCCAATGGATGGCCACACACCAACTGGTAGAAAGTTATAAACCACTAAAAACTGAAAGAAAGATGGAACAACTAATGGATGTATCACTGATTTTTGTAATACAGACTGTGAGAAAAGGAAAACAGAGAACGAAGCCACTGGAGAAGGAAATTGCCACAATAACCAGTATTCAAACACAAGCTGTCAAGAAAGGAAATATGGAAGAAAACCATATGTGCAACAGAACACATTGATGAATTCGAAAAGATGGGACAAGGAAACATTCATCTAATTTACTTAATGTGCTGCAGTGTTAGCAGTCACAGCAAGAGATGTTAGACATATCCCACCAGGTACTTCTGTCAGTAAATGGTGCCCCAACAGTGAAGATGCAAATCATTGCAGGTCACAGTCCCTGACAATCTATTGACTTTAGAGGGGTCACACCCACAACTAATTTACCCTAATGTTTTTGAGCAAGATGGTTTCAAACTCTGTCTTTTATACCATAACAGTGAAGAAACGGGTTGAAGGATTTGGCTCCGAAAATGGGAGCTGGACTCTGACCACAGCCCATCCACAGCATGCTAACATCCACTGTTTCTGCTTTTGCACCAGAACCAAGCCCAGCATCACTAGCAGGTGAAGGTCTTTGGGAAGCATGGGGGGAAAAAACCCCACCAAAAACAGACTAAGCATTTACTGAGCAATTTGCCTCTTAAGTTAAACAGATTTTGTCTGCAGCACTGGAATTTGTCTCATCTGGCTACATCATCTAGTCCAAGCTATTTATCTAGTTTTCTGCTAGGAAAAATGGCAAGAAACAAACAAGTCCAGAAGTTGATTCATTATAACCTAGGATGGTATCTAAGCTATGTGTGGTAAATTGCCCACTGGGTGGACCTCTGTCTTTCCTCTGACTCTAGCTGATGAGCTCATACTAGATGATGAGCTCTTAGATGGGTACAGTCTGATGATGTGAAGTCCACCATGAGTCAAGGAGGTGAAGCTACAATCTGATCGTCAGCTGAGATGGGCTGGAAGTTGTACTCCTTCATTCAAAGCTGGGGTCAGGCTGTCAGGCTTGAAACAGCAAAATGGTTGGGGACTACCACCCCATTCAAGAGATTTTTAATGAAGCCTATGCATAATTGTTAAGTTTTATTATGTAATTAGTCATCCACTGTGATGATATAATGTAAGGGGTTGAGCATCTGCTACTAAAGTCAATGAAAAATACCTGTGTGAATTTTGTTTATCATCCCAAGTGCATCAGAGGGTCCTAGTCCTTGATCTGGCTCTGTCTACCTATGAGGAGGGAAGAGGGAGAGTCTGCTGGGGGTCTGAGAGCATGCTGAGTGCACATGCTAGGCTTGCATCTGACCCCCCAGCTTTGGAGAAGGGACTTGGGCCATCACTCCTTAGTACACATGAATTCAGGAAGTGTCATTGGAAAGTTAAGATTCCACTCCACTGCCTGCACTAGATGTTTCAAGTCAGGGTTGCCACTGTATTGGTAGGAAAGATTGAGTCAGTGATGAGTGAGGTGCCATTCCTCCCTACACCTCACCATGCCTGCATTGGGTCTCACTTAGGAGATGGTCTAAATTAAACCCAGAGCCACCTTCTGCCTCAGGTTCTTCCATTCTGTGAAAATGGTAGGAACTTCCTTATGTAGGGGACTTAGGGTTTCATTCAATAATATCAGCACCTGGTGACATTTTAGGTGCCCTGCAATATCCTATTGGTATCCAGCATTTGCTTCAATAGCATAGGACTTCCAGAAGCCTTAAACTTGGGCAGATATGTCATAGACTGTAGGGTGTACAAAATGATGTGAGATGCCGCAGTGTAGACACTTGAATTGTGCACTTGTCTGGAGATGGTGTTCAGTCAAAACTTCCCCTCCACTTCAGTTGATCTGGGTAATGCACCAGTCTGTAGTCTAAAGGAAAAGAACATTAATTTCCAACAAATGGGAGATGACCAACTCAACCTCCGTGATCCATGGTGCCCTTCTCTTCAGTCTTCACTTCTTGTGAGGTTTGTCTTCAGGCAGATGGTTTGTATCAGGGATGTGTCTGGCAGTACCAGGGAAAAGGGAAAAGATATCATCCAGGCAAGTAACACAGATGAAAAAGTACAAATGAAAAAAGAACATAACTCTATTCCCCTACATGCTGCTATTCAACTTTTCCTTTAGCTGAACAGATGGGTTTGACAGGTCCCACCATTTCCACACCCAGCCTTATGAAAGACAGTGGAGTTAACCTGCAAGGGATGAATTTGACCTCATCTCTTTTCTTTCTATGAAAGAAATTGAAAGTTTAGGATTTTTTTTTTCTTGCTTTTGCTTAGTTTTAGAATTAGGGGGCTTCTCTTTCTCGGAGAAAACAAAAACATGGGGAGGGAAATGCATGATATTTTCTATTACTTGACCCCCAGTGTATCTCTTTTGGCTAAGTGTAATACTCATCACTGACAGTTTCCCCCCAAAGCATTTTGAAGTCTCCAGAATTTTTTCACTACTTATGAGGGGCTTTGTGTACAGAACTAAAGCAGACAGGATTTAATCTTGGGAGGTGACTGCTTAAACAGCCAGACCTCAAAATGCAATATGATGCAGAAATCTCTCTGTCAGCACCAACCACATCAGCCCTGCAGACAGAAGTGCTATAGTCTCGGCTAAGCACTGCAGGATTTCTGTATTGGCAAACCTGAGAGAGCAATTTCTTCTGCTCCTCCATCTAAAATGTTTTTAAGGTTTTCAGTGCATTCATATCTATTGCCTCAGAGATGCCCAAGGATTATAACACATCTGTCATGTGTGTTCATATGCTTGTCATGCCTCTATTCTTAAATTCAAATACAGGAGTAGCATTATGAGCTTTGGAGAAACCCTGAGTTTTGGGTCACTTTTTTAGCATCAAATAGAGATTTCAGTGCTGAAAATCTGGGGATAGGTGTTCTTGGTGCTATTCAGGGTTACAGCATGAGCACTCTGCAGGAGCTAGGAGTTGTGAATCCAGTCTTAGATTCTGCACTATGAAATTACTTCCGTTGATGCCTTAGTGATATTGCTTTGGAAAGATAAGACAGGGCCATGAAAAGGCACCAAATCAAACTGTCCTGCAGACACCTCACACATGGTTAAATAGGCTACCCACAGGAAAATGACTCCTGGCTCTTCCAGAGACCTGCTCCAGAGCTGAGATTGCCATGAAAGCAATGATCTGCTGTCTGTGGCATGGCGAGTGAATGGAATATTTGCTCAGATCTGTCAGCCATGTGCCCAAGCAGCTGCTTGGATGAGAAGTAGAGAGGGTGTTAAACAACAGGAGAGAAGGTGGACCGGGCAGGAGGAGATCTCATCTCTTCTTCATAGCTACGTATCCTATTTTCTACCTGAATCTGGCTGGGCAGCAGCAGCGGGACCTGGCTTTCTTTTTTCTGAATTCTTTTCTTCATGGCTTAGCTCCCCCCGTTCATGTTTCCTGCTCCAACAGAAGCACATGAAAAGATCTGCAGTTCATCACTACTCAGCAAGGGGACAGGACCCTCCCGCCTCAGCAGTTAATGGCTGTAAATCTCAGATACTTCCATTTGGTGGGAAACAGAGGCTCCTGTGGCCTTCATTTTGAGAAAGGGGTGTTTAGTCATCATTCCTGATGCTTCCAGTGTCTTTATGGATTTAAGAAGTCATTCGGCTCCCACTTTGGTGCTACCTTGGAGGAGATTTTCTCAGGCGCAAACGAGAAGCCAGGAGTCAACTCCCAGGCAGTGGTACCTGGGGTGGGATTCAGAATACAAAGTGAAATGTCTAAATGCAGTTATCTGCATGCAAGCTAGATGCTTAAACTCCCATACAATCACAATTATGGGTTCCATTTGCCTAAACATATCATCTAGGGCTGAACTGAATTATTGAAAATAGGTGTCTAGAGCCATTTGGGATGCCTCAGGGTACCCCACTGGCTTCTAGAAGCTACTGTGGAAAAGTGTGGGCTTCTGTTAAGTCCCACAGCATATCTGCTGGCTCCATGCAGATTCTTCAGAAACCCCAGGGCATCTCAGATGGCAATAGATGCCTGTGCATGAGCAACTCAGTTGAACTCCTAGTCAATCCCACTCTAGATTCCTAATTCTCATATCTTTAGAGACTTTAAGATGTAAAACTGTGTATGAGCTCAATTCTGATCTCACTTGAACTGGTATAAATGAGGAGGCATCTTTTCCATAACACCAGACTTAAAAAGATATCAAACAAAGCAGAAGGTGGACCTATTATGCAAGAATAGTTATTTGAATCCAGTTTACTGACTAGTATCTAATGGGTTGGAGCATCTCTCCTCTTCCTGTTGGTGAACACATAATGAAAATGGACAAGTCCTCCCAAGTCAGCTGCAGGCAAAAATCCTACCATTATATGAATACCACACAGATACAGAAAGCTCTTGAAGCACAACAGTCAAGAGGGTCTTTCCCACATAACTTGGTCTCCTCCTCTGTCTCTGTAGACTTTTCTTTTCTCACACATGTTCTGTGGACCAATGGGAGGTCTTGGACAGCCCTGCAGGGAAGTGGAGAGTGGGGAAGGTGTGAGATGTGTTCCTCATTTTTCTTTCTTTTCCAAGTTTCTTCTTATTATTTATTAGTATTTATTTATTTCTCGCCACGCATTCCACTCTACCAAAAATCCTGAAGGCATGCCTGCTACAGACATAGGCTGGCAAGCAGACAAGTATCACCCATGTTTTTGACGGAAGGCACCATCCTGTCAGAGCTCCTTCCCAACATGTACTTGCCACACGCTGCTACCACTTGGAAAGCACAAAAGGCTTGAGTCTTTCCAAGGCAGGCTCCCAAAACCTCAAAAATCCTCCTGTGTGTGATGAAATCCTTCCCACTGAAACCCAGGTTCCAACCCAGGTTCCCACAGGTGTATATTCCTCCAGACCTGGTTACTCCACTGCTCGCCCGTCCCTGACTGCAGTTCAGCCTTATGCTTCTTAATCTCAGTGCAGACCCACTCAATCTGTCTCCTTTGGCATCACTTTCTGTCAATTCCAGGACAAAACCTGCCTGAACAAGACTTGTAGCTTTTGATTATCTGGTGGGCCCAACAGCAGTGTGGAAGACATAGAACACAGACCTGTAGCATCCCGGGGATTTCCCATGGTACAAAATATGCTTGTCCAGCAGTCAAGGACAAGTATCTTCTTCTGGGTGGGTTTTTTCACTATTGCTTTCCCTTCCCACAGACTGTCTGCCTGATTACATCACCTTCTTCAAAGCTACATCATTGTCTGTAACCCTTCCCCAGCCTGCCCCTGCTCTCACCTGACCTGAGTATCCCTTTGTACAGACTGCATGTATGATACAACCTGAAATTCCAAAGCTATTGTACAAAGTAGGATTGTCACCTCTTTTCCCCTCAGTATTTTGTTAAGTCTGATGATTTTTTATGATTATTTATTTTATGAAAAAATGTATATATTAGCAAGAGTATATATTTGCGAAAATAACTCATCGGGACAGTGTTGTTGCTCTGCTGTTGTGCTTGTGACCTCATTGGCTTTTACCCTATTTTCTACTGACAGCACACTAGCGATGTCTTGTAACTGTTTTTTGTTACCAGTTAAGTTTGATAGATGTGTTAACTTTATAATGAAAATTAAAAAAAAAAAAAAAAAAAAAAGAAAAGCATTAATTTTAACCTGTGTTTGGGTGTTTATTCCTACCATCCCACAGTTTAATGGGAGGGTATTTCATATCATGGGCTGAAACACGGCTGGGGAGATGGAGGAAACAAATGCGTCTTCCTCCTGTAGGACAGAAGTTATGTGCTCTGGAAGAAGAGATGCCACCTGAGTTGGCACCATTTAACCTATGCCCAGCTAGTAGGTGACACCCAGTTATGAGTAAAACATGTACACTTAAATTGCCACAAGCCCATTTCTCAGCTGAGCATCACTAGGACAGGGACCCAATTTTCCTCCAAGAGCTAAGCTGCAATGTGAAGAAATGTGGCCAAAAGACATGCATATTGCTTCAAACATGGGGAGGACAAAGACCAATTACACAGCTATTCATAGCCTAGAGCTGGTACATGGTGAGCCACTACAACATTGGCCTGTGACTGCTATGCTTTCTCTGAAGCAAGAAAAGCCTGTCACAGGCAAGTAACACATCACTTTGCACGATGTCACTAGAAGGCTGTAAGAAATTTTGTGTTGGTTTTGCCATTTCCTGACATTTTCTTCCTCTATTAGTCCATTAGGTTGGGACCCTGCTGCACATCATAGTCATGCAACCACCAAGGCTGTAATCAGGCTGCAAAAATTAATAGATTGCAAGATATAATTAGTGGGAGACACTGCTGATAGGTGAGATGGGGATCCCATGTAGGAACCTACCATGTCTGGTCTTCTATTGCACCTACCACGGCTAGCATGGACTGCATACAGAGAAATCTGCTCCCAGAAGAAATCCTGTAACAGCTTTTCGGATTCCTCTGTCCTTAGTGAGGAAAGGCATCCTCATGAAATGGGCTCATTTGGTTCAGAAAGCAGCACAGCTTCTCTGCAGCACTTTCAGTTTGACTGAATTGGCTGCAGAGGGGACCGGTTGGTTGCAGAGGTGATGGGATTGCTGCAGAAGGAGACAGCTGTGGAGGGCAGGGCAGCATTTCCAGGGACTGCCTATTCACCTCCCACCCATTCATACAAACAGAAACAGCTCAGATCCCACAGGTCTTCTTGTGGCCTTCACCATTTACTTAGGAGAGATTCAAGCCACCCAGTGTTACCCTTCATGGACCAGGTATCTCCTCTAAACTCATCCTTGATGACTCCTTTATCCAGTGAAGGGATTTTTGCATCCAGAGATTTATCCTACTTACTTAAAACATAGACCTTAATTGGTATAAATACTATTCAGAGACATCTGTTTTCCTACACAGACTATAAATGAACATATCGATAAACAAAAAAAAAGCACCTTTCCCATGAGAAAGGACTGGGAAGCAAGCAGCATACTGTAATGCCCCAGAAAAATATCCCCTAACCCCTGCAAACACACAACTGTGCCTTGATTTGAATGACACAGGTCAAACAGCACAGAGAGCTTTCAGCATACCGGACCCAGCATATTTTCCAGAAAAAAATTATAAACATTCTTATTAGAGGGCACTTGAGATAAATGTATTTGTTAAGCTGTGTTGCTGCATCACCCAGTTTGAGCAAGAGACTTTATTTTCTCACTTATATAGAAAAAACTAAGAAACGAGTGGACATCTCAGCCTCTTCTACCTTATACATGCTATTAACCCCTACAGACCCTTTTATGAAATAAAGAAAATCTGATGCTGATAACTCATTGCTGTCCCATGACCTGGACTTTTCATCATGAAGGAAACTGGGTAAATCCTCTCTTTTGCAGAACGGTTCTTTCCCCTTCTATGGGTGAGCAGCACAGCCTAACTATGGTCACATTTATACATGACATGACAACCTAGGTCATAGAAGTCACCTAAAACTGCTCCAATATCAAGTAGAAGATATTTGATACAAAGAGCCAAGGATCTAACCTAATTCCCAAGCATAATTTAAGGATTGATGTGCACCCACATCTTGATGTAGAGAGATAATTAGGCACCTAACTTCCTTGTAATCAGTAGAGTTGAGAACTCCATGTTTCTTTGAGAAAGAATGCACTGAACTTAGCCAAAGGTTTGGTTCCCAGCAGAAAAAAATCAGTACTGACTGCATTATTCCTAAGCAAAATCATGGCCAAGTTCACTTGGCCACATTGCTGGTAGTACTACATCATCTCTCCTGACTGTTTTTCAGGCACAGGTTTCCCAGACATATATGAACAATAACTCAAACCAGTCTGGGATGTGCCAGATTCATAGTAGATGTGCATATTGGTGAGCCCAAGGCTTCTGAGAGCCCCCAGAGTCCTTGTGCACCAGTCTGGTGGAAACAAACCACCCATAGTCAGACAAATCTGCATATGAACAAGGCATCCAAAGCCTCCACAAACTTGCAGACTTGCCACACAGGCTTCACTGATTACAAAGAGTGGGATTCAACGCATACATTGAAACGCACAAATGTAGGTGCCCACAGAACCACAAATAGGCATATCGGTGTCCTCAAGGCATTTCGATCTGGAGTATTCTGCCTGTCCTCAGGTGCTGTTCCAGAACCACCATGGGTCTTCTGCAGGTCTGCGTCATGTCTGGCAGCTTCAAAAAGATGCCTCAGATACCCCAAGACACGTCAAAAGGCACTAGATGCTTTAGTCAAATGAATTGAGCCCAATTTGCCTGAATTTGAGGTCTGACTTTCAAGTTCCCCTTATTGTTAGTGAAGTCTAAAGAGGGATTCATTTCACCATACAGTCTGAGTGCTGCCTTATATCACGTAAGGCATCTGCACTATCGTAAGGGCTTGGCAATATGTAATGCTACAGACCCTTTAGGAGACTCATGTTCATCTGGATTAGCAGGGCAATACCCTGAGGAATTACACTAAGATATCGTAGGTGGTACTGGACTTCTGTGTTTACGCAAGCACGTTGAAAAATTGATCTCCACTAGCTGTAGTGGAATCTTGGACTCTCAGATCACATGTAGGAGCACACTACATATTGCTGCCTAAATTTAGATGTGTTAATCTACAAGTTGAATCCAGCTTGAGCAATCAGCACAATGCATCACTCTTTGAAGCTTTGAAAACCAGCTAAAAGCAATTCCTGACCAGCAGCTAACCAGGCCATAAAGAAGTAAGCTGTGACCCAATATACTTTGAAAGCTTTGCCATCTCATTGCTACCCAGCCTGGCTTTGGAATTTGCTTAATGATCTCTTTTATTTGCAGGTGTGGAATTTTTTTCCCCATCATAGAGTCATTTGGAGGCACATAGCCAGATTTGCATTCCACAGGGCTACGATCCGGTCTGGGATTTGCCTGCGAGTGTCAACAGGTGAAGTGTTAACTAATGAACTTGGTGGTAGTGTTAAGGTGAGGTCAGCTCAGTTTCTCTGCAACTTGGTTTCATGCAAGGACAGCAAGGTTAAACAGACTTCAACAATGATTTAAAACAGATCTGTGCTCTGGACCAGACCCTTTGAAACCTTGTTGCATTCTCCCTGGGTTGTGTACATCCCAACACCCTAAATTTTACCTGCTCATTTGTCAAAGAAGAGGTACAGCAAGGCCGTGGTGTGTATGTCTCACCAAGCACTTGTGCTCTGAGAAATAAATGGGCTCCATGATACATTTTCCTGGGATACGTGAGGCCATGGTCATTCCCAGTTCTGCAGCATTGGTGTGTGTGGGAAACAGACGTGCCAGTGGCGGGGTGACAACTTCTTATAGTGAGAATTTCTTTCATGCAGGCATCCAACGAGAGTCTTGAACCTGTTTTTTCTGTCCTAATCAATGCAGCTGGTTTAGGCAGGCAGTGTCTTTCATCCCGGAAATATCAAGGTCTTTATGCAAAACAGGATAGCATCAGTGAGAAAAGTATCCCAGAACAGCCACACAGCAAGGACAACTGGAAGCATATGGAAATCCAAGTGCAAGCCTCCCCTTCCCATCAGACAGAGACTTGAACCTACTGCCAATACCTTGGCTGAGTCACCAGCCCTTTCTGAATGACTGATAGCTCCAGCCTAGTCTTGAGCAACCTCACTGGAATTCTGGTTTCAACAAACTGCTGATTTCCAGAGGTCAAAATGCTTCCTCTGAAATTGCTGCTCCCTCTCTGTTCCTCATACTGCTCCCAAGGAATACACCCAAATTCCAAGTGCTCTCAAATATACAGAAGTGACTTGGGTCCCACCCACTCTTTAAATCCATGTTCCCAGTAGAGACTACACAGTAACTTCTGGTTACTCAATGTGAATGAAGATGAACAAGGTATTTTGACAAAGACTTACCCTTTTTCATGTAGGCTGTGGTGAGACACAGCCCCTCCAAACACCTAACAGCTGGTTTTATTGTAGAAAAACAGAATCATAGAATCATAGAATGGTTTGGGTTAGAAGGGACCTTAAAGATCATCCAGTTCCCACACCCCTGCCACAGGCAGGGACACCTTCCACTAGACCAGGTTGCTCAAAGCCTGGTCCAACCTGGCTTTGAAGACTTATCTTCTACATTGCTAACCCAGGCCAGAACAGCAGACCAGACTTTGCAGGAGATTTCTCCCAGGCAAGCTTTCCACAGTGTCAGTTGGGACAGTAGAGTGTCTCAATGAGGTGGAGAGGGCAGGAAAAGTAAATAGTCCTGAAGTGGGTAATGGAAGGACTTTAGCTGACATTAACAGCTAAATCAACAAGCACACTTGTTACTGGTTTAACCATGGAGTGGGAACACCATCCCCCAAGCACAGCAGTCACATAGGAGTTTGGCACATGGAGGGCAGGCAAGGAGCTTTCCTTTAGACTTGTTAATGAATGACAGTTGAGTGGTCTTCAAGAGCTCTGAATAAGTTCCCCGTCTGCCCAGCTGCTGTTACAGGCTGGCAGGGACCGCTCGACACACCTCGCCTTAGCAGCAGATGTTGCTCCTGCAGGGGGGAGAAAGGTTACACATTAAAAGGCAGCAGACCCTCCAAATTTTTATGGAATAAAATGCACCCAAAAGGCTGGCGGCACAACTTGATTGAATTTTTTCTTTGAAACTGGGATGTTTAAATGTCTGAAGAACACAATGAGATCCAGCCGTCATTGTTATTATGGTAGTCTCAATCATACTCCCTGTCTCATGACCGTGTCTCTGGGCTCGTCACAGCTAACATCTCTAATGCTAGGTGATACACAAATACAGAACAAGGTAGTGGATCCTGTCATAAAGAAATTTCAGTCCAAGTGATCTGGTTTTACCTAACTCTGTTTACATCCATCAGTGATGCTGATAAATAAAAATAGCTCATGGCCATTGTTGTACAGCCAGTTTGACTGTAGATACAACAACCATACCCAAAGAGGCCACAAAGTTGTACATATCAAGCAGGTGTCTTGCAAGTCACCTGAACGCAAAAAATAATGTCAAGTTAGTAATAATGGCTTAACTAGCAAAAAGTGAGGTCCACCTCTTAGCATCATTTATCAAACATATCATGCCAAGGAAATTACTTTTTTCACTTGTGGCTTGCAATTAGTACAGGCTTATTAAAAAGTTACAGTTCTGCTAGCTCACCAAGCATGTGGTCATACCTTGCTGGCATAAAGCAGGTGGGAACTGCTCTGTAAGCAAAGGCCATAGGATGCAAGCTGGCATGATCTGCAGAAGAAAACCTTGGAGCTGCCAGGCCTGGGGAGACAAGAGGGCTGAGAGGTGAACATAGAACAAATATCCACTATTTCTCACAGTACTGAACCTAGGAGACATCCACTGTAATTAGCAGGTTGAAAACAGCAGAAAATGTATCTTTGCATGAGACATGGTTTGACAGTAAAAAAATCTGCCACAGTATTTAAATTTACCCAAGTTTAAAAAGCAACTAGACCACATTCATTGAAGAAAAATGCACAAGGAGTCTTTACACTCAAGGATTCAACTCCTCAATCAGAAATCCCAGACAGGGGTGGCTGGGAGTTGGGCATATGCCAGTGGAAGTATCATCCTGTGTTTGTCCTGTTCTTCTGCTCTTTCCCAGGAGCCTACTTTTGGACTCTGACAGAGATAGGAGACAGGGCCAGCACAACCTGCTGCCTGATCCAGCACAGCTGATCATATATTCATCAACATGTAAATGTCCATGAAACAAACTTGGGAGAGACTAATATTCTTTCTATACTTCAAGGGGAACCACTTTAGGGAAAAGGTGATTTATTCTTCCAGTTTGGCTGAAAAAGCCCTGAAGACAGCCATCATTTCACCTAACTTTAAAAAGATTTAAAGTCTGACATCTTTACAGCCAAGACAGAGAATGGGACATGTCCAGCAAGTGATTTGCATGACCAGCCTTGGGTGTCTGTTTTAAGAGATGAATCTCCCCCTAGGGATGACTCTCCTCTCCCTTGACTACAAAGCAAGCCTGGGCTGACTAACTTGGACCTGGGCATCTGACTATTAGAGTTGTAAATTAGGGCTGATGAAACCCTCCCAAAATTGCATGCCTCACCCCAAATTTGCAGGAATCGCAACTGTGAGATAAAACTACTAAAAAAAAAAATGCTATTAAGCACTAAAGAAAATGCACATATATTTCAAATTTGTTTTGCATGGGCTAACTAAATTTTGCCACTGAACTCTCTCTTGAACCCCTCAGGTTTACATGCCCACTCCTGGCCTGAAAAATAGTTCATAGAACCATAGAGTCACAGGCTGGTTTGGGTTGGAAGGGACCTTAAAGCTCATCCAGTTCCAAACCCCTGTCTCAGACAGTGACACCTTCCACTAGACCAGGTTGCTCAAAGTCATTCCCAACATTGCCTTGAACACTTCCAAGGATGAGTCTGCAATGCTTTTCATAAGAAGGAAAAGCTCACAGTAATCATAGGACCTGAAGAATGAAGGCCTCTTCTAACTAGGGAGAAACTTTTAGCTGAAGACACCAAAGCAAATTTAATTTCTGACCAAAAAATGGCCTTAATGCTTGTATAGGCCATGAAACAATATATCCTTAATGGGATTAATCTGAACAGACTCTACCTGGCTGCTGAAGAAGCAAAAGGGTTGAGTTGAGTCAGCTGGATTTTGACTCTGTGGTTGCAATGAATCAAGGTAGCTCAAACCTAGCTCTCATCTTGCTAAGCCTTCCTTAGCAAGAAGTCTTTCAGGGTATGCCAGCAGTGGTGAATGGACTCCTCTTTCAGATATAAAGTCATAAGAGCTGCTGTCTTTTCACTTTAACAAGAGAAGGGCTTCCTGTCAGGTTCAAGAGCTGGTTGTATGTCCAAATCAGGGGTGTCTTTGAAGAGTAAATTTAAGGGGCAGTAACTCCACAAGTGCCACAAGCTCAATTAATTCTACAGTTTTTAAACAAAAATCTCAACATGCTGTGGGAAAAGAGAGAAAATGCTTTGGGATATTTCATTTCTAAACAGCTGTAGACTGACTAGAAAGGAGAATAACGTTATCTATCCCATTGGGAACCCAGGATAGTCACAATTTGTGAAGACAGAGAAAGGTGCACTTACATGTTCCAGGTCCATGATCTCTTGGTGTCAGAAATGTGCAATTTCCCCTTTTGATTGGTATACTCCCAAATGTCAGGCTGACACAATGGTCTCTAATTGTAAACTTCTCAAAATAAGTAGGAAGCAAAAGTTGCTTCAGACTCCAGATTCCTTTAGTGTAGAAAATCTGAAAAATTAAAAGCTTGAGAATCAGCAGTGTGGAGAAACAATGCATGTTGGAAATGAGTCCTCTATAGGCTTGTTCTAAAGGCTCTAAAACAGAATGGTTGAATGTTCTTCTTCGGCTAATTCACTCTATCCTCTCTACTCCACTTCTACTCTCCATTTTGAAACCCCTTCATTAAAGGCCGTCTCTTCCATAAAGCTCTTTTGACCTCCTAAGTGTCCTTCATATTACTAATCTGTCAACAGTGCTGTCATCTATACTATCAGCGCACAAAACCCTTTCATTTACAAAGCTCCAGAGAATATTTATTCCAACCTACTCAAGACAAGGAGATGCATCAAAATCCATCCCTGAATCCCTGTATCTCTTGAGATGGTGTAAAGCCAAATCCAGGTAGAAGGTTAATAAAGACAAGAGTTGCAAACTGTAAATGAGCATTTTTCCATATGACTTTTGTTCCAGAATTGTCTTCCTTGTTCACCAGGGGAGCATGGAGAGACATCTGGTGGCTAAAATAATTCCCTGCAAGCAAACGCATCCTCTCTGGACTTGTCTTTGGTAAGGAAGTGTCTCAAGAAGAATTTGTTATCTTCAGAAACACCATGCTGTTCCGTTCACTTGAAGCACCACCACATCTCCCACTTCAATAACAAATCTTCCATATGTTCACTGGGGCAAAAAATGAGCAAAAAATGTGTCTGCCGAGACAACAGATCTTGATGCCTCAAACATCGAATTTCATGGATGCTGCTGACCTAACTGAAATGAAGTGGTCATAGTTCTTATAGCTCTCACCTCTTACTCAATTGAGACACTGCTAGTGATTTGAAGGGGGTAAGTCTAGCTCTCTAACATTGGTATAAGCAGCCTCTTGTAACCAGCATATATAATTCCTTTTGTTTTAAAATTGCTATTGATTACCATTTTATCTCAACAGTCAATACCCTGTGGAATGTATATGAGCAGTTACATGATCACTGTCCTGGTAGAGGACAATGGCCAGCAGGTGCGTATTGTCTCCTGCACTGCAATGCCACAATCACAGTGTTCAGCTATTATTTCCAAAGAGCTCCTGAGCACCACAATTATATTGTATCCATTGTGCTAGGGGCTATACAAACGCAAAGAGGCTCAAACCTCAGAGATGCATTGCACAGACTTAGTTCAGCAAAGCTGTTCGATGTAGTTGGTGCTAAGCAATCTTTCTGCCAGAATGCTCTCAAGAAAATTGGGGTTTTATTTCTACGACAGCGCAATCAAAGGTTGGCTACTGTGCAGGTATATCATGTTGGCATTCTGTGCCCCATAGATATTAAAAATATATAGGAAAGATAAATAATGTGAAACCTACTTACAGAAAATAAGAATATCTCAGAGGGGGGTTGCAAAGAAACAGGGAATCCAAACAAAATCCTATTAATTCGACTCCTGGCTTCAATCCCACACTTATCTGTAATCCCAGCCCTCTCTCATTTCACCTCAGAGGGCATCCAAAGGGTGGTGATCAATCAGGTCTTGATTTCTCCTTTTCTCCAACAAAACATTGTCAGAATGACATTTTTCTCCCATCGGGCTTCATAAGAAGCTCTTATTCATTTGTCAGCAGAGCTTCAGCTTGAGCAGAGGGCTAGTTAATCCCTGCAGTCCTCCAAAGCAAAATCTGACTAGACGGAACAGTTATAGCATTTAAACCAGCAGATGGAAAGTAATCCTATAGAGGCCCTGCCAATAATTCCTCCTAATCCACAACTGCATGACTAGTGTAGGAACCTTCTCAAGATCTTTAGGCATTAGACCCGAGGCACTAATGGAGAGAACACACCTTCATTCGTCCCTCCAAACTGAACCTGAAGAATCACCAGTATAGGAATTTATTCTGGAATTCTCTACTCATGAGATGAAACAAAAGACAAGCTAAAAATGACCAAAATGAGCTTCACTCACAGAGTTTTCTCATGGTTCTTGGCATCCTAAGAACTGAAGTACAGCACAAAGCTGGTTGACTATCACTATCCCAGCACAATGATGGACCGACCTAGTCATGAGATCACACTAGGCATCAACAGTAAAACCATGACAACAGTTCTCCATGGTTTTCCACCACTATTTCTTTTGATAGTGAATCAACACCTACAAAAATTCCCGGAGTCAATTTTGCTTTAGGCAAATTGGAGCACTTCCTCATGCCAAGACCAGGCTGTTTCTTCACTAAATGTAGTCCAAACTCATGAGTGTGACTGAATTCTCCTGCCAGTGATGCCTCCCCGTGGTGACATTTGAGTTCAGTTGCTGCACATACAGAAAGACGGATGAAGTTTGCTGTATAGGTTGCCTTTTCTGAGCTGCATGCCTTCACCCACTGTCCATCAAAGCAGAAGATAGCAGATATCAGGATAATTAACCTACACCCCCACATCCTGCTTTGCGACCACAACATACAAGCACCTCATAGTCTTTAATGTACTTCTATCCACATCTTCTCTGTGATGAAGTAGAGTGCACTTCTCTTTATTTTGCAAATGAGGAGCAGAAGCACACAGAAACCAAAAGACGAGTCATTTCATCTGACTTCGGTCTTCTCAAATTTAGGTATCAAGTCTCGTGCTGCCCTCGGGAGAGACAGATGGGCATGTCTCACTCTGCAAAGCCTGCTGAAATAAGACTTTGATTTGCCACACCTTGAGCTTACAGTCTTGCTCTGCCCCCGACATGGATGGGATAAATCACTTTCTATTCAACCAGATATCTTTAATTAACTGTAGAAGGTGTAAGCCTAGCTTATATTTGACATTAATTTTTGATAGATCATGTGATTGGGTCTCACATCAAACTACCTCCCTGGTGTTACACTTTCATCACAGAGGTTGAATCCCTTCATCCCAAGGGCCAGTCTTTCAACCTAACTCTTGTGAGATGCCTTTTGGCACCAAGGAAAAGTATCTGATTCATATATTGAGCAGGGAATCAGTTTTGCAACACACTGACCTTGCAGCCTATGCTCTCCAGAGCTGTCCACTGACATCCTTAGGAACTGTCTCTCACATAAGGCCAACTTGTACAACCTTGTATCTGGAAAAGGCCCTTGAGGTTAATTCTGAACATAGCTTGATGAGATAAGAGACAGCCTACGTCACAGCTAAGATGCTGAAAACCCTTTACCACCACAGGGCACAATCTAATCTACCTACTTCATTTGTCTGATCTTTCCTGATTTTAACAGATCTAGATGAGAAGAAGATCTCGTGTACCTGCAAGCATTTCTCTCTGCTCCAGCTGTATCAGATGGCCTTATGAATGATATTCTCCCTCCCCACAAACTCTGAGTGGCCTATACCCATTTTAGCATTGATTTTCCTCAGCATTTATAGAGTGTCTGTCACCACAAAATTGAGGGCCTGACTGATTTCCCCAGCAAAACTTGACAAGAAGAGAACATCCTGATACTATTCTTTACTCCAAAAGCTGCTAACCTGCTCAGTAAGATTCCATGGGATACAGCCCTAGAGGGCAGGGGGGCCCAAGACTGTTGGTTGATATTCAAGGCTCACCTGCTGCAAGCTCAGGAGCGATACATCCCAACTAGAAGGAAGTTTAGCAGGAGGGCCAGGAGACCTCCTTGGATGGATAAGGAGCTGCTGAGGAAAATTTGAAGGATGAAAGAGGCTTATAAAAGGTGGAAGCAAGGACAGGCGGCCTGGGAAGAATACAGGGATGTTGTCTGGGAAGCTAGGGACCAGGTTAGGAAAGCTAAGGCCCACTTAGAATTAAACTTGGCTAGGGATGTTAAGGATAACAGGAAGGAATTCTATAGGAACACTGCAAATAAAAGGCAGGCTAGGGACAACGTGGGTCCTCTCCAGAAGCTATCGGGAGAACTGGCTACCATGGACTTAGAGAAGGCTGAGGTTCTTAATGACTTTTTTGCCTCAGTCTTCACCAGCAAATGCTCTGACCACACCACCCAATTCTTGGAAGGCAGACACAGGGACAGTGAGAATGAAGACCCTGGGCCCACTGTAGGAGAGGATTTGGTTCAAGACCACCTTAAGAACCTGAACGTATACAAGTCCATGGGACCTGATGAAATCCATCCGCGGGTCCTGAAGGAGCTGGCAAATGAAGTTGCTAAGCCACTGTCCATCATATTTGAAAAATCATGGCAGTCAGGTGAAGTTCCCAATGACTGGAAAAAGGGAAATATAACCCCCATTTTTAAGAAGGGGAAAATGGATGAGCCGGGGAATTACAGACCAGTCAGTCTCACCTCTGTGCCTGGCAAAATCTTGGAGCGGATTCTCCCAGAAGGCATGCTGAGGCACGTGAAAACCAACAAGGTGCTTGGTGACAGCCAGCATGGCTTCACTAAGGGGAAATCCTGCCTGACCAATCTGGTGACCTTCTATGATGGGGCTACGGAACTGATGGACAGGGGTAGAGCAGTTGATGCCATCTGCCTGGACTTGTCTAAAGCCTTTGACACTGTCTCACATGACATCCTTCTCTCTAAGTTGGAGAGACATCAGTTTGATAGGTGGACCACTCGGTGTATAAAGAACTGGCTGGATGGCCGCACACAAAGAGTAGTGCTCAATGGCTCAATGTCCAGCTGGAGACCAGTACCGAGTGAGTGGTGTCCCTCAGGGATCGGTGTTGGGACCGGTCTTGTTCAACATCCTTGTCGGTGATATGGACAGTGGGATTGAGTGCGCCCTCAGCAAGTTTGCTGACAACACCAAGCTGTGTGGTTTGGTTGATACACTGGAGGGAAGGAATGCCATCCAGAGGGACCTTGACACGCTTGTGAGGTGGGCTGATGCCAACCTGATGAAGTTTAACCATGCCAAGTGCAAGGTCCTACACCTGGGTCAGAGCAATCCCAGGCACAGCTACAGGTTGGGCAGGGAAGAGATTCAGAGCAGCCCTGCGGAGAAGGACTTGGGGGTGTTGGTCGATGGGAAAATGAACATGAGCCGGCGGTGTGCGCTTGCAGCCCAGAAAGCCAACCGTATCCTGGGCTGCACCAAAAGAAGCGTGACCAGCAGGTCGAGGCGGGTGCTCCTGCCCCTCTACTCTGCTCTTGGGAGACCTCACTTGGAGTATTGTGTGCAATTCCGGTGTCCTCAACATAAAAAGGACATGGAACTGTTAGAACAAGTCCAGAGGAGGGCCACAAGGATGATCAGGGGACTGGAGCACCTCCTGTATGAAGATAGGCTGAGAAAATTGGGGCTGTTCAGCCTGGAGAAAAGAAGGCTGCGTGGAGGCCTCATAGCAGCCTTCAAGTGTCTGAAGGGGGCCTATAGGGATGCTGGGGAAGGACTCTTCATGAGGGACTGTAGTGATAGGACAAGGGGTAACGGGTTCCAACTTAAACAGGGGAAGTTTAGATTGGGTATAAGGAAGAAGTTCTTTACTGTAAGGGTGGTGAGGCACTGGAATGGGCTGCCCAGGGAAGTTGTGAGTGCTCCATTGCTGGCAGTGTTCAAGGCAGGGTTGGACATAGCCTTGGATGGCATGGTTTAGTGGAAGGTTTTCCTGCCCATGGCAGGGGGTTGGAACTAGATGACCTTAAGTTCCTTTCCAACCCTAACTATTCTATGATTCTATGATTCTAAGATTACTCATTTTTTATCAAAGTGGCAGAAATCATGCAGGCATCTCCCCTAGGGTAGCTAGCTTGGAGGCCCTGTGACTCAGAGATGCTTTCTGATGCTGCCTGAATATGACGTGTTATTTTATTTTGTCATTCTCCATGGTCATACAAGGCTTAACAAAATAGAAACATCACCTCCACCATGGCCAGCAGGGGTGTCTGATCACTACCTGGTAACAGAAGCCAGTTTCCCAGCTGGAGTCAAGGCCCAATCTATCCACTAAAACACGTATTAAATACAGCACAGAATATGCAGGTGGTGGGAGCTGAGCCACACAAAAGAAACGGCTTGGTAAGAGATAATGGTGTGGGGAAATTCGTGAGAAGGAGGGAACTTCTAAGAAGCCCAGATGTACAAATGAGCTCAGATGCAAAGGTTTTGGCTACAAGTGACCCACTGGCATCTTAAACCTTTATCATGGAGAGAGCAGCAACTCTTCAGGTGTTCATCCCTGAAAAAGCAAATGTGTATTCTGATCTGAACAGGTAAGATGAATCCCACCCCTTGAGAACAGAAGTCACTCGAAGAAGGGTTTGTTTCATCACTGCTCCTGCAAATCTAGATTAAACTCTGAATTTTGGCTTCCTTTCTAAACAACATATGTTTACACAAAGCTGTTTGCGCAGCCAAACACACGTAAGACAGCTGAGATCAAGAGGCTTCCAGAGGATCCTCTCACCCCATTAACTGTAAAGAGAGACAAGGTGGCCAGCTCACACTGGAAACATATTTTAGGCAACTGCATTTTAATGAGGAATACCCTATTTTTGCTGGGTGCATGTAACTATGCTGTGGATAAGGGCATGATCTGAGCATGTCATTAATGTGGCCATATTTCTTCTGACTCTTCAGATATCAGGTACCTCTGAACATTATCATGTGCTGCTCTACACACATGCATTTTAGTTGCAAAATAGCAAGCGCTTCCATAAACAGGGTAATTCATCTGGAATAAAATCTCTTTCCTCTGGAATACTGGTACCAGAGAAAGCTAATTCTAAAATAGATATTCTGGTCACATTTGCCGTGAAGACAAGTCCTAAGGAGATGTAAAACTGGCACCACAGACCTTAGCTTCATATCCCCTGTAGTGAATTTCTCAAAGAATGTCTATTGTCTTGCTTGCCTCTGACTGAGAGATGATAAAACTAAAGGAGCTGAGGGGAGAGCAGAAAGGAAAAGCTCTGCTCTGTAGAGAGTATTGCAGATTGCATGGGAAATCTGGGCACTTCTCTGGCAAATGTATTTGGATTACTCCTTTTGTTTACAGGACCATTTAATGTAGCATACCACAGCACTGCTCTTGCCTAGCAGCCCAACCTCCATAGTCATTTCCTGCTAAAAATATGAGATCTGCTTAAAAGTCATGTCATATTAGAAATAGTTCATGCTGGATTTGTGTCATATATTTTCTGATTCCTAAGTCCTTTCGGGGATTTTTCTCAACCTTTGTTCTGAGTACTGAAAATCCAGGGAAGAGGTTTTGTTTCTTGTCAACTAATTTATCACGTGACCAAGTATGAAAACACCAGGAAAAGTCCAGGTATCAAAGGTCTGCAGTGTAATCATAAATTGCCATAAGCAAAAAAAAGAAAACAAACAAAAAACAAACAAAACTAATTCAACACTGTATATAAAAGATATATAGAAACAGCAAAGATACATAGAAAAGGTGGCAAAAGCGACTTTTTCATAATCAGCTGTTCATCCTGATGTTGATGTAGGTAGAGAAGGCACCTTTTGTAATTCGTGTCCAGTGAATGTTGCAAACAAATATATGCAAAAGTCTTTGAATTAAACTGTCAAACTTTTCCTAAGGTTATACAGAGCCTTGTTCTTTTTTTACATTGCAAAGGGCAATCTATAAGCAAAATATGCATCATAACAGTGCCAATGGAAGCTCCTCAAACTCTCACTTTTATGATTACCCATTATGATGCCATTATGATTTGTGCAAAAAAAAAAACAAACCCAAACCATCTGTCAAATTCTCTTCTGCAAATTGCCATACTTAACCAGTGCGTACTTCAGGGAGAGCAGTCAGAGGCTCTGTGCAAAGGGCACACGCTGAAGTGTAATTTATTGCAGCAAAATTCAGAAGCCAACCAAAATGAAAAACGCGTTTGCATGAACAAACAGCTGAGTAATTTCTGGCTGGGAATTGCTTGCAGACTGCTCACAAGTGAAAAACAAAGATTTGTTGGATTACTTTCTGCTGCTCTGAGTCTGCCAAGCTTGTCTTACTGTCCTTGCAACTTTCACATCATCTTTGTCATTATATTCTGTTTATCCAGGACAGTCCTCGTGTATGCCAGTGCCTATGTCAATTTTAGCAGGAACTTAGCGTGAGTAAGGATTACTTGTAGCAAGACAGCCAGAAAAATGTCTGATCCTCCAGCTGTCTCCAGGCAGGACCTTTCATTTCTAAATTGTTAATAAAGGGACGTGCACACCACCAGCAACCACCACCCACCTATTTAACAAACTTAACTGTGAAATTGGATCCTTCCCATTTAGCCTGGATTTGCCTTTGATGCAGTTCCAGAGCTTCAGTTGCCTTATTTGCCTTCAATTTCTAATCCAGGCATATAGCCAAGTTTAGGACACATTGTCTCCTGTATTACAATATCTTCAGCACTGACAGTAGCAGTTATAGGAGAATCCTACAGATCAAGAACAGCTCTAATGGATATGACCGAAAGAAAAAAGGGTGCCTGATGGACAGGGCAGGATGCTCTCTTCTATGTATTCACAGGAGGTGGCTGTTCAGCAAGGTATAGGTGACATCTCTGTTTGATGCCCTAAAATGGGCAGATAAGGGTCTAAGACACCAGGCACTCATTCATAGTAATAGACATGAGGTTTGGCTAACTAGGAAAATGGGTGTAAGGTCATGAGCTAATGTCTATGGGATCTGTAGGATAGGGTAATGCTATTCCTTAGAAGGGAATATTCTTATTATCTACCTTGAAAGATTCAAGGGTGTTTTTACAGCTGAAAAGGGCCAGGAGCAACATTACACAAAGATGGTGCAAGTGTTTTTCTGGGACATTGCACCATGATCTCAGATGGAAAGCATGATGATGCTCTGTCCTTCCTCAGAGCAGACAGCTGAAGAGAAAACAACCTATGGTGGGATGAGGAATAAACATCATCTCCAAAGGAAGATGATCAACAGCTTTTCTGTATCTAGCTCATCATAAGACATTTTACTGTCTTGGGTAGTAGTGTAATATCCACCTACACTGCCAGTGACTCACCTGAGAGATCCCTCATCACTAGCAACCTCAGTGCTTATCATCTGCCGTTCTTCTCCCACCATTGTAGGTGATTCAAGCAAGCAGAGGTGGACTTGTCCTCTTGAGGAATGCCAGGGAACAAAAAAAGCCCTTGTGCACCTCCCTCTCAAGCCAGCATTATGCCAGGGATAGACAACTCTATCCTTGGGAGTGCACAGAAAAAGACCCAACTCTGGAAAATACAGAAATAATGCAACACCTCCCTCCTCCTCGCTGGCAAGGGAACCCTGAATACCCGCGCCTTCCACTCGGTTTAAAACACCTCATGCTTCCTGACTGAACTTGGCTGGGGTCTAAAAACATGAATAAGCTTCCCCTGTCTGAAAGCCAACTGGCAAGGATGGCTTGGATGGGACACTCCATTTGTTACGG